>JANPWX010018938.1:761936-1013311 GCA_024734555.1 Trochalopteron elliotii
ACAGGAGAGGAGAGGAGAGGAGAGGAGAGGAGAGGAGAGGAGAGGAGAGGAGAGGAGAGGAGAGGAGAGGAGAGGAGAGGAGAGGAGAGGAGAGGAGAGGAGAGGAGAGGAGAGGACTGATGAAACAGTGAGTACAGAAATGCAGTGGCTGTGCTGAGGGATTAGCAGGGCTGTGCTAATCCCTCAGCACAGCCCACTTTTTGCAGCACATGGTAGTGTATGGTCACTTGAAAGACAAGAAGAACCAGCACAGGGACCTCCTCCCATGTTTCTGACCCCATTGACACCATCACTGCTGGACCATGGCAGCAGCAGATGAACAAGGTATTACAGATATTACTGCAGTTAAACCGTGAGTTCAAACTAAGCTGCTAAAAAGTGTTTTAATTTCTTTTTCTTAATTTTTACATCTCAAAGTATTCCTTGAAGGCAGTTCCTCAGCAGGAGCTGAAGGAAAACAGGCTGGCTATGGTTTAATAGACTGGTCCCAGAGAGCTTTCCATAAAATAGTTACACTATTATAAATGAGAAATATTGTAAGAATAGCTAAAATGGGAGTTTGCACGAAGTATGGTGCCTTTATTTGCATATGACCTCAATGATTATGTGCAAGATTTGGCTGTCCTCAGACTAAGTGCCACATTCTGGTTAGAGAAATATGATGCCTTTGTTTTGGCAGAAAATAAATCTCTTAAGGTAATCAAAATTCATGTAGCATATTCTAAAAATATCTCCTCCAAAACTGCCTGTGCCAGACAAAACAGGAGAAAATATTCTCCTTTGACAGGGATATTGATCTATAAAATGTTTCTTTTCTTCTCCCTTCTTTGCCCTCTTGATTCTCTTCCAAGCTCCCCTCTTCTGGTGCTTTCAGAGGAACCAAGGCTTCTGGGAAGGATCATCTTGAAATACAACTTTTTCAGCTATGCTCTGAATTTTATTTCCACTCAGGAGGCCCTTTGCACCGTTCTGGCAATTTAGAGAGGAATTACATCCATTTCTAGCTCTTTAGACTTCTCCCAGCATGTATAAGGCCCTTTGTAAGAACAAGGGCTCAGTATGCACATTACTGCAAGGTTGCTTTGGATGCCCTCTCTCCTACATAGACGTAAATGGAAGTGGATCTGGAAAAAATGTTTCACTTCCTGTGAAAGTCGACCCACCTAGTCAGGAATCCTCATAAAGAGAAATACTGCTCTAGGCAGGGATTTCTCTGAATAAACTAAGTGTCTAGGTGTTCAGGAGGTGGATTTCCTATTCAGTGGTGCACACTAGTGGCTTTATAATGCAGTGGTGACGTAAAACACTTCTGCTAGCTTAAAAATACAAGGTTTAGGATCATTGGAACAGCAGTGCAGAGCAGCTGGACCAGTCCACTGTATCTGTCCCTTGCAGTACCAGTGGTGGGAGCTAATTTAGACCAGCTGTGGCTTCCTTGAGTTGGTCACTGTTTGCCTCCCCATGTTAGGATGAAGTGAGGAGAAACTACACTGCTGCAACTCTCCAAGATGGGATTTTGTTTACTCCCCACTCTTCTTCAAAGGCAAGACAGTATCAAAAAATCATGCAAGTTTCTGACTGATATACTTACACAACAGGGGGGTTTTGGGGGTGGAGTAAAGTTGCAGTTTTTTTCAGCAGAAAACAGCAAGTCACTGGAGGGATGGCATTTCCAAACAACAAATATCCCACCTGTCTCTTTGACCTGGCACCCTATCACACCACAGGAGTGATGGATTAAAGCTTTTATACAGTTGACTGCTGTTTCTGAGTCTCATTTTTCCACTGAGGGCTCTATTTCCCCATTAGCAAATGTTTTTATTTCGGGCAGACTACAATGCCTTGTTTGTGTTTGTTTGGCAAGCCATGGTTTAGCCTGGTCAGAGGAAGGAGACATGGCCCATCCCTTATGTGACTGACTTTCAAAAGCTTTGAAAGGCCACTGGCAGGCAGCAGTCCCTGCTGCTCCCACACTGCACTCCAGGCAGCCCATTACTGAGATAAACCAATATCACCTATCGAGCATTAGCTGACATATGGCTTTTGAGGGGCAAAATCAGATAAGAAAGAGTTTAAATATTGAATCTACTTGCACAGGCTTTAACTTTTCTCTCTGCAAGGAGGAAGAACACAGAGGCCTATTCTGAAGTCAATCATTTCAAAATGCAATCAATAAAACCAGTGTAAAGGAGCAGCTGGTAAGTACAACCATGTGTCAAATGAACCACTGTATTTTCTAGGAAAGAGGATGTAAGAAAGTCTGGTTATGGGACCACTCTTTTTCCTGGGATACTATACATCTAAAATAGCAGCTTAACAAAACACAACTAAGATCAAGGCACATTTGCTGTTAAAGCCTAAAGGAATCACAGGCTTCTTTAACTGAGGGACTCTTAAGGCCTGAAAGAGAACTGAAAATGGTCTTTCAGCTTCTCTTTGTCTCCTTTCTGATCTATTTTTTATTTGCAGTTATTGGCAGAACTAAATCCTTCTTTCCACTAATTCTCATTTAATACTTTCACATGGAATAGGCTTAACAGTTGTTCAAGATCCATGACAAACTGGCATTCAGAAGTCTGGAAACAGACATCCATATTTTTATTCACATGTAAGTACAAGGAGGGTAGCAAGGATTTCAGCCTTTATATTCAAAGGAGTTCGTCAGGTGTTCAAATTTTGTGGCAGGGCTCATTGTTTCCAGTGACCTTTGAGAAGTGCTACCATGCTCCTGGTCCTTCTTTCCATGCAGCCCTCAGAGATGGAAGGTCAGGTGCCTAATTAATAGTACTTTCACAGATTTTGGAGCCAAAAAGTAAGGAAATCATATCTCATCTTTGATCTCTTATAACCCTTCAGATTGTTCTTTGTGCCTTTTATGATTGTTCTTTGTGCCTTTTATCCAGTTTATAACCTTCAAGAAAGCTCAACAAAAAGCTGAGCAGATCATCTCCACCCTGCAACCTGTCACCTTCTCATTGCAAGACCAAGCCTGGGACCCAAAGCCAGGCTTCACACAGCCCCTGCTGTGCCAGGGGAGTCACATCACTCAGAGCTGCACTGCTGCTGGAGGCAAAAGCCAAGGCCAAAAGCCTTTTGGCTTTTGGGGAACAAAACCAACTCTTCCACCTCCTTGAAACCTGGAAGTGCCTGATTGCACCTACACCTGAGTTCACTGAACAACCTGGATCAAGCTGAGTTCCTCCTTTTCCTCCACAGAGAGAAAATACTGCAAATTCCTTGTGTGAAGAAGAGGGGAAGCCACCGTGGCCACTCATTAAAATTAGCTATGGGAAAAGAACTGGGAATTCATGAGTAGTGAGAGGGATTATACACTCTCCCATTAAAATGTGCTCCTCTCTTGGGGAAAACACCCTGCATGGCACTGCTTTGTGCAGCTCACATCCAGTAAGCCAGTTAAATTGCTTTGAGGGAATGAAAGGAAATAATATCCCTCCTGAGGGGAGCAGGAGGTCTTTCCTGTAGACACCAGAGTTTTTTCTTAAACTGCATGTCCAAGTCAAATAATTTTCAACTTCCTCTGCAAAAGCAGGAGTCAGATGGAAGAATCACTCATTGCATGGAAATAACAAGATTTGCACAGCTTGGTTGAGTTCCTTCCTCCATCCCTTCTCCTTCCAGATCCTCCTAAAAAGAGCTAAAATTATAATCCCTCGAGAATATCTGTTACTGACAGTTCATTACACTATTTTTAATGGGATTCTTGCTTTCAGTTTAAAACTGGAGATGGTTTTGTCACTAATGAAGGATTTTGTATTTGTTTTAAAAACACAGTGTGGTGGGAATGTGTCATTTCAGTAGCAAACTACCTTTCACCAACACTACTTGTCCCTTTCACACTATAGTTAAAATCAGTCTCTGATTTTAAAAGATAGGAAAGTTTCACAGAGTGCTTAGAAGTTCCCTCAAGCTGAGCTGCTCTTGACTTCTGGCTTAGAAGATGAGTCAAACAGTGCAATGGTACAGACTTATATCTCATAGACTGATCTTCATGTCTCCAGGACTTGAGTTAATAAATCACTGGAAAAGATTCTCATTAGATGTTTAGTTAATTTCTACTTTTATTACTTGGACAATATTTTTCTGTTAATTTGCAGATGTTCAAAATGTTCAAACTCTTCTTTCAGAGATTTGCCAAAGTAATAAGTTACAAGAAGTTTCTAATTTGTACTATAAAATAGTAATTTTTTTGCTGGAGATACCAGTATTTTGTAGCAGAATTTTGTATGTTTGTGTAAGATCTTATACAAGTATGCACCAAAGCAAATACTGTTGCATTACTTGCCTTTGAATGGAAATTTCCCATGAATATAAATTAAACTACTCCACACAAGTGAATACAGTACAAACACAATTATGCCATTGTGTTTCTTACATATTTTGGCAAATTAGTAGGATCTGGTTATCAAATTTATGATGTTCTGCTCCCATAATAAATAATATGCAAGCCCATTAAAACTGTGTTTCTCATATATCATTAACTACAATAGACCAGCACATGTGCAAACATAATCTCCTTCCTAAAGCCAGATACTCTATATCAAAATTCAGAGTTTTCTATGTGGCCTGTTTGTAATATTCTTGGGACCTGGGAAGTGAAAATGATTGCTATATATTTGAGACCTATAAAATACTGGGTTGATTTTTTTCAAATGTCAAATATGTTTTCCACTCAGTCAGATTCATCTGACTTTTCTCTCAGTATCCCCCACCATTAGTTCCAAGTCTTAACCTGCTAATTACCAGCAAAAAGCAATTCCTTTATTTTTAACTTGCCTGGAGAAAACACAGTTCAGGGGAGACTTTATGGTCTCCCCGACAGGAGTTTGTAGCCAGGTGGGGATCATTCTCTTCTCCCAGGTAACAAGTGACAGAATGAGAGGAAATGGCCTCAGATTGCAGCAGGTCCTAATATCCTATATACCTTGGATATCAGGAAAAAAATACTTCACAGAAAGGGTTGTCAAGCATTGGAAGAGGCTCTTCAGGGAAGTGGTGGAGTCACCATCCCTGGAAGTGTGCAAAAAGACATGTGGGTATGGCATTTGAGTGCATGGCTTAGTGGTGAACATGGTGGTGGTACTAGGCTGACAAGTGGAGTTGATGATCTTAAAGGTCTTTTCCAACTTTAACAACTCGATAATTCTATGAAAATCACAGGTAGACAAAATATTTTCTGACAATATAATATCTTTCAGCTCTGGCCTCAACTCAGAAATGTCAGACCACTTCTACTCTCCTCTGCCCTTGCATCTATCCCTTTGACTGACACTAGCAGGTAGGTCTCTTAGCATTCTTCAGCAATTAATCTTCAGATTATTTTATATCTTTTGCCTTCCCCATAAAAAAAATATATATATACCCACCTTGACAGTGAATAAAATAGGGGATAGAAAGGTTAAATGGTTTGCTCATGGTTACACTGGAGCTCTGTAGATAAGGCATTACTCTGTAGCACCAGAGCAGTACTGGAAGTTACTTGGGCAATAGATATCAAAGTTTTTGCAAATATCTATGAATCCAACCCTAGAGTAGTGCTGCTCTTCCTGCCAGCAATACCACCTCCCAGAGCAAAAGAAGCAAATTTCAGTTTGAGTAAGAACAGGCATTTGTCATCCTCTGCCTTTGCTGCACAGTGGAGAACGCAGCACCTGAGACTCCAAACTCTCCTCTCTCCCTCTGGCCCACAATCATTTGTGAATTATCATTTGTGATTTATCATTTCTGCAAACATTTTCACCCTGTTCTCTTTCTGACAAAGCTCAGAGAAGAGGTGTCAGTGCTACTGCAGCTATCCAGCAACTGTTTACTAGAAAATCCTTCACTGCATCCCACTGACTGTTTTCTTTGGAGTGAAACAAACATTCTTACAAATGCAGCAGATGACATATGAAATTATAAAAGAGCCTATTGGGTAAATTAAAGATCTCCTTTATTCTCAAAAACATCCAGCTTTACAAGTCTAATGTGAAGTGCTGCACTATGCCAGATACACTTGGAAAACTTCCCAGCTATCACTTTGAAACTCTGCCTATTTAAAAGTTTTGGCAACTTTAATCACAGCCACAAAAGTTTCAGCAAAATTGCTGTTTTAATGAGGCCAGTTCTGCCAGGAAGTGACAAAGCAACCAATGCCATCTGTTTGCATCTACCCACATTTAATCTATTAATGCGAGCCAAACTAACAGTCATCAGTATTGTTTTACTGGGATCATTATCTGGCCTAAAAATAAGCTATGGGTCTTATTCACTACTGAAGTAACTGAAATCAGCATTCTTGCACCAGATATAAGTTTGATCCAATGCTTTTTTGGCCAGAAGAGAAACCAGGAATGGTTCAGCTCCATATGCCATGAATGCAAGTGAACCTTGGCTAAGCAGACAAATGCTTTCCTCACATATGCATTACAAGCTGAGAACTAACTACACTTGTGGGTCACAGTGTCTGTTCTCTGAATTTCTGTGAAGTTAAAATAGGTGGAATAAAAACAAGTTAAAAGATGTTACTATGTTCCTGTGCTACTATCAAGTTTCTATTCAATCATCCAACGTGAAGTAGCTAAATAAATCCAACTGGCTTATTTTCTATGCATACCCTAGGACCCTCAGGATCCTTTTTTTCCACTTATTTTATGCAGTTATAAAACCTTTGGACAATTGTAATGATAAAACATGGATATGGGCATTAGTGTCTTTTACTTCAGAGCAAAACTTAAAATCATTAATTGATTTGACTCCAAAAAAGCCACTGCAGAGAAATGTCACCTTGCATTTTGTGATGCCTCTGTTTACACAGTTAACAATTGGACTAACCAGGGCTGAGAGGGAACTGCAGGAACCTGGAGCAATTCTTGGGCTCTGATTCCAAGGCTGAGCTCCAGTTACATCTCAGCTCCCATACAGGGAGTTCTGCTGGAATAAATTCCCACTCCCCACCCCCTTATTCCACCTCTCTCAGTTGTCCCTCATTTTCTGAGCTCTGAGATGCCGTCACATGGATTGAAAGGAAATCAGAGCAAGATCCACCAAGATCCCTGCCCTGGTCAGAACCAGGATTGTGGAGGTGAGTTGAAGTACAGTTGACCTGCAGCCTAAAGTAGTCTAAAATCATAGAATCAATTGTTTAGGTTGGAAAAGACCCTTTAGATCACCAAGTCCAACTGTGAATCAAAGACAGGTCTTCACATCTAGTGCTTCAAAATTTCTTGAAGATCACACAAGGCAACGGTGGAGGTTTTCAGGTAGGGATGATGTGAGGAAAAAGCACTATCTTCCATGGTTGGCAACACACATCCTTCCTCTTGTGGTATTTAAACCTAAAAAGAGGAATAATTTGTCTCATTTTTGATGGCATGAGATCATCCTCACACAAAAGGAGACGGACAGGCAATGTCTACCTGTTGCTTAACAAATGTTAACAAAAAATAGAACTAAGCAAAGAAAAAGAAGAAAAGCTGTAGGCTGTTTAATACCTGTAAGATCTGGAATAAGACATTTCTAGTGGATGGAGAAACTAATTTTCCTGGTCTCCTGCTCATTTCCCACACATAAGAAAAAAATGTGTGTGGAATCACTATTCTCCAACAGTTTTAAACATAATTTACTATAAGCAAGATGTTAGTTTCCTGGGCTGAATGCACACATTGTCCTGCAATAGGCATAATTCTTCCCAGTTCCTTGGGCCTCTCATGAATTTATTTCTTACTTGTTCAAAAAACCACTTATGATCACCTACATCCTCTGAGTTAATGGTACAATTTTTTCTTGTTGTTTTCAGCTTATGTTATGATCTCTGAGACTATTCTGGATTTAGGGATTTCAATTTGGTCTTTAGTGGCTCATATATACCACAAATCTCATGCATATCACTGGGCAAAGACTAAAAAAAGAAAAAATTGCAGCTGAGGCTGGCATTTCTGTAAAAGCCCAGAGTGCTGTAGTACATTGGCAGGATAATCTGTCATGGCTAAGAATTATTATATTCATAAGTCTATACCACACAAACTGAATCCTCTGATCTAAATTAAATTACTCTGGTTTCATGGCAGTGCTACTTATATTGCATTACAGTCCATTATCCATGGCCTTGTTCTGGCCGTAAGTGATGACAGATTCTAGTGCCTTGTATGGTTATATTGGCCATTTATTTTCAGTGCTAGAACAATAGGCACAAACAAGTCTCTTTTGTAAAGGTTTGGTACAGCTTGAGCCACATATTCTGCTTTTCAATCAAACTTTTTTAAGATATCAATCTCCTTTTTTCAACACTACTCCTTTTATCTTGCATGCCTGGTTCTTAATCATTAAGATTTCACTAAGCTGTGACATGAGCAAACTTTTCCATTATCTTCTGCTCCCCTAATGCCAAAGTTCACAGTACTTCAGTTATTTTAAATCACAAGGTGTATTTCACCTTTTATTTAAGATATTGGCATGTCATGTTCTGACACTGCAGAATGTTATAATGTTTAGTGTTGGTTTCTCTTAAATACAATAAACTGCTAAGTTCTCTAACCCAGATCACCTAAAGCATCACTGGGATGGCTGATCCCAAGGGCTTAAGAACTACAGCGCTGTGAGAGAAGCACTCCTGGCTCTTACACCAGCTGCTGGGGAAAAAATGCTGCAAATGAGCAGATATAGGGTAAACTCCAGAGAAAATTTATTCTTAACTCCCTAGGCCTAGGCATTTGATTAAGCTCTGGAAAAGAAACATTGCAAATAATTATTATATATAATAGCAAATAATTTATATATATATATATATATATATATATACATGTAATTTTTAATTTTTTTAAATATTGATGTTATTTTCTTAGTGGAGGAAGAGGCTTTTGATGGCTTGGGCAGTGTGGTAATGTGACGCCAGCAACAGGGGCAAGGGAACATCATGCAGTAGTTGCATTTAGAAAGGAAGCTACTGATTTCTAGGAACAGCACATTCCCCTGCTTTGGATGCTATGCTGCTGTACAGGAATACCCAAATAAATCCCCTAAATACATTGACAAAACCTCTCCTGTCTAGCATCCATAAACACAGACTTATCTTCCAAATATAAAAAGAGAGATAAACCACAATCTGTTTGATTTTAAAACAGCAATCTAATAACTGCTGTAATAGTCTGGATACACACTTATGTTTTGCAGTTTAATCCAGACCACCAGTTAAATCAAGTCCAGGAAATTCTGGGGCATGAGCTGCCTCTCCAGAGCTGGTTCCTTGGGAGCTGGGACAACCACGCTCCAGCTGCCTCACAAGAAATGCAACTGCAGCAGCTCCAGAAGTTCACAGTAGCTGCACTAATTTTTACCAGCCGAGGGCCTGAGCCTTCATCTTTTAGATAAATATCTTTTAGATATCTGTTTAGACTTGAGACCTCAGGTTTCAGCAGTGTGAGTCTGCTCAAAACAAAGGGCTGATCTTTTGGGGTCAGGGTTTGTTCATCCTGGGGAGCCTGAACTCCCTCCTGCTGCAATAGCGCCGAGCTCTGGTGACAAAATGACATCCAATACCTGGAAAAACTCTGCCGTGGATGCGGGAAATGGAGCAGCTACCACATGGGTGCTACTGAAATGAAACTGGCCCTATGTGCCAGCTTTGCAAAAAAGAACACTTTGTTCCTGCCTGGCCTTGGCAAGCTTTTAACCCTGGCTAATTTAACATTAAAGCTACACTAGCTGTCTCAGATCCATATTGTTAAAGCCAGCTGGATATGCCAAAAACTACAAAGGGGAGCAAGCTTTTTGCCTACACAAATAATACTGACTGTCACTTTGTATCAGGACTTAATCCTGTTAATGAGCTGCAGGCGGGGCAATTTCCCTGATTGAATGTGTTTTTCAGAGCCCATTTCCACTCACTGTATTGCTTGCTGATAGCCATAAGGTATGGACTGCAATCTGGACTCCACTCTCATTCAGCAGTTCATTATTCAGAGTGCTTTTTGCTTCCACATCCACTCAATCCTGTTATCTCTCCCACTGCCACAAGGAAATGCTGTTCCCATTCATTGCAGGGTTTCCAAGCTGTATTCAGATTTGCACCAGGCTGCATATTAGTCTTTTATGCTGTGTGAAGGATTTTTGGGAGATTTCACCTTGTTTCACACTAGTTCTGTTCTGCTGTACTGGATATTGGAAATTTCATATGATTTCTTTCTTTCTTTCTTCCTTTCTTTCCTTTCTTCCTTCCTTCCTTTCTTTCTTTCCTTTCCTCCTTCCTTCCTTCCTTTCTTTCCTTTCCTTTTTTTCCTTTCTTTCACAATGAAAATGAAGTAAATTCCTTGGTTACTCCAGATCCTAAGAACTCACATTGTCCTGCACAGAAACAGGCCCATGGATTGGGTAAGTTTATCACCTGATTATATATGAAAATTGGTCCAGAAATTAGATTTATGTTAATAAAACCCCCATTTTTATTTTTCATTTTTGTTGGTTTAATTTGATCCTAGCATGGTTTCATGGATGTAGAAGCAACAAGTTTTTCTTTGCCTCTGAACACATGTGGTTGGATCCATTTCCCTATTTACATTATATGAACATCCTTGGAAGGAAAAGAGAACCCTACCAGATGAAAAGATGGCACCTCAGCTCCCTGAAAACTGGGACAGTAGGTGTGCCTGTATTGACCCTGCTAAGGATCCTGCAGCAGGCTGAATAGTTCTTTGCCCAAGTTTTACTGTGTGACATCCTGGATTTTTTAGCTCCACTTGCTCCCACGAAGAAAGGGATAGGAGAAGAAGCAGCCAGGATACTGATTTACCTGTTCTCTGAGTAAGAATGTATTATTTCAGGTAAAACATTTTGGGGTTATGGCTTTTTTTTTCTTGGTTGACAAAGTAAAAATATGAAAAACGTACATATATTTTTCAATGGATATGAATGTTAAGAAAATCATCAATCTTTAGAAGACTCACCTCTTTTCACTGAAAACAAGTTGTCCTGCTGAAACCCCTCTGAAGACCAGTGCTGGTTCTAGGCATGGGCTCTGCACACACCTTATGTCCCAGATCACTCCCACAAATCATTTGTGCTTGTTTTTAAAGCAAGTACTAGAGAAAAGGGGCTATTTTGGGTTAAAGGGACAAGCACCACTTTGGGCACAGGAACTAATAAAAGGCTGGCCTCCAGCAGGCGACCATCTCATGCTTTGTTTATTTTTACCTGAATTAGATTAGTGCTGCAGTGTGATTTCATCAGTATTAGACACTAGGAAGGCTACACAATGTAGCACCAAGCTCAAGGAAAAGTTCAGAGAGAGTTCACAGTTAATTAGAGATCTCAGGCGGCTCACAGCAGAGCAACCTTGATGTTGAATTGGATTCTTGTGTGTCTGATATGACTGAGCTCCACTGGTGTGGATTTTTAAATGCCTGAACACTATTGCATCCAGCTGGTGTCTTTCCCTCACTGGTGAACTAGTAAGCGCTGTTCCTCCCCTACCAGTTTGCACATAATGTTTGCTGGAAAATCATTGAGAACTCTGTTAAAAATATCAGAGTTACATGTCACATAAACATTTATGTCAGAACAGTATAACAAGGCAGAGCTGGGACCCCAAGAATGGATATATGTAGCTACTATGTATGTACGTAGTTTAGTAAAAGTACATATTTAGTATACCTTTTTTGTCTGACTTCTCTAAATAAATTGTAAAGTTGAAGTGAGTTGAAATTTTTTTTTGTTCTCTTAAAAAAATATTTATCGTTAGGCTAAATAATCAGAAGTTAAACATACATTTGGTACTGCCAAAGAAATAATATCAGGTTTACAGAAAAAAGTTCACACATAACCCCAACTAAATGTTGAGCAAAGGCTTGTATTTGTTGCCTTCCCAGTTGTAATGACGTGATTGTGAGAAGTTTGGCTACTTAGAAAATGTGTTGCAAAACACATGCAAGTATCCCTTTTTTACATCACCAAAACCCTGGATGTGGACAGGAGCTCTGAGTGTAGCTAGCAGTGTTTCACCCCTGCCTGACTTCCTGAGAAATGTTTTCTCACACTTCAGTATAAAAGAGACTTGTTTCTCCATTTAAAAAGTGGTTCTTGGCAGCAGGTACTTGTATCCGAGGCTCCCCTGCCTAAAGGCTTTCCAGAGAATAAAATTCCCACTTCCTCAGATGTTTGGGCTCACAAATTGCTTCTGCCCTGCTTGGCTTTGTTTTTGGGATGTGAGTGGGAGACCAGTGGCTCACAAGCTGTTTGCTGACAGTCTCTGCTGGAGTGAATTCACTGCTGGATGCCAGGGCTCTGTGATGGCAAATTCTGCCCTGTGCCCACTGACTTGGCTTTAACTGTGCTGTGCTGATGTATTCCTTCAGGATCTGCTTATCACTGCTTAAAAGAAAGATGTAAGATATTTGTATTCTCTGGAGAGTCACAGTTTTCACTGTCTTGGAGTATAAAGAATGTGGATTAAACACTTCATAAAGTTGGGGAAAATATAAAGCTTGTACAGCAATATTTCATTAAATGTGACTATGCAGTATGTGACATCACATATGGTGTATTCAAAAAGTTCAATACTGTTGAACAACAATTAAGTAAAATAAAACATATATTAGCATATCACAAGAAAGGTCTAAAGCACTCCATGCAAACTTCTGTGCTTTTTTTCTTACTCATAAACTAATTAATTTTTTGGAAACAGGCTGCATTTATGAATTTTGAAAACTAAGTGGAGCACAGCAGGGATTCCAGTTTACTGCCTAACAAAAACTGTGACTCCTTTAACGGTTCTGACAGGCACAGCTGAGTCTTACAAGAGCTATTCCCTTCCCTTCCCTTCCCTCCAACTATATTTTTTGTTCAAACACTCTGTTGCCATATTAACATTCCATATTGAAAATCTGCACTTACCCCAACAGCATATTGTCAGGAGCTACTTTCTGATTTATATCTTTCTCAACTGATTCTCAAGGAACACTGCAGGAATTAACCATTGCAAACCACAGGAAGGCTTTCAACGTGTGTATGCTTTACACACAGTCTATGCCTATTTGTGACATTTATTTTACAGCTCCTCTCTTTAGTGGTAATATTTGCGACCCCATCATCAACAACCGAGGTAAGAGTTCTAAGGGAGCAGTAGCTTGAAACAAAGATTGCCTCCAAGAAAGAGGCCTTGAATGAGGCAATAAAATGTTTGCACACATGAAAAATACCCATGAAGTCACTCCTTGGTGTGAGCTACAGAGCCAGGATGCAGGGAACAGATTTCACCACTGAAGTGTTACAATGATTAATCACAGCCCGTAGGAAAATCACTCTTGAGTGTTCTGCGAGGGGAACTGCAGGGCCACCACCATGCAAGGACTACAAAGAGGCACAGAGGTGATTTTCTGTCCCATCCACACACACACTCCTACAAAGGATGTTGGAAGCTGCCAATTTCAGCCCAGCAGAGACTCTGAATTCCTTATTTCTGAAACTCAAGAGGTTGCTGTCTCATCCAGTGTGCAAAAAGCCTTCAGCAGACTGATGCCTTAGCACTAATTATTATTAGCTGTCTCTGATTTACGGTGTGAAGGGGAGGGACTGTGGTTTGCCAGTTTCCAGTTGGAGTTGAACTGGAAATATACAGCAGCTTTCTTCTAAATCTACAACCACGGCATCAATATTTATGTGAGCATGTGAAGATACAGCACCCTGTGCATCCACAGAGTCATCCAGCCTGTGCATACACACCCTCTCCTGCCTCATGAAGTCCTGAAAAATGTGCATGGATGGGCTCTTTAACAGAGAAATTACTTTGGGAGCTCATGTAGCTCTTTTAGGAGGATGTTGTACTACCCAGCATATTGGGTATGGCATAGGCTGGGAGAACACCAATTAGGTTAAAGGGAAAATCCTTACTATATGTAAAAGCTTCTTTGTATTTCAGTTACACATTTTCCACAAGAACTATTGAAAGCCCTGACAAAGTGATATATGAGCAAATAAAAACTTGAGTTTACAGCATACAGACTCACTTTTTCTGATTTTTTTCCTCAAAACTCAGTGCCAACTGTTTTCTTTGCCATTTTTCTCCAAACCCACTGTGCCAACCAAATGTCATTGACATGTGACTTTCCACACAGATAGACAGTATTGCAATTTTTCAAAGTACGAGACTGAGGCTATTAAGCATATTGCTTTAAACTTGCACCAAAATCAGAGGATATGAAGGAAGCAGACAGTTGGCAGAACTTGCCTTTCTACCACATATGTCAGCAAGGACTATAGCTTGGGAAAATGATGATTTCTGGAATATAGCACTAATGTATTTGCCGTATGCTCTGCTAGAAGCTTTTTACGTTCATGCTAATAATCTGCAAACCTGGTAATTTCACATAGGCAAACTGGAGCTCTATTTTTAATTTTTATGCAAAGATTTAATGTATGGGGCTGTGACATTGCTAGGCTGTGTTATTTTTACCCACACACTCCATAGACTCTACTGGTAAGCTGTGAAATGCTGTCAGAAAAACAGGAACTGCACTACACTTGTGGAAAATGCAAGTCCTCTACATTATAAAGGTTATTTACCTTGTTTCTTACCCATTCATCTATTTTTTTCTTAGTTAGAAAAAAATGCATATTTTCTGAATGACCTGCCATTACTAGGAACCGCAGAGATTCTAATGGAAAGATAAATAAATACATAAAAAGCTGGAAATGCCCATTTCAGAGCTTACAAAACCAGGTCTGCATATCAATTCCAAGAATGATACCAGAGCACAGAACAGTAGAAGTCCTGACCAGGTGCATTTAAACAACTCTCATTTAGATATTCCAGTCTCTCTTTGCTTTAAACACCTTTTACTGCTAACATAGTATGGGCAACAGCAAAAAGGAAATGTAGGAACATGTATGAACATCTGAGTACACACAAGGAGCAAGACTAGAAGGATGTAGTTTACATTGAAAACATTCCTTGATATTCCTGACTGCTTTTCTTCTTTCTTCCTTTATCCTATCCTCTGTCTCCCAGCCAGGTGTTTCTTCCTCTCCCCTGCCCCATCCTGATTTATAATGTTCCCATGTTACAGGTGACAGGTAGCATAACAGGTGACCCTCCTGAGAGCTGACTCCTCCCAGGCTGGGTCCTGTGTGCAGACTTAGGTCAAAAACACAGTTGAAACTGGCCTGGGTAATCCCTAATGGCCCATCTGCTCCTCACTCCCATCACACCAAGCCTTGCCTGTTGTCACTCACAACGACCCTTGGAGCTCTGTCCTGCCTGTTTCAAATTGGTTGAGCTCAGAGGAGCTGGAGATGGCTGAAATATTATTCTTTTTACCGTATTCTGCACAGCCAAATACATAAAGACACAGATGTACTTCGAGCATCTCCAAAGTCAGCTTCTGTTTGGCTCAACACTGTGCTAGGCAAGGATGTGAAACATGGCTAAAATGTGTGCTCGGTTAAGGCAGGGGCCAGAAAAAGCTTTTAGGAATGTCTAGTGGGACTGATTTCCTCCTCTCTTTTGTGTTTTTTCCTCCAGATGCCTTAACATGGGGACAGACAGCCCTTGATCTTGTTGTGGAAACTGACTTGATAGGAAATGTGTTGTGTGCCTTTATCTGGGAGGCCCTGGGTTGGTTAGGACAAAATATTGCCGGTGCAGAGCGATTCTTCAGAGTGCAAGGAGTAACCTGGAATCTCTCAGCATTGCTCAAGTTTCTGCAGAGCTTTTATACATGTGGGCCTTGGCAGCACCAATGCCTGGTTTTAGAATTTTGCAAGGTGGACCACAATGTAGAACAGCCACTTCTCTAGATTTGGTGGCTTCTGAATAGTTCTATGGCAGCAAAGTCAGGGGACTGCTGCTTGCTGGGGGCAGTGCTGTGAGGGACTGTCCCCATGTCCTGTGTGTCAAAAAGGAAAGCAACTCTTTCCACTTGCAGAACAGAAAGATTTTTCCTATTTTACTGGTGGCAAACTGTAAGTAACTTGCTAACAGAGTTTATCCACTGACTCTTTAACACTGAAAAGTTTTTCACACTT
This sequence comes from Trochalopteron elliotii, assembly GCA_024734555.1. Classification (NCBI taxonomy): domain Eukaryota; kingdom Metazoa; phylum Chordata; class Aves; order Passeriformes; family Leiothrichidae; genus Trochalopteron; species Trochalopteron elliotii. Next base: position 777,948 of record JANPWX010018938.1, read on the forward strand.
CACACTCAGAGTCAGGTTCCTCTCCACCTTGTCACCACACACAAATTTACTGTTTTGTTCCAAGAAAGTCCTTTCCTTATCCCTCCCAATACCAAGCGCCCAGCTGGCACCCTAGTCCTTGGTACTACTTTAGTATTAGAATTCAGGACAAATATTTAATACCATTTCAAGGGACAAATTATAAGGGCTTTAGACTTAGCAAGGGAAGAGCTGCCCAAAGGTCATGAGACACACAAGACAAAGGATCCTCAGGGCAGAACATCACTAACCTTCTCCATGGAGACACTCAGCAAGACAAACCTTTTGTTATGAAAGGCAGATTTTCCTGTAAAGTGTTGTAGCAGTCTGGGGTTCCAGTGATGTAGATGATTCAGTGACTGCATAGTGCTAAACCTTTCTGGAGCTGGTGGGATACCCCACAGTCCTAAAGGCACAATGTGGAAGAATCCCAAACACTACAGCATGGACATGAGCAGTGTCCTCCTATTTGCACAGCAGTTTTTATCTGTACAGAAGAAAATTCAAGCAAGAGTCTGGTACAGCAGCATTCGTTGGACCAGAAACAGCATGTGCTCCAAAGACACAAAGCTGATCTACAGACTGAAGTATATCAGCATTTTTGACACAGAGACCACAGAAGGAGAGAATTATCAAGTTGCATTCCCTCAGGTCATGAGCAGGTTAAATTCTAGAGGGAAAATAGGACTATCATAGATAAACTGACAGTGCTGCATCTTGATGAGTTATGGCATTCTTTCCTGACTGCCAGAACAAGAGAGTTCAAAAACAAGTGGTAGCAATTTCACATTTTAATTGGCACAATTGTAGAAAATGCTCCTTGGCAAGTATCAGGTATTATGTCTAACAGACCAAGCATTTGTCTGCAACAGACTTCCTTTGTGTCACACAGGAATAAATAGACACGATGCTGCCTTATATGGCATAAGCATCACCTTGTGAGGGAGACGTGATGACTGTGAAATGAAGCTGAAGTTGGCAACGATAATGCAAACAAGAGGATACCTCCAGCATGAGTGCTGACCCCATTGCATGAATAGCACGATTCTGACTCGTAATAAAATCCTCTGCTATTGTTTGTGTGTGCATAAAACACCCTTGTAGTGAAATATATACTCGTGTTCTCTCCCAGAAAACTGAAAAAGATAAATTAGTGCCCTCTTATGCCTTCAGGCCAGAAAGCTGCAGACAGAAACTGAAAAGAACTGGAGGTCAGCTCAGTCTCTGTTTGTCAGTTACACAGCACAGCTTCAGCTGCTGCTTCCTAACACTGAAGTCTTGAATACTCACTGTGCATTGCCAAAGTCCTCTCTTCAGAAATTTTCAAAATTAATAAATAATTTATTCCTTCAGATCACTACTGCTTATCTCCCCAGCATGACTGACCCTTACTTCCATTTTTACCTTTCACATCCCTGAGGACTCCCATATCTGAGTTAGTTTTGACTTCCAGCGACCTTATGTAGTCCCTCACATTTTCTGTTCACCTTCGAGAGATTTTCTGATGTTTCACATTCAGGCTCTACATCACATCCTTGCTCTTCCTCTCACCGTCTGCAGCTTTTCCATATAAATTCCACACCGAAAAGGCCACAGAGCCGATTTCAGTGCCCTTAGCCAAAGAGCAGGGAGGAGTGAATTTGTTTAGAGGTAGCTCAGCACCCTCTGCTGTATCCTCAGCGAACTGCAAATTTCCTCGCACGTGAAGGACCAATTCCTCGCAAAAGCAAGAAAGATTCTGTGAAGGCAGATATCTAAGAGGGTGACACAGGAACTTCCATGCCTACTGGAAGACAGAAAAAAACTTGGTTTTTTTTCCCTTCTCCTCTTCTTAAAGAATGAAATACCGAATATAGTATTTTCAACTTCTTTGAACAAGCAATAGAAGCATTGAACTTGGCAAATGACATTCCTCAAACTGTTTTAACTTTTTAAATTATTTTTTCCCACCTATTACCGTAATTTATGTAAGAGCCACTTAGATGTAAGTTTTGAAAAAAAATCACATTATATTCAGTTAATTTTTTTCATTTATTTTCTGAACTGGGAAGCAAGAGGATGCCATTCAAGTGTTTCTCCTCATCATAGATAGCTCCAGCGCCTTTGCTTTCTTTCTCAAATTACATTGTTTCTCTTCAAAGTGCATTTCAAAGCTGTAGTATTTCTGAAGATGAGGTTGCTGGATTTTTTTTTTCAGGATTAGACTGTGGGCTCAAATAGATTAGGTAATACATGTTAAGTAGAAGATACTACCAGACACTACTAAGTAAGCAGCAATAAAATAATATAAACATCCATTTTCATACTGCAGTTCTTTTCTTTATCGATGTGATGTTCCAAGTTCTCTTCTCAGCCTACAGCTACAAAACACAGTCTGCCTGTTGCTTGTGTCCAGCTCTCAGCACAGAAAAGGTAAACTGATGATTACCTGAACCATGAAGATTGTTACTGAAGCTGAGTGGAAACCACTGTGGTGAGCAGGAAAATCATTCCATTCTCTGTGAATATTTATTCATCTCTCTGAATGACAGGGTGATTCTTTGTTATCGTGACTGCTGTAGATCTAACATATACGACTCTTTCCTATGCAAATTCTTTCAGACAGGGCCCATTTATAGACACAAATTTTCAGCTGCATGAAGCTCCATTCAGCAATTGATGAGGGCTTGTGGAGTGGGATGAAAGAGAAACAAAACCAATAAAACCAAAGTATTCCACCTGACTGCAGAATGCAACTTCCAGCAATTATAAAAGCTATAGTACGACTTCACAGACTTGGATGATGACTCTGCAGTGTGATGAAACAGAAATCAGAGAGAATCCCTTCTTGGGATCCAAACAAACAGAAAACCACTGGGGCACAAATAATGTCAAAGCTAGCAATCATGTTTTACCAGCCTCACTTTTCAAGCTATTGAAGCTGATCTAGAACTAAAGGAGAGTTGAAATTTTTTAAGAGTTACACTACACACCTTTACTGGAACATGTGTGTGGCAATGTAAAGTTAAATCTTTTGACTGAAAGTTTGCTTAGAAGGAAGTTGACTGTGAGATCCCAGGTAAACTCTGAAGTAGAAAAAAAAATACTGAGGAGGAGAAAACACACCAACCTTCCCACGTTTAAAAAAAAAAATAAATAAAGTAAAGGCAGCTATACATTAAAATAATGCAAATGAGAAGTTGAAAATTCCCATGCTGGAGCAGGGCAAGGACTGATCTTGCTGAGCAGTGGAAGAAACATGTGATGAACTGATAGTTTTGTATCAACAGATAGATGAACTCTCTTTCTCTGTCTCCAGGCACTTCTGGGGGGACCAGATAGAGCTGGAAAGGAGGCAGGGGTGGGGGGAAGGTTTTTTTAAGATTATTTTACTTCTCATTATCCTGCTGTGATTTTTTTAGTAATGAATTCAAGCAATATCCTCAAGTTGAGTCTGGTTTGCCCATGGTGGTATTTGGTGAATGGCCTCTTCCAGTTCTCATCTCAACTCCTGAATCTTTCATTGTTTTCTCTCTCCCATACACTTGTGATGTGAAAAGTAAAACATTTCAACTCCAAAGGAATTTATCATACATTCAGGGAACTGAATCTCAAAAAACTATACCAACTTTTAGTTTTATTATACTTTAAATGGTCCAGGTAAAGTTAGGGTCAAAACAAAACAAAGGCATTTGGTGACTCAGTCATACCAAAATTTTGTCATATACACAGTGATGGTAGGAATATGAATTTCAGAGTTGTTCTCAAAAGGAAAAGGCAGCATTCTGGGACCCTTCATTCAGAGTCTCCAGTTGCTATTCCTGTGAAAAAGTAGAAGTAGTCTTTGCTGTGTTTTGTCTCTTCATCTCAGTTCTCCCATTTCATTCCATTTTGGGAAGAAACTGTTGCTACCTAAATCAAATGGTGAACTTTCACAAGTGTGGAACAGATATTGTGTTCTGAGTTGAGCAGAGCCTGCTAGAATGTCATATTCCTCAAAGTTTACCCTTTTTAAAGAGTGCAAACAAAAGGAGATTGCATTGAGTAAGACCCAAACTTTGGAATTCTGTAATCAAAAATCCATAAATAAATTTCTTTTTTTTAGGATTGCAGTCTATCTGCAATACTGTACAGGCACAATTATTTATCCTGCAGCTCAATGCACTCACAGCAAAAAATGCTCATTCAACAAATAATGATGTTTTGCCTTAACACTTAGGTAATAAAGGACTTTTATTTTGCTATTTATTTGAAACCAGAATTTTGAAAAACAAGAAAATATCTTACTGCCACCTAAAACTTCAGTAGATGTTAATCAGAAAGATCAGTGATGTTTTAAATACAGTATTCATGCTGAACAATTTGCTGGTTTATGCCAATTTGATGTATTATGGAAGCTACAAATACTTTGAGATCCAGAGACTGTGCAGTGCTTTTCCAGATGCTTCTTAACCAAAACAATCCACAGATGTTTGCTCATCTCTGTGCTGAATGTCCTCCTACATTAGTTGATCCTAGAATAAAAATACAGGTAGAAATGAAAAAAAACCTGGTAAAATAAAGTAAAGCTTTATTTGCGTAAATTATTTGGAGAATTTATATAAGAAAAAGCAAAGCCATCAAAAATTAAAAATACAATTTATACACCTGATGAAAACTTTTCTATTGCCAATTTCATGAACATAAATGTGCTCCTCTGTATTTCCATAAAAGCATTTTTGCCATATTCCAATTTTAGCTACACAAGTGAATCTCCAAAGATTTAATCTGTATATGAACTGAAATGAATTGCAATCATATAGCCAAATGACATCTGTTACTACAGTTCATTGCAGCTACTTTTTATAATATTAATTTCTCCTACATTATTTAGAGATCCTATCAGGTTCATGTATTATTTCACACTTTGTATCACTGTCTAGAAATTTCACGATTAAAAAATTGTGATGTAAGCTTCTACAAGTTACAAGCCCTCATTTCTTCAAATATTTTTATTTTTTGGTTTCATGAACTCCAAACTATTTGGGATGTGCAGGAAGGTCACATTTATTACAATGGACTAAAAGTGCTTTAGACATGAATTATCTTTTTAATATAAGTTAAAAGAATATTTCACTTGTGATGCAAACTGGGAAATAAGGAGAATTATGTTTGCAAGATATGATTGGTAAGGGTGCTACATGAGCTCATCTAGGTTCTCTTTCCCAAAAAGGGCTGGCCCATTCAAGGTGCCTTCTGACCAGAAAGCTGCTCCAAGCTTCTGTGACTCTGATTCTGTGATTTTATTAATTAATCTGCTCCAGTGCAATTCCTACCCACATCCATGTGCAGCTGAGACAGAAAATTTGGACATTATCAGATCTAAATCTCTGTTAAAATCTAATTCTGAAGTGAAGCAAGAACACATTTTCACAACAGATATCATCCTGCACATAAGACCAAGGCAAAACACAATCATAAACACCAACATCTTTCATATTTTGCTGAGAGCCTACTTCCAATTCTGAAACATCATTTTTATTTTGGTTAATTTATTTAAGCTGTTATGCTGAAAGTTTTCAGGAAGTGGTAAAGGTTATTTTATAGATATACTTGCCTTGTTGTCTTTGCAGAAGTCCAGAGATGGTGATTGGCTGCCTTGACAGAGGCAGCTGTGGGGAAGGTGAAGTAAATGAGTAGAGCTGAGGAGTTCTGAAAGCTGAACTAGCCCAGGATCCCCTTCGACTGCTTTGGGATCCAGATGGTGACGGACACGCACTTTGTGGTAATCCTACAGGGGTGGATCTGTTCATGAAATTAATTCATGCATGTGATTTGAGGCTACTTCTACAACAATACAAAAGATTTCAAAATTACTTCAATTCATTGTCTAATATTTTAAAGGAAAATGCTATAAATCATATCTTTTTAATCATTTAAGATTTTTACATATTTCAAAAAAATTACGGAATCCAAGGTGGAAGAAAAGAAATACTTTGTTACACATATCTTAAATTTCTGTTAGGAAGATATATTTGGCTTAATAATTATAAAGAACAAGAGTTTTGTTTTTCCAGAATGATTTAAAGTTATTTATTGATGTTAACAATTCTCACAGTTTAAGACATTTTCAATGTTTAAATGAAAAAACCAGAAACACCTGTTGCAGGCTGTGTGAAAAGTTCAGGTTATTCAGAGAACAGCCCTTGTGCAGATATTTTGCTTTCATCTCTGATTTTTGTAAAAATGATACAGCAGAGACATTGTTAAACTTCCTCACTATAAAATTACTTACCCTTTTTATAGCTGTACCATGACCGTAGATGGCAAGAGCTACAGAAGCACAGATCAGATCTGCACATTTTTGAAAAACGTGATTTCAAAATAAAACTTTCCCCCAAAACCAAACATTCATGTAGATGACAGCCATGCTGCACAATAACAATTCTTCAGGTCTAGAATATAACTTTTCAACATACAGATTAATACAGGCCAGAGGGGAAATTTCAATCTCTAATAGGAGATGGCAACCTCTTGAAAAAGTATTGAATTACCTTGTAGACCCTGCTCCAAAATTCCTCCTTGGCATTATTACAGCTGTCTGAGGACTTCTGCAGGATACATCACCTGTTGGAATCAGATTTTTGGAAACAGGATCAAAGTAAATTACCCACTTTACTTCAGAGATAACTTAGGAACCAAGGATTGGTACTTTCATTGTATGAATCAGGACAAATTCATGACTGATTCTCAAGAACTAATAATGGTGCACAATTACAATAGTCAATGAGAAAGCTCAGCTGTCACAAAAACATCATATTGTACCATCCCTGGAAATCTTGTTCCAGTTAAACACGTGTTGGTTTCTTTCACCTTCTTTCATTTATTAGACTATTTTTAAATTGTCAAGACAGCTGTGCTAAAGTGCTCCAGTTCTTCAGCTGATCTTTTTTTGCCCCATCCACCTCTGAGAAGGAAACTTTCTTTAGTGCACCATTAAAGCAGTTTCCACTTACCCTTACTTTTGCACATAAACTTTGATTCCCTCAGCATTGTCCATGCAAAACTTTATGTGAAGGTTCTGAAATCTGCTGAACACATAACTGCTCTACATAAAATTTTACTGTCTAATAAATATCTATCTATTTATATTTAGACACAATAAAAAAACCAGTTAACCTCAGCTCTCTTTATCTTGTTATGCCTAAATTTATAGGCAGCCATACATTTAGGAAGGGTCTCAGCATATAAATCAGACATAACACAGAAAAAGCAACTTTTCCTCTTTCATTGAAACTGAATTGCAATTGCATTTGTCTTTGTTTTGGGACACTTATACCATGTAAAAACACAAGAGTGCTAAAAGTTCTTTATGTGGCTGCAGATGGATTCTATGAACTGCTGAAGCCAGGTGAAAGCCTGCCTGAGCACAGACTGCTGCAGAAATATGCTGAATGTAAAACCAAAAATAGGGGAGACACACAAATAGTAGGCCTGCAAAGCATTAGGAATTCTGGGAAACTCCTCCCAAATAAACAGTTCTCAAGAGACTGCACCAATTCCAGTAGGCTGTTACTCATGTTTTATTTACATCTGAGTCTTACCCAATCTCAGGGTATGAAGGAATGAAAGAAAAGTAGTGGCAGGTAAAATGTCTTATACCCTGTAACAGTGATAAGGTAAAAAAAAATCACCTTTTTGAAGAAATTCTTGATCTCAACTACCTCGCTTCTGGTATTAAATATTTATTTTTTTTTTTTAACTTCCATTTAGTTTCCCCCTCTTTTCTTCATGTGATATTTAATATGACATTGTGGACAATGTTACTCTCTGTTAACCACAAAAAGATAAAGTCATGAAGCTTAACAGAGGGTCAACAATGTATATTGCAAGTATTCCTGTTCTGTTCAATCACACATATAGTTACAGTATTTTCTTTGCAACTGTTGATTAGGCAAAAATCAGTTTGGTTAGAAGTAATAATTTACTGAAGTAAGTACTAGGAAAACATTTCATACTTCATTTTAACCATTTCCCAGCAGCTGGATTCAAGTCCACATGGTAAATTCCTCACACCTCAAGACAATTCTACTTTTTTTACTAAATTGTTAATGTATGGATCTTAATTTATTCCTCCTCCTACTGTAACAGAAATGTTATTCAGTTACAAAGTTTACTTTTACTCACCCATCTGTCCTTCGTTTGGTGGAGATATTAGTGACAATCTTGATGGACCAGTTGGTGTCTCCAGCTAAATGAACAGCAATTCATTAGCCACAGTGTAATAGCATATTAATTATTAACACATTTTAAGCAATAGTGTTATATTTTTCAGTTCTACAGAGCCTGCAGATTTCCAGAACTCTCTGCTGTCAGTTTTGCTCACAGCACTAAAAGGCAAAACTTAAGAATTAAGTTACTATTTTTAAAGATCTATGGGCAGGTGGAAATACATGTATTTTAGCTTTATTATGAACTATCACTTTCAGCTAAGAAGTGTCACAAGACACTCTCACTGTTTTCTGTGCTAAAATTCCATTTGCAAGCTCACAGCTGTTCCTGGATGTTCTCTCTCCTAACCAGGATACTGACACCATGAAAAGCTCCAGCCTTCATTCTCATGTCAGCAATATCACTCAAAACCTGCAATTCCCTACTCAGGTATCAGAGTCTAAATGGTGCTTTCTGACCACTGACATTCTTGTAATATTGAGATTTTAAGAATTTGCCATTTGTTTTGGCATCACAAGTTTAAAAGCCTGTATACAGCACGTGGAGAATATAATTCCAGAAATTCATGTTATGATTTATTTGCTGTTGGTTTCTTCTAGGGAGCATCTGACTTCTACCCTGCACCAAGCATATCTAAAATAATCATGCACATCAGAATGGTTTTGAATGGGATGGGGGAAGAATCCTATATTTTGTAGCACTAACAGAGTAGGACAAATCAAAAGGATATATGTGTGTAACTATACATAAAAAGTATTTTAAAAACACACTTACTTTCCTCATTGGTGAAGGTACAGGATCAACCTCCATTGCTTCCATCCTTGTAAGAAAGGTCAAAGTAAAAATGACATTGTAATAAAAATAACATTTTCATTATAAAGTTATCTAAAATTATGTTAGATTCTAATGTTAAATTTGACTAGTAATGGAAAAGCATAATACATAATGCATAAGACAAATAAGTATTTAGAGCTTATTCCAAAACTCACCAGGAGTAAGAAAAATCTATTCATTGATTCTGAGCTTTGGTTTAGACATTTACAGAGAAAGTTATTTTATGATTAGCATCATTACTCTTCTATTTCTCTGAATAAATGTGCATATTTATGTATTTGTCATTTGTATCTGTAACAAGGGCACTCTGAATCTCTGGGTTTTTTTGTAGAAAAAAAAGTCGCAGTCAAAGATATAGAAGTATTTTAGCTTGAGCAAGCTGTATATTCATTTCACTTAAAGTTAAATAAGCCTTACTGGACTGGCTTTTCCCTCTAACCTGAGACAACTACAATGTCCATACAGGTGTCTGTACAATAAATTCAGTTTTTCTCCATGGTAAATGGAGAGCATCTCACTAATCTATCTGTCCATCTATCCATTACTCCAGAAGTGTTTTGGAATAAGGTGCATCATGTCTTAGATTTCTTTCCAGTAACCACCATCCATACAACTGTAATGTACACTTGGATAGATAAGACTGTCCTCAGTTCTTTCATATTTGAACAGTTTGCAAAAACAAAACACAAAATCAGAAAATATTTTACACTCACTACAAGAAGGTTACTTTCTGTATAAAATATTAGTTAAGATTTTCATTGAAAATTAACAAATTTGTACCCACGTTTCAGAAGTGGAAGGACGACTGGAATGAAGAGAATATGAAGAATAAACATTCTGTTTTCTTGAAGGAACTGGAGTCATTAAGAAATTTAATATTAGAACACAGCTATGTCCAGTGACAGGTATTCCATAGTTAATATTTTAAACCAACACTTCTTACTGGAAAATGGATTTCTGCTTGTACTGGAAAACTGCAGTGGTGTAGTTTTTTCAGGAGGTTTCATACTAAAGGGGAAAGAAGAAACAACAGAAACAAATTAAAAGCTGGTTTGATTAGTTCACATGTCTAACTGGTCAATAAAGTATAAAATCAAAGCATTTTATCCAACAGTAGCAGGTTTTAATATAACACGATTTTCCATGAAGCAAAGTAAGAACTTATTTGGTAAAGCTATGAACTTACTCTTTACATCACAGTATCAAATTCAGCTCAACATTATGGCAAAGTACTTTATAGAACAAAAGATGTTAAAATACAATGATTAACTATAGCTAAGCACAAAACTAATTTCATTTCATGAAATTACACATTTACCAAACTTTAAGAAATCTAGTTGTCAAATCAAATGTTGGCATTTTTATGGTATTTAACAATAACTCTGTAAAACTGGTACCTTTGACAAGAACCATACATAAGAGGAATATAAACATATTCTAGGCAAGCAAGGAAAGGCCCTAGGACACTACTCTCTTGGTAGAACTCAAAAAAAATCCAAAATTTAGTTAAAACTCTGTATTTGATATAACCAACATGCCATTTATTTGAGATGCAGACAAGAAAATGGAGGCAGTGAATAAAAATATATAAACTGCAATTATCCACCACATACAGATTTTTGTTTATACTGGTGTTTCTTTCTGTCACATTACAAGCAGCCCAAGAGCAAAATACAATATTATGGGGATTTAAGAATCAAGGAAAAATCTGTACTAAAAAAAAGAAAACCCACAGAAAAGGAAGAAAGATTAATTAAAGATCAAATCTGTGCAGTTAAAATGCTGGTTTCATGAACTGGCTTATTAAGGAGATTTAAATAACACTTATGGCTTTATGCTGGAACTAAGTAAGATGAAAAGATGGAGGTGTATCAGTCATTGAGCAGGGGGATAACCATGAGCCACCTCTTGGCTCACCATGACCTCTTGGTCACTTGTTTCACCACCAACTTGAAACATTTGAAAAAAAAAAAGACTAATTCAAGATGAGACAAGAATTTAATTTTTACTAGAAATAGAAACTATGAGAACCATGTTACAAAACTCTGGTAACTTTGTAAATGGGCTAAGATACCAGGAACTATCATAGTACTTTCCAGGCTATAAAGTGCTATAAAGTCCATTGCAAAATACACCAACATGGTTATGTAACTGCAAATAAAAATTTAAAACTGAGGATCTGTGTGATAGACTTCATTAAAAGTTAATTTTTAGAGTTAACTACTGAGTTGTATTTTAAAATAAAAGGATTTCTTTCTGATAGGATTGGTTTTTGTGAATAAAATGGATCTGATGTCAGAAATCACTATACATTTATTTCTGTAAAAACATTTGAGGAAGGCAAACAAAACATGAAATTTTTATTGTTTTATCAATAAACTTACTGTTGTCTGATCACATTTACTTTTGTTGCATTAGACCCCTTACCATTGTAGCTGTTGCATTTGTTGTGTTACTTTCTTGAGAGACTCTTCCAGCTTTGCTATCTGTGAGATAATCAGATTTAAACAAAGTCTATTTGTGTGATATACAGCTTCATTTTCATCCAGCTAGTATTCTAAAGTGTTGAAAAGCTGCTTCCTAGAGGTTTTAATCCTAAAACATCATTGCAGATTTATTGGAGCTGTTATGGCTGTGTTATGGACCCATTAAACAGTCAGTCTGGAAGAGATATGCTTCTTTTTGGCAGTTAAAGACTTAGTTTGATTACCTTTTCTTAAGTGTGCTGATAATATTGGATAAATGAATACTAGGAAAAGTGCTTAAAATTGTTTTCTTTTGCTTCCTATTTTCCATATCTGATATAAAAAGCTTTGTTATGATTAATATGGAGTTATCTGAAAAAACTACCAATAAATGTAAAAAAATACTATGTTCCCATATTTCTCATTTCAGATTCAAAATGTATTCAGTTCACTGCAGTATCTATTTGTAATAAACTTAAGTGAAAAGTAGTTCCTACTACATTAGAGACACAACCAGAAATATCTCTATTAAAGAATGTTATGAGCTGGCAAAATTGAAGAATATTAAGGTCAAGAACACTAGGTCAGCTCCCTAGTATGTGTATTTTTTACAGTCTTTCATTATGTGAACATATATTATATTTTATGATGGATGTAAAAATTTCCTCAATAGTTTCAATACTGCATCTGTATTTTAGCCTTAATTTCCATCATGTGACCTTAATCCTTCACACTGTTCATATTTTGATCAAGGCAACTTATGAATTTGCTTGTTAGCTTTTCATGCTTCTCAAACTATTATTTGAGTATTTAATAAAATTATCTGATTTATAAAATCATACTGTTTGTGGGAGATACTATGTTCTTTTTGCAGATGAAAAACTCTGCAAAACAGATTAAAGTAAAAATGTAATTTATGTAAGATCTGGTTTTTGGTATTCTGTTTTCTTCTTCCCAATGAGAGCTAGGTTTGATTACGAAAGGGACCAGTCAGGAAGAATGTACTTCACCCTGTTGTAGGACTGGGTAATTTTAAGACCAAAGTACCTTAAAGAAGGTGAGTAACTATTTGATTTTCAATACTTTGGGATCCTAGTGGGGCATTGAGATCTGCCAGGAATATGGACAGCAAGTGCCCACCATCATCTGCAGCCCAATATCTGCACAACTCACAACACCAGCAACAAAGCAGTTTAATGAAGACCACGAGACCTTGTTGGGTGACGGTGACAAAGATGACAAACTACAAATAAGGAAGGGGACCTGAAACAAGACAGCCAAGCATGAGAAACCTGAATGGTGCTTAATACAACCAGCCTCTCCTGGCCCTGATGCAATGCAAGCAGTTTTAACATAGTAACAATACAAAGAATAGGCAAAAACAATAAAGCCACCCAAAAGAGTGTGCTATTGAAGTAGCAACCAGCTCTATTTTCAGCTGTTTCAGTACTGCCACCTGAACACCTTCCTTAGGTCAAGCACCATCCCTGAGTGCTTTACAAACACTGCTGAGTGAATATCTCAACAGTAAACAGCTTAAAAAATTACCATTACAAAGTATCAAAACTCTCCACAGATTCTTTGGAGATAACATCTCTATGTACCCTGAATTCTATTAAGGTATTTCTTTCACTTTGTCTACAGGTTTCAGGAGTTGGTACAAGGGATTAGAAGGGGGATGAAATCAGGATTCCTCCCTGGCCTGGCTTTGAAAGCAAGACAGAACTAAAAATCTACACACATCACAGTACACTATGAGTGATCCCAAAATGCATTCATGGAGAAGAGGTAGAATGGGCCACAGAGTACCTCATTTTCCAAGATTTCTATCCATGAAAATCATACCAGAAACTCTCCTCACACATGAAATGGCCAACTGGGCAGCTACAGGAGCTTTTCTCTGTCATTTCATACATGGGGCACCCCTCATGGGTCAAGTCACCAATATGACCAGGTAGCTTTAAGCAACATCCCATGTCCTTAGAAATAAAAGAACTACTTAATCAAACATTCAGAAGTAGCTGAAAAATGAAAAAGAAAATTGCTTTCCTACCTACAAAGGAAGAAGCACAGCCAAAAATGCAGTACCTGTTCTCCACAGAATAATTAATTCTGTCCTTCACACTGAGCTATCCCAAATTCAGGGTATTAGCCCTTAGTCTTGTTTCAAGCTTCTCATTCATTTTGTCAGCCCTAGTCTTCTGTTCCTCTGGGCTTATCTCCACCTTCTCCATACAGTGAACTGGTTTCTTCCCTCCCTGTCCTTCAATTCTCCATTTAATCTTAGCCACCTCACAACTAGAATATTTTATTAAAAATAGTCACCAGAATAAACAGAGTCCTCACAGACTTTAAACAATTAAAACCCGGTATTTATAATGACAGTAATGACTCAATCCTGATAAATTATTCTAAGTATTCCAATAAAAGATTAATATAGCTTCTAAAAATAAACCAGAGTAACAAGGCAAACATAAACAAAACCCTAGAAAATCACAATTACACTCACCTTTTGTTTGTGGTGTGTTAAAAAACACTTACGATGTTTTTCTTGAAATTCTGAAACCTAAAAAAAAATACAGTTATATCAAGCTTGACATAATTATGTTTATGCACCTCAGCAGAGAAGTGATGGAAAAGAACTACTTCACAGTATGCAAAGTTTTGTGTCTTTTAGCAGGCACTTAACATATCTTCTATAAATTCTCTTAAAAAAAAATCCCAAACCATTCTAAGTTATTATCACTGATAGACAAAGTCTTACAATTTCATCCAATATGACCTACAATAGAGCTGGTAAATTTATTTCACTGAAGTTATATTTTAACACTATGCTCAATAAAAAGGTAAAGATATTAGAAAGCCAGTTTAGCTGCAGTGTTTCTTATTCATCAGTGCTAAGCAAACACATAAAATTAATGGCAACATAAAAAGTAATCTGTCTTACTGGCAATTATAATGTGCCTTGTAAAAATACCCTGTTAATTAAAAAATAATTGTTAGACACGCAGTCTCGTGATGTGTAAGCACTTCTTACATCCAAATGAGGATCATAAACCATGACAAGTTAAAAGCAAAAATGACAAGATAGGTAAGACAAGACCTTGAGGAACAAATTACCACAGGCAGTAACTTCTAATAAATCTTTCTTCTCACATGTAAGAAAACTGCCAGAAAATCTGTGGGAATAGAGACAACCAAGAAGAAACACTTGGAGAATATAAACCCACAGAGGAGTATCCAACTCAAATGGTTACTTTTTATTCCCCCTGGAAGAACCTGGGAGGTTCCCACTGAATACTCATCAAAGGATCTTTGGATGTGTCTTTTGAACAACTGATGGAAGAAATACCCACTTAGAAAGCCATGGCTCTGAGCTGCCTCCACCCACTCAGAAATGAGTTCTTGGGTTTGGAGAAACCTGAATTTGTCAGTTTAGTGCTCAGTACCAGTCAAAAAGTAAATCAGATCTTACCAGTGGTTTAAAATGGAATAGGGGACATCATCACTCCCCTTTAAAAAATTCATGTTCCTATATCCTGAATCTGCTTAACATCTCAGAAAGGATAGAGTAGGTCTGAAAACAGTTCAGATTAATCAGAGACATGCAAGAACTTCAGTAAAAGAATGACCACACAGAATATGAATCTTCATGGCTGAAAAAAACATAGTTGAAGAAGGGATGCATCAGCAGTCTAAAACAAAGGATTAGCAGAGATGTAGTGCATGGGAACTGATACTTTTCCCTCCAGAATGAGATTCAAGAATAAGAATCTAACTAACAGGTTAAAATCTTAAAAATGAAATGATCACCATGCAGTGAACAACCTGTGGACCTCCCTTCCACAACACGAGACAGATGCTAAAATTCAGGAAACAGGTAACCTGACCATTATGTGGGGAAAAATATCCACCACAAGCTTCTGAATGCAGAGGACCAACCCCACCTCGAGAAATCCCTGTGCCACAAGCTGCTGAAAACTGGGAGGCTCTTCTGAAGATGTATCACTACATCCAGCTCTGCTCTCACTAAGCACCCACCAATGCAACAAGATACTAGACCAGGTAAGAGATTAGATAAGATGCCCTTATGTCATTTGATGCTGGGACAAGTTCTGAACATACCTCACTGCCTTGACTACAGTATGTTCCCAACAGGTTATCTCAGGCTACAGAGAACCCACCTCAGCCTTGAGAGATTGAGCCCTCTTTTTCCCTTCCTTTGGCACATAATGGAAGTTTGTATTCCCATGTGATTGGAGCAGTGGTTCCCTGCATTTGTTCAGTTTATGGAGTAACTGCTGATCCTGCTGTTAAAAAGTGGGTATGGAAGGACAGAGGAAGGCTTCATCTTTACCTTGTGTCATTTCTGCATCCGAGGAGGAGCACAGCTCAGGAAAGGGGCCAAGCTCAGCTTTGGGGTAGAGCAAATGTGAATCCATGAGCATTGCTGGAGAAAACAGGTGATATTCCCTGGGTTTCTGCTGGATCAGGAAGCACACCCAAAGATCAGCAAGTCCCAGCCCAAGGAGATGAGAATAGACAACAAAGGCTGCAGCTGGGCCCAGGGACAAGGCACTACTGGAGTGGTTGAAACTGCTGCTGAAATGCACAGGAAGAGGGACAAAGACATGAAGCCCCAAAGCCAAGCTGAAGAGATGCAGAAAATGAGGAGGAAATGGGAGTTTGTATGCACTCATTTAAGCCAGAAGCTACTGAAGTTCTTGACGGGAAACTAAGCCTGAAGAAAGGAATCCTGTCTGGAATTCACAGAAAACAGGAGGAAAATGACCTTGGAATAATTTATTGCATTTATCTGGGGGGAAAAAAAGAGGTGTGTTTTGATTAAAAAAAAAAAAATTAAAAAAAGAGAGAGAGCACAGTCAGCTCAGGACTGTAGCCAGCTCAGGTTTTCACTGTGTAACTTTTTATTGCTATAATTAGGGCACACTATCTGGGCATGTTTAAGCTTCTGGCAGATCTAATTTTTCATTGCATGGTATTGAAAGTGATTTTACACCATTAAAATAACCAGACTAGTGATCCTTAGAGAAAGTTTGAAAACATAAGCAGTGACCATAATGAATAATTTATGCCTCCTTAATAACTTAGAAACTGTGGAATTAAGGAAGTAAATACGGTAATGGGCATACATTCATTTCCAAGCACTCCCTCCTACACTTTTCCCATTCACATAAAAATCAGTAGGAGTTGCTGATTATTTTATAGAGTTAAAAAGCTTTAAGGCAGATTCACCTGTGATATTTCTTTTGAATATTTCTTGCATAACGCATCTACTCGCATGAACAGTGATTGAATACCAGGACTTACCTATGAAGAAATGAAAATATACCAAGGTTAGCATTTTTATTAGCAAGTCATATTAAAGAAAGTCCTTTGTAAAGTCTTCCTTAAATTGACTGATGTATGTAAATTTAAAAAAAAAATTGACAGATCAGAGAATAATAATGCAGAAATTGAAAATAGGCCTAGTTTTCTTTAATGGCCTTATCAAACATCTGGAAAGCATTGGGCTTTTGTTTAAATCCATTACCCACATATATACTTATTGTGATTAAGACAGTACCAGTGTCCAGAGGACATTCAAGGAGGATGCTGTGGCTCCTGGAAGAGGCCTTGCAGTGACACCAACAGCCAGGTTTCTGGCAGCCTCTTTCCAGGCTTTTTGGTTCTCACCATCCCCAGCCACATGGACACATCCTACAATCAGTTTTTCTGAAAAGGTCCTTTTTCAGAATAGTTCCAATGCTGACTGGGATTCCTTTGTCTCTCCCTGCCCACTGGGCAGCAGAATAGTATCCTGGAATAAGGAAAGAGCCCTAAAGTAATTGTTGAATTTAATTATTTTATGACTTGTGTGTGTCTGTTAATCAGAGATCATGATGTGGCCTCACAAATGGCCACCTGTGCTTTTAAAAAATGTTGAGTAAGTGCTCTATACCTAAGCCATCATTGTAATAAAAATATATTTGTTACTTATGATGACAAAAAAATGCTTCAAAATATAAAGTAAATTTCAGAATAACATTTGGACATCTATCCAAACCTACAAAGCAGTGTAGATAACTTCAGTGTCACTTTAATCCAGAATACACACATTTCTAATCTGTTCATAAGAAAAACAAAGAAAATACAACTCCAAAATAGTTATACTAGTTATAGCACTAAGGTGAAATACTTAAAAAGCTTTCAAAACCAATGAATCTAGGAAAAAAATCTACCTGTAAACTGGATGGCTCTCCTTGATTTACTGTGATTATAGAAGAGAAGGCAGGCTTACAACTACCCCAAATTTGAGTAAAAAGACCAAAAATAATGCTTCTCCTTAGATGATAGGAGAAGGCTGTCCAGAAAGAAGGCAGCCTTCATGTAAGGAACCACCTTTCAAAATCCCGTAAAAAAACCCTGAAATTGCTGTAGGAAAAATCTAAATTACTCCCAGAAGTATTAAAAATCTCAAAAAGCTTTAAAAAATAGAAAGGTTTTAAAAGATGAATTATTAAAAGTAAAAATAACTAGGCCACCTGTGAATGAAGTGTAAGTTTTCTGGGATACTAAGAAAGCAGAAGGATAATTGCAGTCACTTAAATTAAAAATAGTCCATTGAAATCAAAAAGGGTTAGGCTTTGCTCCACTTTGAAATGCACAAACATCTAGAAAGGCAGTACTTTTATCTACACCAAAAATATCTTAACACTAGCATAAAGGCAAATATCCAAGATTAAACAACAGCCAAACCTATTTTCAACGTGTGCTGAAATGAAATCTTTATAACAATAAAAGGAAATTGAGTCTCTTATGTATGAAAACTGATTGTGCAAGGAGCTAAAGCAACAACTTGGATTTGCAGTAGATTTGTACCTCCTGTTTCCCATATTGTGACATCAGCTACTGGGATGCCCTGTGCAGCAACTGATCACTGCAGAGCTGTGCATGCTTTAGGAAAACTGCTTTTCCTTGCTTTCCCCAGCTAGCAGTTTTTACAGAACTCACAGGACGTAAATAATTGTATTTGAGACTTCCTCTCCAATTTTGCATTTGGTTGACATTAGCCAAAGCATTTAAAAATTTCCAGCTGACAGATGGAGAAACACAGACAGACAGACAGCATAGTTAACCTACCTATGGTGTTTCGGTAAAAAAAATACAAATGGGACAATAATATTCTTGAAAAAATAAGATATTCAAAAAAATACATTCAGCCTTTTTAAATTAAATGCATTCATAGGAACCAAGCTTTTGCAATCAGTTTAGGGTTCTATCAAAGCTATGATCTTGGTTTAAGTACCTATCAGGTTTGAAAAAAGTAAAACCCAACCAGCTTCATGCTGATGTAAAAACTCTTTCAAATGAAGATTTGTATAACACTGTTTGTATTTTCTCTGATGCACAGAGGAGTAGCAGATGTTCCTATAATATTCTGAAATACTGAACAGCCAGATTCTGATTTATCATAACATTTAACCACCCTCTGGGGAAAAGCAAGTGGGGATCCTGAGACACAGAAGGAAGACATAAAGGTGACAAGGATGCATCACTGTAAAGATGAGAATATTTAATGTGTACATGTTGATTACCCCAACATACAATTTAATTAGCAGTTCTTACACATTTATAGGACATCCTCCTCATTGGGAATTCTTCCATAGCATCAAGCTCATAAAGCTTACCAGGTATATTTCCACTCAGGTTCCTGAATTACAGAGCCATGACTTTTTTATATGCATCTTTAATTATCATTCCAATCATTTTATCTGTTCTTAATCAAGGATAAGCAATCATCATTAATGTCTTTTTTAAAGAATATGGTAATTTGCTTCCTTCCAGCCCTCCAGAGCAGTGGCAGGTTCTAATGAAACATCTAATATTTTTGTTAGTATCCCAATCATTGCATTTGTCAATTCTGTGTTTTTGAAGTAAATTATCAAGTGCTGCTGCAATGGTGCAATTTAAGACTGATGTAACTTAAAAACTAATATTGTTTTGAGCAAGGTGTTGGACAAGATGACCTCCAGAGGTCCCTGACAACTTAAATTATTCTTTGACTGAAATTAATAACAAAATTTGCAACGACAATAGGTTGATATTGAAAGCATATTAAAATATGCCCTTCAGAATTTTTATGAAGGGCTTTTTGATTTTTTTTCATATTTGATTACTGTGTGCATTGTTCCTTTGTATTATAATTGCATTTTGTTATTTTGTTGCCATTTTTTGAAGCAGCATTGTCTTCTTCAATATGCAAAATTCCTAGGAGGCCTTCATGTTTAGCTGTATTGAATTTTATTAAATGTTTTTACTGCTTCTCTTTTATCCTTATAAGGCATTATCTCGTAGGTAGGCATCAGTCTACAAAAATATGAATATTTTCACAATCTATTTATGAAATCAGCTAAAGAGAAGATTTCTCCTCAGACAAATGGCAAAATTAAATATTCCTAATGATTAATCAAGGAAGGGAATTAAAAACTCTTAATTCTACAGTGAATAACAAGAATTCCCCACAATATTTCAAACCCTTTCTTAATCACGCAGCCAAAAGGAAAACAGTTAAGCTTAATAGAAATCAGGGAAAAAAACCCTAATCCACTTGAAAACACTGCTGAGCCATCATGCAGGTTTTCAATTCAGTCCATTACATGAAATAATTCATTACAGTTCATTTTCTGTGATGCACAAATGCCAAAATCAATAAACATTTTTCCACATTTTGAAAGCAGTCACTGATGTTATGCAGTAACCAGCCACATTTCTTGGAAAGTTTTGAACGATTTACAGTCTAGCACTACCTGAAAACCTAAAAAGTATCCATAGGATACTTTTGAAGGAATATGTACAACAAAAAGCTGAGCTGTCTAGAGCCTAAGTATCTAAGTTTAGCAACCTATTATCAGTAAATATTCATGTCACAGTCGGCAAAAACAAAAAAGGAAGTATTTTTTAATGCAAACAGTTTCACTGTGCAAACCACACATTATTGTAATGCAACAAAACAAAAGCTTGTTTACCTCTTTTGAAAGGACCAGGGTACGACAAGCACTTCTACAGACCAAACATTCATCTTTTTTGCCTGTAAGGTAAAGGCACACTTAAAATATAGATAAAACTGAATATATATTGAATACATTGCAAACAGAATGTGATGCTTAAACCTCTGGAGTTTGAGGAAGAAATCTGCAGGTTATACAGGAAGTATGAAAAAACATGAATAAAGAATTTGATTCCATAGCCATTACACAGAGATGCACAGGAAAAATCTGTGTGAATGTCATCAGGTCTCACTCCTGTAAATAAGCATTCATGTAAATGATTTTATGAATATCATTAGTGTCACAGAATGCAGGTGACTTTTAGTTCCCTTGATTTAAATAGGACTACTTGCCTGGTTTAATTAAATGTATGCTTAAATTCACTAATGACTTACAGTCAATCTGATATATTGCTTTTTAGACTGGGGCACAGTTGGGTTCTCCCAAGAAAATGCATGAAACCCAAAGATCAAGGAATCAATAATTTTACCTTTTGAATTTCTCCAGTAAGAAAACAACAAAATCACTATTTAAAACTTTATGACTTTTAAATTGTTTGATTGTCTGCAGACATATTAGAAAATACCAGTAGCAAATGCACATTATTTCAGTATTTATAATTTATAATTTTACTAGTTACTGCCTTGCTGAAGATTCTAAGGATCTATGTTTATAAACATCTTTAAATACATTTTAAACCTTGTATTGTTATTACTACTGAATTTAGAGCAAAAAGACACAAAATCTCACACACATTTTTGTGCCAAACAAATATTAAGAGCAGAACAGAAAGATGTTCATGTTCTAGGAGCCTGCAAGCTGTAGAGGCTGAATTTTATGATCCTCTATCCTCAATAGCAACCCTGTGAAAATGCCTAGTGAAAAGTCTTTAGTTCTGAAATACAGATTGACCATTTCTTCTGCGTGCCCTTACAAAAACCAGGGCATTTAGCATGATGTGAAAGAGAAAAACATTGATATTTGTCTGCTGCAATATTTTCTTTTGAAAAACAATTCCATTTTTCTTCTGTCTTCCCCACTTATCTTTGTCCAAGAACATCACAGGAGTCTCAGAATGCGACTCTGGAATTGCACATAACACAAGAGCTTCAAAACATCACCTCCAACCTTCCCTCATGTTGCTGAAAGTTTTCAGGAACAATACTGACCCTTAAAACTCATTAAGACAAACTTTCAAAACCTAACCTAAACAAATCCTGAGGGCTTTTTAACTGCTCTTTCACAAAGGAAAAACCATTATTTTTCCCAAATTAGCCAGAACAGAAGACCATCTATTTGTGGGGCTTCTTTTACAACATTATGGATCATAAGCATCCAGAATCCAGTTTTAGTAAAGCATCCATTGCTTGCTCTCAAAGTCACATCCACCTGGAGATGGCCACAGACAGGTTTTACTGTTCAAGCCAAATCCACAGCAAGGTGTTATAGATATATATTATAAAGTTGGCTTTTCGCAAAGTGTGTGTGTGTTATATGAATAATAACTTTGTATTAAAAATATAAAGTTTTTGTTTTTGCTATTAGTAAAAAAAACTAAACATAGTGGTAGTAGTTGATATAGTGTGCTTAAACTGTTTGTTTAGTCAAGATAACATCCAGTGAACACGTAGAAAAAGCCCTGCTATTGATACACCAACTATCTGCATCTACCACCTAAAAAAGGTATAGACCAAGACCCAACCTAGAAGTGATAATGAAAACACAGCCAAAAATCGCGCATGCTCTAAAAAGGCAAACCCGAAGAAGAACCATGCAAAACAAATCCAAAAGTATAGAAAATAGTTTATTAAAAAAATGAATATTCAACAGACTGATGCATTTAAAAAAAAGTATTTAAAGACTGTCTCTGATGCAGCAAGATGTGGACTTGGCTGAATGCCAAATCACCCAGCCAACCATACCTTACTTTTTTTCTATCTCCTAATTGTTTTACTTTCCATTAAACTTATCTCTTAAAGTCTACATAAAAAGTAAACCTCGTTTTACACAACGGGTTGGAAAGGCTTATCAGTAACATTTGAAAAAGTGCTCAGGGCTTTCTTTTTTCCCACAGCGGGTCATAAACACCGATGTTTGGGGTGGATGTGTGCAGGCCAGCTCAGCCCGCCCCGCCGGACGCGCCCCAGCGGCCATTACCTTTCTGCAGGCAAACCTCACAGAAAACGTGGCCGCAGCTGGTGATGCAGAACCGCGGCGTGGGGTTGCGGGGCTCGGACAGGCAGGAGTTGCAGAAGGCGGGCACGGCCATGGGGCAGCGCAGCAGGAAGGCCCGGCGGCGGCCCGGGGCTGGGGGAGAGCCGCTTGTCCTCAAGCCGAGCCCCCGCGGGTGCGTCCCCGCCGCATCCCGCCCGCTGAGGCGGCCCTGAGGGCAGCGCCCCGCGCTCTCCCGCCGCCGGGCCTCAGGGCGGCAGAGCTTGGTCCTCACACAAGCGCACCAAAAATTTGGTTTTTCTGGCCTCTCACTACGAAAGCCGAGCGGTGCCGACACAGACGGCGCTCTAACAGATTCCTTCTCCCGTCCCCAAACGTGGGGAACTGAA
The DNA here is from genome assembly GCA_024734555.1 of Trochalopteron elliotii. Classification (NCBI taxonomy): domain Eukaryota; kingdom Metazoa; phylum Chordata; class Aves; order Passeriformes; family Leiothrichidae; genus Trochalopteron; species Trochalopteron elliotii. Next base: position 801,066 of record JANPWX010018938.1, read on the forward strand.
CTGCACCCACAGGGCTCCGGGAAGGGGCTTCAGCAGGAGCCCCACCCTGGCTCGCTCGTCCCGGGTCAGCAGATGGGGAAAAAAAACAGAAAAACAACCCCAAAAAACCCACAGAAAATAATTATGGATTTCACTCTTTTAAATGCAAGAATCCAGGAAGTTTGTTAATTGACTATCACAGGTTTGCTATGGCATCTTCTGTTGTGGAAAAAGAGCAAAACAAGGAGATTTGATGTTCATTTCTTAGGGAAAAACAACAAAAAAAAAAGACCCCGTTGCTTACTGGGAATGAATTGATGAAAATTTTAGGGAGAAAGTCCCTTACAGACCTGGTTGTAGTGCAGGCTGTAGCTCTGGGTATGATGGAGCCACAAACTGCAGAGGAAGCTTTTAACTTCACAAAGGCTTCTGCCCCCAAAGCGCTTCCCAAAGGAGCTGTGAGTCAGCCTCTGCTTTATGGAGTTAATTAAAAATCTTGAAGGAGACTGAAAACATTTCATAAAAGCAAAGATGATGATGATGATGATTACTATTATTAATAATAGTAGTACCAGTAGTAGTCGTAAAGAATTAAGTAATCACAAGTTATATTCAAGACTCCCAAGTCTCAGTGCTAAGTCTATACTGTTTGCATATAGACCTAATTAATATGGTGGAACATGATCAGCTCTTTTATAAATTCTGAGTTGTTGCTTGTTCCTGGATTACCAGCTGGAGTGTATTGTAAGTGAAATGAGTTATGTTTGTCATTGGGATGTGGTTAGGAGCCTTATACTAAATATCAGGTAAAGTCTGAACCACAACCTTGTCACAACACTTTATTACTTTCTTCTTGTACTTCATATACCATATGGTTTTAACACATATTTTCTTCTTACCCACCACCAAATATGTTATTACAAGACATGTTGTGAGTGAGTGCTCTATAAAAGTTAATTTAATAACTCTTACTTACTGATCATTCCAAGTGGCACCTCTGAAGTATCTGAATTTTTAAATATAGGACACAATGCAGTGAGTATCTTTATGAGATTTTATTTGGATTGATTTGGACACTGGAACATTGCTTTTTGTCTCTACTTTGTATCAATTTTATTGATTCTCACATACTACCAGCTGTATTTTAATTCCCATCCTGGAAATGTAAGGAGACTTAAACGGAAATGTCATTTCCTTGCTAAAGAAAACAACAGGTGGGAAGATAGAAAAAACAAAGAAAGCAGTGCCTTTAGAACAATAATTGGTCTACAGATATTTCACCTTTCACTATCTTTTAAACTAGCAAAGGGTCTGAAAAGATGGGTAGGAAAAACCCCCACAATATTCTGCTATCACAGTGCTCTAGAAACTTTGACTTCCATGTTTTTGTATGTAATCACCTCCAATTCCTTCCTACTACTACTGCTGCTTTGTCAAGGTAATTATCTGGATTTTTAACTCCAGCCTTTGACTTGTCATTGTATGATACTGTAGTCACGTTGCTATTTGTACATAAACTAGCAAAATTAGGGCATAAAGATACATGCAACCAAGCTGTAATAAGTGAAATGGAAAATTAAGTCAAAAACTGGTAATTTCTGTAGGCAGTCATATTAAAGTTCATTTTGTGCAGGAATGAATTAAAATAAAATTGGCATTGTTTACCAAGATACCTATAATTTGGATTACTTTGGCATACTTCATAAAGACTATAATCTACATAAACAACTGTGGGAGGCATCTGATAATCATCAATTCTATAGCCTGATGTTTAGGGCTTTTCTGGAAGTAAAAAGTAACTATAATTCCAAATTGCTTGCCTGGGTCTCTCTCTTCCATGGTAATTGCTTCCACCACTGATCAGTTCAATCTCTGAATATTTTACAAGAAAGCATTCCCAATTATATTTAGGTGTTACCCATATATAGACTGAGTTCAATACACTCTCCCCCAATTAAACACTGCAGGGGATGTAATTATTTTTCTGTTTACTATCTGAATCCTAGTCAGTCTGAAATGCTGAAATGTTCATGGTAGTGCCAAATAAGATTACTCAGCAAATAGAGTAATTTAAGATCTTAGAAAAATTTATTTTAGCTTTCTATTTTAGATTTAACCTAAATTAAATGTTCTTCATTAAGTACTGAACTTAAATGCTGCCTTAGTCACTGACTGACTCCTTCTATATTTAGCTTTACATCTGTAGAGAGGGGAAAAATGAAAAAAGATGGGATTCAAGGAGTAAAACATAAGGGGATGACAGAGGTTGTGACCTAGCTGGAGAAACCAGAGTTAGAGCAGCAGATGAGAGAAGGTTGAGAGTTCTACACAAGCAATTTTGTCATGGTGCAGGGTTTCTTTTGATGTTCAGAGTTACCTGGTGTGCAATTTTTGAATCTTTGCATTGATTTTATAGAACTTAAACAAGCTTCTTAGATATAAAGAAATCTCTGAGAGATTTGATTTGCCAGATTCCAACGGAGATGAGGATTAGTGTTTGTACTATTGCCCACCACAAAATATTGCTGTTGGTTTCTTCACTTGTTTTCCGAAATTTTTCTTCACGCTCCTGGAGAATAAAGGAAAAGCATAATTATTACCTTTTGGCATCTGTATGGTTCATGGTAACTAGAAAAGCATCCCTCTTCTGCATGGTGGTGAACAGAAACATTTTTCCATGTGAATAAAAACCAAGGTTTGTACTTATCTGGATGGTGCCTATCTTCACAAATCAAGACTGAGAAGCAAGCACACTGCATCCTGAAGCAGGAAGGCAAACATAACTTCCTTTGTTCACAGAAGATGTATTGTGCTAAACCTGTTCCATTAGGACAGATTTTAACCTGTTTATGTTTACAGTCATCTCCATATTGCTGTAAAGAGCCCTTTTGCAGCCAAATTCTGGTTTTGGGTAATTGGTTGATATATTTCAAACACAGCCTATCTGCATGCATATAGAACAGCGACTGGATGTACACTTGTTTGAAGAAGGGCTTTATGTCTGTCTTCATGGGGATATATAAATATATACACTCAGTCATTTCCTTCCCCATTCAATAAAGTTTGTTGCATCCAGGGCAGTGTGGAAGCTACAGCTGGCAGCATCATCCACAAGGCCACCTGCTCAGCTGCTGTGGCTCAGTCTGACCAAGAAAACTCTACTTGGAAAATCCTGCTTTAAAATAACCCCTGCTGCTATGAAATAACACCTGTTTCTACAAGCATGAGTCCACAGTGATTAATTAGTTTTGTGTAACCACTTAAAAATATTTTGCAAGGCAATGGGGAGACTATTTTGGTTAAATATCTATAGATTTTTTTAATGAGTTAGTTAAAATACCACTGCAATTGGATAATAAACCTCATAATACTTTATAAATCAGTAAGACTATGGACAATATTTTAACATTTTCATTAGGGGACATACATACTCTTTCATACTCTTGTTCTCTGGTTACGTGATGAATTTGCTCAATTAGATGCTCTAGTCTGACATTAACTTCATCCACTTTGTCTTTGGCTTGAATAGCAGATTCATCCAAAAAATGTTCCCCAACTCTGATGTCCAAGTGGAGACGCTGCAAACAGAAAAAGATGTTCTCATTACTGTATCTTCTGCTTTTTCAAAATTCCTTAGAACAAAAATGAAGCAATTGATAATTTCCCCTTTAGATCATTGCAGGAAAATAGTTTTAATTGCTTTTAAAAATCCCTCCTAAAATTAGAAGCAGGTAGAAAATGTGAAGGGTTTCTTAATTTTTTTTTTAATTAGTTATACAAATTTATAATCTTCACTAATGTTAGGGCATTATTTTATGCTAGTATTGATTCAACCACCATTAAAATGTTGCCTTTGCCCAAAATAGTCAACGAAAAATAGGACTGCTCAGTGTATTTTCCATTTCATCCTAATATTGCAGAAACTACTATTTTTAATAGTACTGTTGGAGGCTTTTTACAAATACACTTCTAGGTTCCCTCACATGACTGTTTTCTTCACATTATTTATCCGAGTTGGAATATCTCCTAATATCCTCCAGGCTGTTGTGTGATTTATAGCAACAATGCCTCAAGCCAGCCAAGCAATAGAGCCATAGAATGAAGAGAGAAGAATGGAACTTGCAATGTTATATAATTTATTTTGGCATGAATGAAAAATTCTACTAAACGTAGTAGGAGAAACTTCTCCTAGAAGCCAATTAGTACCTAAGAGAAAATAAAAAGGTTTTAGCCAAATAAATAATCTTCAAAACCCTAGAAATTGATATTACCATAATAGAAGTTAGGTCTGCTCAGAAATCAGCCACAAATGAAGAGTGTATCTTCTTTCAGCTGTCTTGAAGTTACCTAACTGTACAGGTAGAAATCCGTCTCACAACCTTGTAGTCCATTAATTTCTTTATTTTTGTTTGAAAGAGTTCAGATAACCATCTGGTTCTTAAAAAGAACAGTTAGATGTATCTAAACTAAAGAACGTTTTTCCTTTTGTGAGCTTTATTCCTCCAGATGCAATTAAAAAGGACATATTTTCCTTTTTTCATTCCTGTGTTCTCAAACAAGCAACATTATTTAATATTTGTGATAATCATGTTCTCCTTCCCTGCTTGAGAAGCTTGGCTTCTTTTATATAGGATGGTCAGAACTCTACATGGTGCATGTATCATGTAAGCGTAATATTGATATACCCCCATCTATACCAGATAAAAATCACCTGCACATCCTCAGAATCACATTCATGGTACATAGTTAACAGTGCCCAACCAAAGCTTTATCCCCCTTCCTCTCTCTAGTTGATAAACTCCACTTTTTTTTTTAATCATTAGACCTAATTGCTTTTGCAATGTACATGATTAAATTTCCATTCATTTCTATCAATCAGCCTGTAAGAACACTTTGTTATTCCAGTATAATAATCCTACTCCACTACTGTTATTTCTGTGTTATCTACATGTTTCCAAAGTGCACAGCTGGGATGAGATTTAGCCTACCTTAACACATTTAGAAGATGTTTATATTTATCTGGTTATTTAACTCTTTTGACGTCAGCTGAGGAGAAAAAATCCCAAACCACTCTAGAGAGTAATTCTCTCCTCTTTTTGGGAAGCAGCAAATAAATAAAATTTCAAAACGGTATTTATAAATTTTTTTGGTGCAATCAGTAGAGCCATGATATCACCTCTGATGGCTTTCTTTTTCCCCCAAATCTGCATTAAAACCAACCTTGTTGGTAGTATATAATAACAAGTATGCTGACATATTCTTCATTTGAATATCATTTCAAAAACTAAAATGTTACGTTTTCATTAGGAATTCAATCTATGTTAGTGAATATATGGAATATCTTTATGACAAGTGCCTGTGTTAGTCAATCTTACATATTTGTCTTTTTGATCCAAATTAGTTGTTCTTATCGATCAGAATCATTCACAAAGCACAATACAAACATGAAATCTCTCTACCCTTAGTCTTGCCTCTTGAATGCTAACCTTTTAAATATGAAAACAGTCTTTTTCTCTCTTCATCTGCATAATTCTATGTTTGCTTTCTTTAATTGCTAAAAAACATTGAATTATCTGTTAGAAGTTAGACAACTTCTAATCTGGTTTGAAGTCTCTGCTGTTGGTAAATGATTTATACTGTTACAACAAAGAATATTTAGGAAATACACATACCAGTTTACTTCCTGCAATCACTGCAAATCTTGTGGAGTTAGACTGGAAACAGATGATATGCTCCCCAGAGAGGTAGGATGTAAAAGAAAAGATCCCCTGTGGCCCATACAGTTTTGACAACAGTACCTGCAATTTAGATATACAAACCATTGGGTTTGTGATTTATAACTACCAATGAAAAAATCAAAAAACAGTGAATTGGATGCAAAAAGGAATCAATTAAGCTGCTGACATCATTAAATTTATCCAAATTTCTGAACAGATTTAGAGAAAACTAAACAATTTTATCTAACTATGAGCGTTAAAATGTTACATAATTTTGCAATATACAAAAGCCAATGCTCTCTAAAGCTTTCAAAGTTTGAAAACTGAGACCTTGTCTAGGCAGGGAAATAAATTGTCCATTGCTGGAAAAGTTCAGGACCTCATGACAGCTCAGGCAGCTGCTCTGCATGAGGGCTAAGAGCAGCCTCATGGGGACCTTGACTTTGGGTTTTGTTTATCATCAGCACTCCTTTCTGCTGCTCGAGTACATTCTGTACCATTTTACTTCATTAGTGAATTTTGGGGTTTTATTTTTAATTTAACTAGTTGTCTCCATTGTCACTTATCCTTCTTATTGGCACTGTTTCCCAAATCTGGTAGTAATGCAAAAATTGTCCAAACACGTAATTATCAAATATCATCATTTATTTTTACTTTTATGTTTCAGCATCAAAACGCTGAACTAGCTGGTAGACTGTAGATACACTTCTTCCCCAGAAGTGTCTTTTATTTTTAGATAGTGCTGCCTGCCAGTGCCAGAAGTCAAGTCATAAATCCTGAAGAAACATTCATAAATCATTTTTACCTCACCAGAAGGACTTGTGACAGTCACAAACATTCCCAAACCAGGAGCAGATTCAAGAAAGTCATGTTTATGTATATCCCAGCGTTGTACTTTGTAATTCCCTGAATAAAAACATAGATAAATCTGTTTAATAAAACATAGCCTAACATTAAATATCTTCATTGCTTTTTCAGGAAAAATACAAATATATATGTATTTCATGTGTTTATGATTAATATTGCTGAGGGGCACTTCATAACAGAGTGAAATGCAATAAATTTTTACTACACTAGAAAATGTTCTAAAGTACTACAAAAAAAAGGGTTAATTAACAAGAAAAACTTTCTGATTATGCCTAATGCTTTGGGAAGATTAGCCTCTAGAAGGCACACTGAGACCTCCAAAAGCATAATGTGCTGTACTCAAATTGCATTTTATGGATTGTCTTTCACACTTACCATATTATTAAAAAAAAAAAAGATCAATTTGTATTATTTTTTACTATCCCCTTGAAATCTTGCATTTACAGTCTTGTAGATTAATTTAATGTGCTTCTGATACCAGAGGTGAAATGAAACTTTAGTACATCATGAATTGACTCTTTTCTGACCAGCGTTTATGAAAAAGTAACTCTCCCATTCATACGGGGAAAACCGTGTTACAGAAATTCTGATATGAATGAGTGCATCAGTCAGAACGTGCAGAAGCACACATGGAACCAGCAGTTCCACGGTTGTAGAATTAAAAAACATTCTTTTTTCTCTGTTTAGTCAGTAAAACACTCTGAAAACTTGCATTTCTTTGTGTGATGGGTACACACAATGTTTGAGGACTTTAAATCTAATCCCTGCTGCAGGGAGTTATTTTTAGAGTGCTCTTTTCTGTTTTTTTTACCATATTCATCAATCACAAAAACTGTTGTTGCTTTTTCAGTTATCTTTGTTACTGCATGGGTTAGATCATCATAAAGCATTGACAGGTACCTACCAACTACCAAGGTGTCGCTGGGAATATCTTCAATTATGCATTTCTCTTCTCTTTCTCCAATGTGAAAATACAAAGCGAGTGAAAAGGAAATCCAAAAGTTCATAAGAAATCCTATTAATTTGCTTTTCATGGCTTTTTTATGCTGTACTGCTTTTGAAGATAAATAGTTACATACAAATGCCTGTAGTCCTGTGGTTGTTCCTTGTTTGCTGCTTATCAGGGTGTTTTTGAGAGAGGAAAAAAACGTGAGAAAAGGCAGCTGGTAGTTACACATTTATTAATAACTACAGCATGTTCTGGAGAATGAGATAACATGGAAAAGACACCTTTTAAATTCTTTCTTCTTTCCCAGCAACTAGGTTAAAATTTATTTTATATACTTAGAAAAGCATGAAACTGAAAGGGCCTCTCAGGTGCTTGAGATCAGTTCCCTAGATTACTGTACGCAACTACATTGGCTACCTCTTTCCATGAACTCCTCAATTTTCAACTTAAATGAAGTTATTATTACCCATTTATTCTGGGTGATTATTCCAGAGCTTCGTCCCTCTTTTATTAAGCAAACTTTTAATTTCCATCCTAAATCATTGTACAGATGTAGGCACCTGTATAAAACCCACAGGCACTACATAAAAGAACTATAAAAAAGTCAAAAGATCTTGAATAATCAATTAATCCATTAAATAATCAAATAACAGTGAATATGGTATTGCAGGGAAAAAATAACAACAATAACACTTTCAGAATAAGATTTTTTTTATATAGGAATGACTATTTCTTAGATACATTTTCTGTAGAAAGTTAGAGGGTAAATCAAACACTGATTGAGGTTCTTATTTTTATTCTTTGTACTAATATAGACCAATGTGTATGTCTGATGACAAACTCATTTATCACTCAAATGTTCTTTGTCCTATAAATGGAGATCACTCTGTCTGAAAGGTTGGCCTGAATGGTCGTTTTCCAGCAGGGAGGACCCAGCTGTGGGATCATTTCCAGTCAGGAGGACCCATCTTTCCTCTTAGAATTTATGTTATCCCAATTACATGAGAACACATATTTTTCTTGTATTGAGGAAGAAGGGTGGACAGCCCTCCACCTTCAGTATCTGTAACCTAAATAAAAATATGGGGATGATAACTTCTACTGGATTATTTCACATCTGCAAAAGAAGGACTGATTCATGCTTGTTGCCCTTCACTGCTCCTGCCATCTTTGAAGTTGTCTCAATAAAGGAATGTCTGTGAAACACTGGCAAAGGCTTAGGACCATCCTGAGTTCAGTCCATTTCACAGCATGAAGTATCTTCATGGAAGTTGTAGCACAAGTGTTAGTTCACCTCCAAAAACCACCCATCAGCATCCCCATATTGAGAGGTTGGTCAGACAAAGAGATTCCTTGCACATTAGTTCTTTAACTCCGTATGGTTATGGATAGAGGGATAAAAATTCCATCTCATGGCTGTTAAATATTTAGGAATGTCAAGGGGAATATTAGAACTCCTTTATAACTTTGGTACGTATCCATCAGAAATAATTTTAGATTATACAGCATCTCATCATATCATTGGACTTTTGCCCCTCTACCAGAGGATATCTGACTGTCATGCACATGCATAAATTCTCATGCCAAAGTCCTACCTGCAGGAAATATAGGTTTATCTGCAGGTTGTGAGCTGCTTGACCAATCATCTTTTTAGCTTTTTTGTTGCCTACTCGTGGCTTCCAAAATTCTGAGTTTCAGTGGTAGAACACAAGATAAACAAGGTGACACCATTCTATCCTTCACTCTGCCCAGACCCATTGGAACAGACATATTCCTTCTGTACTTTTGGCTGTCAAATGCTGGCATGGTAGGGCTGCTGGACTTCAAGCAAATAAAAACAATTCAGTCTCCAGGTAATCAGGTTGTGGTGTAGCATACTGAGAGCTTTCTTTTGTCTCAGGCATTCAGAGTTCCTGTAAATTGTCATGGAGGCAACTTCTGCATACTGCAAAAATCCCATTGAACAAGATCTGGCTGACATCAGAATTGCTGTATCAAGTGTTAGATTTATTTCTTGAGAGTGTTAAATACTGTCATGGCATAGTCTGAGTTACTTTATTATGTTGGATCAGAGTGTTAAATATTGTCATGGAATAGTCTGAGTTACTTTATTATCTTGGATCATTCATGACAGATCAATGCCATGAATGTACTTCAAGTACCTGGGACTGGGAATATAATGAAATGAAGCTTTTTGCTTCTGAAGAGTATCTGAATAGCATCAGATACTCTCAGATCTTTTGTTTGCACACTTATTCCATTATAGGAATTTAATTTGGTGTTGATTATTTTTGTAGGACCACAGTTTATTGTGGGGACTTTTTTGTTGCTACACTTTACCATTAACTGTGTCTTCCACCCTGCAATAATATCTGCTAGGGCATCAAAGCTGATTCTTTCTGTAAAATATTCTTGAAAAGAATTGTCTTTACAAATCCATTTCAAGCTTCTTTCCAAAGCTGATTTTCTGAGATTATTTTAGAGACTCTTTCCAAAGATTTTCTGAGATTAGCTTACCCCAGGAATTAATTTGCCTATTTCCTTCCCTAAATCTCATGTATTTAGGACCTCAGCATCTTGGCTGACAACCATCTGTAATGAGATACAAGGGAAAAGCAAGGAAGAGCTTCTCTGTGTTTCTTCCTGGTCCCAAAATTTTTAAAGGAATTCCAAGGCTGCTGAAGCTAGAGAGTCCTAGCACTATCCATGTAGTAATCATGTACCTCACTAACCAGTTTAATAAATAAATACTATCAGAAATGTGCTCCATCACTGGAATAGGTTTCATTCACTGTGTCCACAGTCTTGCCAAGTAATGGCTCCATCCCTGTGGTTTGCAAAGGGAATACCTGGAATTATATTTATGGCCAAGCAATACACAGCCACAGGGGCATCCTTAAAGAATATATTTACCAAGATCTTCTGAAGTTACAGCTTACAAAAAAAATCATACACAGGTAACTGGCTGGATAGGAAACTTCTGTTTTTGAAGGAAGCTGCAGTGAATATTCATGTATGTGAACACCCTAAAATGGTAAAGTTATTGTATCACTGACTGGAGTTTTCTGAGCTGTGTGGTCTGTTACATACTCTCATTCTACTCCACGTCCTTATCTCACCCTTTCTCCTTCAGTGTCCTTTGGAAAACTTTTGTCTCCAGGAGTTTGAGCAAACACTGGGACTCCTGCACTCAAATTATAATTTGTAGGACTGAAATCCCAGTTTCAGGTCATGTATGCTATTGCAAATGAAGGTGTTCTTTTACTGGGCCTGAGCCTTTATTTATTCTGGTCATGTGAAGAAGCAAAACTGTAGTGTTTAGAGAATTTCCAGGAAAGACCTTGCAGGTTTTGAGTTTGTTTTTCCGAAGTCATAATTTAGAATTGCATCTGATATCTGCCCAAAAACTTTATTGAGCTTAATTTGTCTCTTGACAATCAATTTGAAATAAGCTCCTACCCTCTGAGAATATTTAAATATATACTACAATAAATGCTTATGTTTTCTGATAAGATGATAAATGTGTAAACATGTAGTAAATAAGTGTAAGAGAAAACACAGAATGGTTAAAACTAATATATAAAGAAGAAAGAAAAATACTGTTGATTAACTAAACACAGAATAGTGTAGTAACACTATTCCCATTATAGAGTGGAAATAGGGGGAACTTAAAAAAAATAGATATGATAACAGGAGTAAGTGAAACAGAGGATAGTGGGAATCTGAAGAATGAGAGAAGAGCAGAAATTCCTACACTTAGTTCTAACAACTGTGTGTTTATCACCATTTGCAGGACCAGTGAAGTTTAGTTTGATGAAGTTTCAAATTCATTTGTATCTTTGCAAGATATCTCTCCTGGAAAAAAAATACAGAGAAATGATTAAATGTTTCAGTCCTATGGAGAACACAGTGTGCTCCTTTAAGGACAAGAGAAATTATATTGTATTTGGCATGTTGCGGAAAGAACCTCCTACTCAAATCAACTCCTCTGTTCAATACTTGTAGATTTATAAAATTGCAGTGTGCTGTAAAAGTTTTGTGAGCTGACCTTAAACTTATTCTATTGAATAAATATTATTCCAAAATTCTTTTCCTAGTTAGTAGCCACAGCTCTTCATAAGCCATATGTTACATTCATTTTATAACAGTTATTTGACCATTTAAACTTGCAGTCAGGAACAGTTTCTGATGTGTGTTTTGTTAGAGTTGTACATACCTTAATTTTAGGTAGTATATACACAAATAGCAGCAAACACATATAAAGAAACATGGACACATTTACTGCATATATAAGGTTAATGATATAATTTGTGTTATGGTCAACAGTGTAAACTTTGAAATTAAAATTGTCTCATGAGGGACACACGCCAACAATCAGTTTTTGAATCTCAGCTAGCACTTTTAATTCAGCTCAAATGTTTTCTACTACTATCCACACTTCGGATTTTTTTTCTTACACTTACACTTCTGTAATTTTGTTGGCTGAGTGTCCTCATGGCAGTTATTTTTCTCACTTTTGAGAAAGAAATAAAAAAAGACATTTTCATATGTTCGAAAGTCTCAAAAGAATTTTACTCAGTTCCATTATTGCGTTAACCACACTGCAAACATCTGGTTACTCTGACATTTGTAAGTAGTTTCTGAAGAAATGCACATTAAGCAAGGTTAGAAAGATGACAAAAATGCCAATAAATTATAAAAACATAATTTAGAGGAAAAAACTATTTTCTAGTTATAAATAGCTGTAGATAAACAAATTACAATATTTAAGGAGGTTATTTGATTTTGTGATTGAAAGATTTTTACTGTGAAATGAAAGTACAGTCTTTCCAAATGTCTTCTTTTCTGCCACTAGAGGGTACTCCAAGAACTTACAGTGTATTTGGAGAAAGGATTTATTTGGGGGTTTTGGGTCTGTAAATTATCCAGTACTGTTGTCCTACTAAACCTTAGGAATTTAACCCCCCAATATCTTGATATGAAATAAAAACTTTCAAAACCACTCTAATACAGCTTTTCAGCAAAATAGTGCAGCGTATCCAAATTATAAAGAACATCGATTGATGTCGTTTAGATTTAAACTTTTCCTACTTTTAAATTATCTTAATTTTTATATTTTCTTTATTTCAGATGCAATTTTCTGGTTCACATCCTGTTTCTTCATCCAGGTCTGGACAAGGCATTCCATTATTGGCAGGCTGAAGAAGTACAAAACGAGTTCTGATCTTGGTCCCTGTTTCTCTGCAAACCCCTCTGCAGAGACCCCAAGAAGACCATTGTGAAACCTCGCAGTCCAGGGGTGTTTCTGCAATACACACAGCAGAGGTAACTTCACATTGAGTTGTACTTAAGTCAAGTACACAGTTGGAAAAGCGTTAAAGAATTATCATCAAACAGCATCCTTTCTTATACAAAAATACATGTGATATTAATCAAATCGGTATGTCGTCTCATAAATTTAAAAAAAAAAAAAGTCTGGTTTCAGCTCCTAAACTCATCAGTATTATTATTATTGCAGTCTAGAGCCTCTCTGAGGTATTATATCTGTACTGAAGCTTATTATGTCTTGAATGAAAATACAGAATTCCATAAAAGAAAACTATGCTTTAAATGATGGTACTGAAAAGATTGAATTAAAAAATATTTACTGTCAATTTTTATAACTCATTTTCCTTTGCATGGCTTACTATAACACTGGGATTAAAGCTTTTCTCTGGTTTATTTAGGTATATATATTTATTTAGGTTTCTTTGCAGGCAGCTATCGTTCCTAGAGTTGTTCATATCGAATTCCATTTTACTTCTGTTCCAATTTGCTTCAGAAATAAAGTCCCATTTTTTATCATTAAAGCATCTTGCTATTTTTTGGTGTGTACACTACTCTTCCCTTTGCCAATAAGGATATTCTGTCACTGTAAGCTTTCTAATGATGAAAGGATTTTCAATATAGTTTTCATTCAGTGCAAGAAAACAAGTTAGAAACTCTGAAGTCCTATCCATAATGTATGCTTCTATCTAAAATAAAAATCATAAAAAGTCGGTGAATATTCCTTAGCAGGTTAAAGTAAAATACTGCTTGTCACAGGAAGTTGCATCAAAACTGCCTGTTACAGCATTTGTGGGTAAAACAGATGTGCACAAGCCCATCTTTAAATGCCACACTAAATGTGTGACACCTGATATAAATTTCTGGCATTACAGTGAACTCACCACTTCTGTTGTCATCCCTCTATGTTTCTAGAGGGAATGCAGGACACTGCTTGACCTCTGGTAATTAAATCTTCCCTTTTAATTCCAGAAGAAGTTTTTTAACAGGCTGATTGACTGGTTTATATACAAGAAAGTGGGGATTTGTGATTAAAAATGATTTTTGAAATAGCATACTTTAAATGTAGTTTTAAATTTATATCATGAACAGGGCAAAATGTTCCTTTCAAATCTTGTGGGGAAGATATATAACTGTAAATGAGATGTGTACACTCACTTTGGATATGTTTTGTTGACTAATAGAAATATATTAAACCACCAAAAATTGATAAATACATTTATGAAATTATAAATAACACAATAACTGTAGAAACTGAGCTGTATTTTAGTGGTTGTAAGGTGACCAGCACAGTGCTAGAGACATGCAATCTCCAGACATTCTGGAGAAGTTCCTGGAACATGGCAACTCTTTTGGGAATACATTGCTCCCTTGGAGCAAATGTTGTGTTAATTATATATTTGTTAATTCAGAGATTTGAAAATCACCCTTATGATTGACTTGAGTCAGTAGTTTGCATGTCTTCCTACCTATTCAAGATTATTTGCTAATATTTTTGAGAAAATGAGAGAGAACTTTATTTTTATCAGGATTTATGTTTCTACTGAAAATACCTCCAAATCAAGTGAATTTATATAAACTTTTATTGCACATAACTGCCGAGCTCTGACCTAGAAAGAGACAACAATAATGGTTCTTGGCTTCATTGTCATGTAAAACCTTAATGATGAATATTTACTTCAAAGCTGCAAAGAGTTCGGGGATGCTGATTCTGATTGAGTGTCATTTGTTTCTTATAAAATTCACTGAGTTACACTAAAACAAAGGCTTGGGTAGCTCTTACTGTGGATATAGCCCAGTCCTTTGAACCACAGCTGAAATATGCAATCCCTTACTTATTCTTTCTGGGATTCTCTTTTTTGTTGGACTTATTTTATTTCCCATTTGTGAGTCTGGAACTACTCCTGTACAGATAGGAGAATGTTCTGCCTGATCACCTGTTTCATCCATGTTACCTGCCAGATTTCCACATACTTCTGAGTAAATGGAAATAACAGAATTGAGAACATCTACTAATCACTTACCTGAGACAGTGTCTATTATTTCATTGCTTTTAGCTGGAAGATTAATAAAAGGTGCAGAAAGACCCGGCTGGCTTTTCTTTAATTTTACCATTGTTACTTGAGCAATTGGTGGCAAAATTTTGAGTTTGGGATAATAAAATGAGTTTGCTGGGTGACTTGGAGAGGAACAAGTGATCTGTGAAATAAAAAGGGGAATATTAAAGAACTAAGAAGGTAACAGTAAAATCATGTTTGTAAATCCTGCTAATACTTTTTGGCAAATAATTTGCATACAACCAGTTTCTCTGAACCTCAGTTCACATAACTATGCTGATCATCCCAGAATTTTTAATGCAGGATACTTGACTGGATACAGGGCTGTGGTAGGGGATCCTGTGAACACAGTAATGTATGAAATAATTTGACAGAAAGAACTGGATGTTACTACAGGAAGAATATGTGAGTATTAAATAACAATATTAGGTATACTATAGGAGCTGTCATATGGGTATGAGAGGCCAAATGCTTCTCTCTTCCTTTTCTTATTGCTCATTAGCACAGCATTTGTTGCTAGAAAAACTCACCTTTAAGAAAGGATTAAGTGAATACTTGTAGTATTCAAAACATTTGAATCAAAATCCTTCATTTGCCACCACACTTGAATGACAAAAGCAAAGTGAGGCATAGAGAGGATGAAATGGGCAAAAGAGATTGAAAACAGTGTCACCACAGTGAAGTTCTCTGCTTTCCTTTAGGCCCTTTCCCTCAAATATAACAGTTTCAGGTTTCAGCAGTGCTTTCAACTGAAAACTTCTCCTCACAGCAGTATTCACTACTAAGAATTTTCCTGGTTAGATTCACATGTGGTGATGTCAGGACTTTTGTATTTTCATTTTCCTGGCACTTTTAAGGATTGTTAAATATCATCTAAAAAATGATCAGCTCTTCCAGAAAATGTAGAGGCAAATTTTCATGAACCATTTACATTTGCCAAATTAATTTCAAAGATACAGAAGATACACAAAAGCAGTAGGTTTATCAGGTGTATAATAAATCCATATATAGAGAGCATCAGCACTGTCAAATACTGAAATCAGTTTCATAATTTTAGAATAGTTATCTTTTAAAGGGAAGTCTCAAACCATATCAGTATGAAGTGCTAAACTACATCCATGCACCTACCTCTGTAACTGTGTCCTGTGGAATAGTGGCAAAGTTTGGGGAGGAAAATGTGAATCCACTGTCAGTTCCAGCATCATATGGAAATAGATCTACTGATACTTCATCCATCCAGTGCCCTCCTTCACAGAGGTTTAGGCTGTCAATGCCCACAAACCAGTCAGGGCTTGGAACAATTCGTACAACAAACGAAACCTAATGAAACAAAATGATCCATCAGGATGGCATCACTTGGCTCTGGAATGCTTCAGTCCCACTTATTGTAATTTTCACTCAAAGTTCTTGAAATAATGTTATTTTGCTCTTCTACGTTATAGAAGCTGTACAGTGCACCCTGCAATGTGACATGCTTTTTAGGTACTCTTTTTCATTATATGGTTCCAACAAGTGGGAACTCAAATATTTAATTTTGGTTGCTGGTAACATAAAATAAACTTTCTAAATTAATATGTACATTTACTTACTAAGGGATGTCTTGGATGTGCTTCTAATTCAGTAGAGGTTTGTCCTGTACCACTGGAAATTGCAGGAGCAGAGAAGATTCCATGTACACTCTGAATTTTCTCTCCAGCTTCTTCTATTTCTTTCATTAATGCCCATGCTTCACCCTTTTCAGCAAAATCACGTACACCATTGCTGGCATATTCATTTTTTTTCCACATGCTGTAGTCAGAACTATGAGTAACACCTATTTGAGTGAATACATGGCATGACATAAAAGTCTGATTTAGAATGTCCCTATTTCTTCATTTTCTCTGTTTTAATTCTGAAGTTTAAAAAAAATGCATATAAAATTGAGTGAACACTAAAACATTTGGCTTATCGCTGCTTCTTTCAGCTGCAGCCAATTGAAAACAGAAGTAAATTGAAAACAGTTGCAGATTTTGGAAAACATTCTGGATACTTCAATATCTGCATTTCATTCTTCATAACTTTGGCTTTTTTTTTTTTTTTTTTTTCCTTTTTCATTACTTATCTTACATAACTATTAAGGAAAAAAAAGACCACAGAGGACAAGAGGCTTATCTGCTTTTAAAACTATGCATGCTTGACTTACCTAGCAAGGACGACCACTGCGCTGGGGGCCTATAGAGTGGATATTGCTTGGGGAAAGCAGTTTGACTCCATTTCCCTATGAAGATTATCCTGTACTTAGCAAGATCCTCTGCTGTGCAAAGAGCATCCTCCCCCACAGGCAGGCTGCTGGCATAACCCAGCATTGTTACAAATACTGTCCAGAGAACTTTACAGGAGCAATAGACAAACATCAAGTTTTCCATTCCCTTCCACACGAAAAGAAAGAAAAAAAAGTGTTAGCCATATTAGTCACTCTAAACTAAAAAATTAATAACAATTACCTAATAAAATGTAATGTGGCGTAAGTTATAACCAAAGAGAAAGCAGATATCTGAAACACTAAAAATTGCTATGCTTCTGAAAACATTACTATAATGCTTTCAGATTTGTTATTTCCATCCTATATACTACAAATCTGTAACTTTACCTGGGACAAGTGTTTCTAATGAAAATGAAAATGAAAATAAAAATATCTTCTCCTTGTCCATAGTACTAACTCAGAGAAAAAATCTGTTTCTGATTTTCTTTTGAAATCTGATTAGAGTCACATCTTGATTTAATTAGAGTAGCAACTGTTTCTGTGGAAAACATTAGTGGTATATTTATTCTTCTAAAGATTAAATTGCAGGTTACTTTGCCAAAAGAAATGATTTAGTTTAAATTTATGTTCTACAAAGGCTGTTTTATAGCATAACATTTAAAGTCAAATACATTTCATATTTATATTAATTACTTTGCTGTCATAATGTGAATTAAAAACATTTTAGCTCATTGAGATTGTTTAAACTACACAGTTTTAAAAAATCAATATATTTTAAAGTTACTGTCATAGGTTGTGCAGATTTTGTTTCTAAATTAACATGGTTATTGCACAGACTGTTGAATTCCACCAATTGTTTAAAATAACAGCCTTAAAAACTGATTTTAAATGTCTTTGTCCTTTGAGAAAACTATACAAACTTAAGTAAATCACTAGTAATATATTAGTTTGCAAAAATAGCTATGAATACTCACTAAATATTCCTCTGGAGCACTGGTAGGGGGAGAGCACCTGCTTTTGCTGGCAGCTGAGTTGGTCTGCAAGAGAAGACAGTAGGAGTCTTGCTATTTATGCCTGAAGAGGGTCCCTTTGGTCCAACAATTATTGCAATCTTTAGACTTTCCAGGTTTGCAAAAATCATGCCATCTTCTTGTTTGCAAGTTCTCTGGATGGACTGGCAGAGGTTTCCTGTCTGTCAGCTGGTTCAGATTCCTTATCAGAAGACTGAGATGCCGAAAAGACAAAATGCTTTTTAAAAATACCTTGGATTCTTAGTAACAGTTTGAGTTTCCTGGTGCCTTTACAGTTCTCTGCTCTTATTAATGCCTCCAAGCTATACAAATGAACTGATTCCAACACTGAAATAGTTCTAGTGAATACTCTTTAAATGAGAAACATGTTTTCTTGTAAGTTTTATTGTCTGACAGATGCTCCTTCCAAACATTTACAGAGAGCTTGCTCACTCTCACACACCATATGTATGTGTTCAAATAAAAGGGGTGAGGCAACTAAAAATGTCAAGAGGAAAAAAAAGTTGCATTTCATAATTGCACATACTCACACAGACTGTGTCTCCTGCAAATATGAATTAATTTAAAGTAGTGGAGTGTATATTTTTCTGTGTACAGTACTGTATGCTGAATGATGAAAGGGCTCTGTAACATTGTGGTTTCTTTGGAAAGAGTGGTTTTGGGAAGCTCAGAGATTTTTCTTAGCTGTCTTCAGAGTAAAAAAACCCCAATAAAAATCTCATTATTACAGTTAAATCATACATACTCTATAGCACAGTACATATATCTCCATCACTAAAACCATTTAAACTGTTTGTGGAAAAATAAGCATTATAGAGTGACCCAATTAAAAAATAATATTTAATCTTTATTTTAAGTTATTTTCCCCACCACCTTTCAAATAAAGGGAAAACAAAAGGCTTGGTGCCAAACCTATATTCGAAATTTTACAGTGAACCATGAAAATAATATTTCATGGAGTTTTCTTTAGAAATTGTGAGGAATGTCACTTAAGTAGTTCCACAGATCTCTAACATGATGGTGCAGCATATGGGAAAAGACCCAAACAAACCCAGTTATTTTCCAGACACAGCTCCCAGGGCATCACAGGTTAAGCACACACCACAGAGCTTTACTGACACACTGTTGTCCACCAAACAACATGTCTGAGCTTTGTGGCACTTTAACTGGAAACTTCCCTCCCACCCCATGGTAGCTCCAAGCCAGGAGCTGAATAAACTGGGATGTCTGGATGGAATTTCCATCAATTATTCTGCTGACAAAATGGAATCTGCTGCAAGTTTCAACATAGATGGCTACAGCACCTATAGCCACAATTCTTCCATATCTGGGTAGATGTGGGAATCCTGAAGCAGGCTAAGGCATCTAGACATGGACATGCCCTTTATTTCCAAGGTCTCCTCCTCCATCCTGTTAGTGATATGTTTTTCATAATTGATTTCTCTTACAGGAGCCAGAGTCCACTAAGAAAAAGAGCAAAGCACCTTCATGGATACTTTTATACAAGTTCTTTGAGTGTTTGTTGAAGGATGATACTTGAATTACATCCAGCTCACTCCCTCCTACGCACAGAATTCCAGGTCTACAGGTTTCTTAGAGATTTTAATTTAATAACATTCAGCCTAAGCAGCCCACTAGAACTACACAAAGGTCCCACAAATTTAAAAGTACACTGCTAAGTGTATTGGTAAAACTACTTAAGGATTGCATATTTATTGTTAAATAGCTTTAAACTTCTGTAGGTTTTGTTGTCTGTCATCACAATTGCTGAGCCAATGAACTTCACATTCTGAAACCTACTGCCAGGACATTAGATGAGAACAAAGCAACTAGCTCTGGGTCTGGCACAGAAATATTTAATTTATCAGAATAGCCTTTTCCTTTCAAAGTTAAATTGCTGGCAAAAGGCACATCACCAGACAGGATTATTCTGGTTCCATGACTATGTGTTATGAATGTACCCAGGAACTGGACAATATACACAGGCTGCATAACTTGGCACTGGACCTTTCCCTGTTTACAATGAGGGTTTTACCATGACAGATTTCTCCTGATTAAATTCTTCAGGACCTAGAGCCTCATTCTTATCTTTGTTGAATTCATAATGAAATCATTGGGCAAATTACTGTAAATTTATTTAATTATCTTGTCTCACTACCCCCCTCCCCCTAAGGCTGAGTGAAGAGAGAAAAAAAAAAAAACAACATGCAGAGTAATGTCAGAAAATCCTAACTTGAAGACTCACTGTCTTATTTCTTTAAATAGAAACTGTGTTAAGCATAATCAGTTTCTCTGACATTGTGAAGGACATCAAAACACCAAATGTGTCTCATAGATGGGAAGGAAAAGAAAGAACAGAAAAAACCCCACATTTCCACTCAGTGGATTACTTTCATGGCTGGGAACCACAGATGCCAAATTTCTGTGGGCCAGCAGTAGGAGAAAAAAAATGCTGTGGGATCAGAACCTATGCTTGCATTCCTTCTTCAGTTTTTATGTCCCATTAGGAAGCTGCTGAGAACTCATGAAAAACTGGAAAAAAGCATTTCCCTTTATAACTTGCCTGTATTATAAATGTATTTTTTCTTTCTCTTTTTCAGCAAAATAGCTTTTATTCTTCAAGTTTGTGTCTCTTCTGGTACACCTATTTTCCATCTACATATGTACCTCTTCAGACCCTGAATGCTGGAGAGATTAGTCATACGAAGCTTGTTTTATTTAATCATCAGTGCCAAAGTGTGCCTTGGGTTAGATTTTCCTTGCAGAAGTGTGCAACTTCTGCTGTTTCTTGTCAATACAACAGTTTTACAGTTCCTGAAGTCTTTAGCAAGATTCAGAGGATGAAAGCTGGAAAGTATAAAGCAAAGATGGTGTCCACATACTTTTGGTTTTTAAATGTCAGTCATAACTTTGCCTAAAATAGCCTGTATTTTTTCTAACCAAAAATAATTAAAGAAATGAGAAAACAAGAAAAAAGCTACTTAAAAATACAGCAGTATCATCAATTTCATGTTGGCTCTGGAATCATTTACACTGTACTAAAACATTTAAATGAACAAGTTCAGGCTATCACACAGGAACATAACACATTAAATCACGTAAATCCATTTTGATTAGTCAGGGAATAATTTAGCCCTTTTTCTGGCAAGGAGCCAGATTGTCATGATTAGTTATGACTTTTCTATTAAACCATAAGATTAAGAGAAAGGAAAATTTACCAGAATGATTAATCTGAAGTTAGTTTGCCCAGATTTAGTCAAAACAGAAGCTCCAAAAATTTTGTATTTATATTCCTGAGGTATCAACACACATTTCAATTTTGCTAAAACAATTTCCATTCTGCTGATAAGGACTATATGTGCAACTTTGATATTCACAGGCTGCTTGACATGCTTATGACGAGCTAGAATCTCTTTGTCTACCAAGAAAAACATTACATTGTATTACTTAAGAAGGATTATACAGCCATACTTTCTCTCCTGTGGTTACCATGGAGACACATATAATTATGGACACTCAGCAATGCCAAAGGTTTGCATTCAGTCAAAACCCTCTAAGTTGTAAAATCTCAGGACCAGAGTGGCAAGCAGCAGAGTGTTTTATGATGGAGAAATTGTGGTGTTGGTTGGGAGGTTTTACAAAAGAAAGCATTTACGTAGGAAAGTATTCTTGATATTGGATGATCCAACAGTAGTGAAGGCAGCTTTAATCTTTATTAATCTTTTGGGAGAAAAATTGACTTTGCAGATTAAGGTACCTAAAGTAAGTATAAAGATACAAACTAAATATGTATACTGCCTCCATATAATGGAGGTCTAGTTATTTTAGCTGATAACATCTATAGAACTGTTCAGCTCACCCTTTAATCCATACCAATATTTGACCAAATTAGTAACTGATGAGTAGTCCTCTGGTCTCCACTAACTGTATTGATAAACTCTCCATTGATCCTACCTCCCATGGAACCATCTAAGTAACAGATCCAGGCATCTCTATCTTTATTCAGGGCTCACTGAGAATTCAAGGCAAAATAAAGAAAAGGATAGGGGAAAATACCAGTTGTCTTGACCATGATGATACTCATCAGCTTTAAAAACCTTTTCTGTCATCTTCTGCATTCTTCTGTCATTTGTATTAAAATATTTTCTTAGTACTGAAACACCTAATATATGGCCCTAGTCGTAGCTGGGCAAATTGAGGTCCCCCACAACAATTGACCAGAGGTTGTTTCTCTTTTTTACTCATTAGTACCCAATGTGTATGACTTTTCCCAACAGTCACCTTCACCTGCAGTTTTGATTTCCTAATCTATCATTTCTCATATAAACTCCAGAGTTGTCTTCCACTGTAAGGCCAGAGCCATATTCTCCTGTTTCACAACAGTCACAATATGTAAAGTTGGTCATTCTTGGCTCTCACAAATGCTTCCTGATGCCCCAACCACCAAGGTTATCTATCCATTTCATCTGTAGTAAAAACCATGAAATCTTGTAATCTCCTTTATGGGTAAAAAGGAGTTATCTTGGCAGCAATTCAGTCAGTTGGAAACAAATAATTTAAATCCTCTCTGCCATCTCACCAGCTAAATCCCAAATTGGAAACCTCTTTCCTATGCTACAGCTAATGCTTATGATAGGAATGAAGCAGACTCACAGGGATTACACACCCAGGAGCTCCTTTATCCTGGACTTCATCATCATTCAGCCCACTGCACACCTGCCAGCTGGTAGGGCCACTTCCTCTTTGTCTTTCCAGAGGCCTTTGCAGCAGGATGTGGGAGAAGGCATTCATGCTACCTTTTTATCCACAAAAATTCCATAGATCTGAAGAAAAAAACAGTTTCTTTGATGCGTCCATTAGACATTCTGAGCTGTGGATGAGGGTCAGCTTTCAGAGCACTGTGCTGACCTGTGGCATGCCTACACCAGCAGATTTAGCTCCCTGGACTGTACAGCCTGCATGACTCAACAGAACTCTGGAACAAGCAAAATGTTTAGGAAATGCTGAAGGCAAATCTTGCACACCGGAGTGTTCAATCTTGCAGGGATACCTGCTTTTAAATTTACTTCAGATATCTGCAGAAGAACCTATAACTGAAATAAAAATAGCTCTGAAGGGAATCTAATGTGTATTACAATACAGTTTCATCAGAGTAGAAGACTGGGTATTTTTGTGGAGTGGCACGCATTCACACCCTCACACCCACACACACACAAAATGTAAACTGAAAAGGAGAAGTTTTTTGCTTACCATATCAATTCACTCAGTCATTCATCAGTAAGACTGAATATGCAGTCTGTGTAGAAATCTCTGTGTCATTTCAGTGTGGTATTTTGCCAGTTTTTGTTTCTTGTTCCAGTGTTTCCAATGTAAAGAAGTTTGGGATTGCTTTGCTTATATTATGTCCTGCTTCACAGTCACTTTTGTTGACTTATCTTGTATTTTTTCCAGAGATCTTAAATCTATTGAATGATAGCTGTGGAGTTACTAGAGTTACATCTTTAATTCATATGAATAATGGGGTACCAAAAAAAATGAATTGGTCTTTTCTGGGAACTCGCCCATACATCACAGTTTGCACATAGCTCATAGTTCAGGAAAAGATTCATTAATTGCTACCACAGCACAGTATCTTTTTCCCACCCCAAGACTTGTGAGGAGTCAATGCAGAATAAGGGTTGCATTGGAATGAGGAGTTGTATCCACTGTCAGAGTGGTACCACATTTTTAGGATCGAAGTGTAATTATTTACCTTCTGCCACAGAAATTGTATAGGAAAATCAGTAAAATTTTCTGCTTACTTGTGTAATACTGTCGTCTTCCTTAGCTTGGTTATGAGTAGGATCTACTCACACTAAGAAAAACTGGGAATTTGCAATTTAATGGCAGCTGATATATAGTAGGTTGTCATTCAAGGGCATAAGAAGATCTTACAGTAGAGCTTGCAAGCACTTGCAGTGTTCCATTCAGCATTCATTAGACCTCATCTAGAATGTTTTATCCAATTTTCTGACCTTACTTATCCTCCAAATAAGACAGACATTGATAAGCTTGAGTCAGCTCACAAGAGGTTTTGTTCAGCCTGGAGAAGGGAAGGGGATCAAGGCAGCCTGATAGTAGCCTCCCAGTACCTCTAAGGGAGGACCTCCTCTAAGGAGGTCATCAAGATCACAGAATCACAGAATCACAAGGTTGGAAGAGACCTTTAAGATCATCAAGTCCAACCCATGCCTTAACACCTCAACTTAATGATGGCACCGAATGCCACATCCAATCTTTTTTTAAAAACATCCAGGGATGGTGACTCCACCACCTCCCTGGGTAGATGATTCCAGTACTTTATCACTCTTTCAGTAAAAAGCTTTTTCCTAACATCCAACCTAAATATCCCTTGGCACACCTTAAGACAGTGTCCTCTCATTCTGGACATTGGGAGGCTAAGGGACAATGGGCATATATTGAGGCAAGAGAGGCTCAAACTGGATATAAGGAAAAATATTTTCACCATTGTAATGTAACCCGGTCAAGCGGTGGAGCAGTTGGCCCAAGGATGAAGAACAGTGTCCCTCCTTGGGGGCTTTAGGATGAGACAGGACAAAGCCATGAGCAGCCTGATCAAATTTCAAAGCTGACCCTGCTTTGAGCAGGAGATTGGATGAGACACCTCCTAAGTACCTCATAACCTTGAACTATCTATAATCTTAAGTTATGGAGAAAATTTGTTTCTGATTATTACTTCAATGCTTCAGGTAATGGCAAGAAATTCTCACCTGTCTAATAATTTCAAAGATTCTCTCCACATGTGAGATTTATCTTTCCTAATAAAGGGAATGTAACTGTAAAACTAAGGTTTTTAAAGTAGTAGGATATAGGGCTGATGGCAGGAATACATTTGCGTCATGCAATGGAATTCAGTGCAGAATTCCCTGAGTTAGAATGTACCAATCTCTCTCCAGAACTCAATAGACTAAATTAAAATGAGCATGGAGAATATGGAGTGAATTAATTGAATGAGAGGTGGTATCTTTGCATTCAGAAACAGGGTTATAAAACAGGGTTTCTTTTGAGTTCTGGGGAAAACCCCTTCATATACACATTGTTCTATGGCAGCAGCTTTCACAGAGGTGATGATGTGCTTGTGGAGGGTCTCTGGCTGAAACACAACTATGACTGTAGAGAACCAAAACACAGTTTATTACGGGAAATGTCAAGTCTTTTGTGACCTCCTCAAAATAAGTAACTAGGCTGTTTTTAAAATCTTTTTTAAATGTTGTGAAACCAACTCATATCAAATGGATGTTCTTAATTAACAAATTAACAAATTAATTAACTCCTATCATTATGCTGCCAGCCATCCTCATTTAAACCCTTTGAGCTGGGAAGTTATCATAGATACATTGTGTTGCATATAGAAATACTTGGTTTTTTTAACTTATTATACATATGCCCCACATAACAGAAGGAAATTTTCAAAAGAATTGCCAACTCAGATAGCAGAAAAGAAGTAGCTTTCAGGGCATACATACCCAAGAGCACAAAAAGTCTTAGAAGTATTATAGAGCAGAAGAAGCAAGACTATTAAATGTAAGACATTATTGTTTCTGACCACAGGCCAATATCACTTGTCTACGACCAAATACGTGCTCTTCCCCAGAAATATTGAACAAAATAAAATGTTCTATTCACCCTTTGGTTCTAAACAAAACTCAGGGGAATGCAAACTGTAAGAACAAAAATTTTCTAAATCAGTATTTTTGCCAGCATTGAAGAAACTGAAATTATATTTTAAAAAAATAAAAAAGAGTTTGATGTTTTGAAACTGAAGAAAGTGTCTGGTTAAATGATGGGTTATATGATTTCTTGCAATTTTTTTACTGCTGTTTCAAATCTCTGAATTATTAATAATTATAAGTGTCTGAGTGTGTGTGAATTTTATTTATCAATTATTACAGTGAAAAAGTAAACTCTACAAGAAGATGACAAATTTAGATTTTTCTCCATTGTATTCTACCTTAACTACAAATTAGGGATAAATTTGTATCAATTTATATCTCAGGAAGCTTTGCTGCTCATTTACTTCTTTTGCTTCTAAAACTAAATCAGTGTCAAGCACCATTCTAGGACACACTGTATTGCTAGAAATGCTTGAATGGATTTTTAGTTCTGAAGCACTGGTATAAATATGAATTAGCATCAATAGAAGCACTCTACAATTATGTCAATGTGAACATAATCTGAATCTGACCTATTCTTTTAAAAGATGTAATGCTCATATTGTAATTCCTTTTGTCAACAGAAAAGTTATTGCCCAGACCACATTTTAATTAACCACCCTGAATTCCCTTTGCAGATTCAATTAAGGAAAGATATTATTCTTCACTTCTTGTCCTAACCTGTCCTTCAAAGTCACAGTGCAGTTTACTGATATATTATCAGCTATGGATTCTAAGGACCTGTTCTCGGAGTTGTTTGGACAACATTTCATAATTAAGAATAAAATGCATGATTAGAAAAAAAGGGAAAATACATTAAAAGGTTACAGTTACCCTTAAAACTAAGGTTAAATAAGCACAGATCTGGGGAAGGACTTCAGTAATCATCTACACACTTTTCTTTCTTAGTCCCCACATTTAGTTTTCTATATGTGCAGCAATAGCGCTATACAACATTTTTGACATTCTTAACAGTCTCTAGAATTGCTGAAATGGAAAAAGCCAGAAGAATCAAAACCAAAAATCTGAAAGCATTGATTTACTCATTTAAATAACAGGCCCGATACTCTGCGATGAGTGAATTGATTCCTGAATGTCTTGTGAATATTTTAATTCCATTCAATATGTATTCAATCATATAGATCAATTTATTTCCTAGAATCATAGAAACACCTGTTTGTAGGGACCTCTGGAGATCTCTTGTTCCAAGCAGGGCTGTCACCTAACGGGGGCAAGGCCAGCTCTGCCTTTGCCTGGCTGAGTCTGTGCTTTGCAGCTCATGAAAAGCACCAAGGGTGGAGATTTCCACCATCTCCTTGGGACACCAGTTCCAGTGCCGTGCCACATTCCATGTGGGAATGTTCCTCCTTGGCACTGAACCTCCCAAGGTGCATCCATGGCTGTCATCCCACCCCCTCCATCATCTGCCAGTACTGAGGGGAGGGTAGATCCCTTGTTTGCTTTGTTGGCCACTCCCCTCATTAAATACTGCCAGAAATTTGCTAACACCACCCTGTTTCATCAAGTGTGATATGTTTATAGCACACTGTAGTATGATATAAAGAAAAGGCTTTAATCTTTTTTCAAGTATGAATCCTCTGCCTTTTCCCAAAGTCCTGAAGTCTTTCTCTGGGACTTCTTTCAACCAGACTTTGATAATTACCAATACTCTATTTAACATATTTCTTTTCTGTCACATCTCCTTTTTTCATGTTCACTGTTTTGAAGACTTTGATCATCCCCAGAAAGAAAATAGATACTTTTCCCTTAATAATTATCCCGGTCTTATAAGAACTGATACAAATACAAGCAGTGATTTCATTGCATCTGCAGGGAACTTTCCTGATTCTTAGCAGGATGTGCTACTTTTACAAATGCTGACAATGGTAACAGCAGTGCCTGGTTTTTCCCCACAATAATAAAATAAAGTAAAGTAAAGTAAAATAAAATAAAATAAAATAAAATAAAATAAAATAAAATAAAATAAAATAAAATAAAATAAAATAAAATAAAATAATAAGATGTATTTCTCATAACAATGGTTTGTAAAACCTACTCTGAAATTCATAATGATTTCTGAAGGTAATGTTATGTTATATGCATGTTACATCACAAATCTCAAATTATTATCAGAGGGATCCCATCATTTCGCAGTATCAAATTCTTTACACACTTTTTTTGTTGAATATATCAAGAAAATTTCATCACATACAGTAAGTCAGGCACTCAGAATTATACGTATTGCCAACCACGAATCTCTTATCCCAATCCATTGGCACCTCAGCTAGATAGAGTAATTCAACAGATATTAGCAAAGCAAATATAGTGCAGATTTGATCTATAAAGGTGATGCAGATAGGATTTAGGTTATGCTTTTACAAAGTAAGTGATATTTGGATTTAAAGTCATGTTCAGTGACACTAACAATTATACCAAATCAGGAAAAGAAGAGGGTAAAAGAAAAAAGCCTAATTCTTTATGCTCAGTTTACAGGGGGATCAATATTTTTTGTTGATAGTTTGGTCCTATAGTTCATGCATTTATCTTCCTGGATTGCACTAGGATAGCTTGAGGATATATAGGACAGCAGAGAATATGGTTATCAGTATGGGAGCCCTAACATCCTTGAGTTTGGAATTTTGAACCACATATGTTATAGATAAGTTACATTTTAAACAGAATAGAAAATATATGTTGTTTACAGTGTGTATTATATGATAAATGCTTTCTTGGAAAACTGAAATGTGTGAATTTAACATCTAGAGATAGAAAAGCAGTCAAAAATTGAGGGAAACCAGCATTACACATGGCTCTTAAATCTCTTGTACTAACTAAGACAAATTGTCATCACTAATTAGATCAGCTTCAAGAGATTAAACACCAAGCTTATTTTTCCATGGTGTCTAGTCCATTATAATAGCTACTTGTCTCCTTCTAACAGCAGCACTGGCCAAATAAATTACACCAGCGATAATTTACTAATGTTTCTTTAGTCTTTTTTGAATTAGGAAGAGAGGCCCTCAGTCCCAGAAAGCTTATATAAAAACTTTTGCCTTTATGGGGTTTTGATGGGACTCTGAGGAGGTCTGAACCTTGAGGTAGGACCGATTTTATCTGCAGAATGAGCACCTCCCAAACCACAAAAGTAATTCTAACCTCTATATTTTGTTACAGCACAGACATCCCATTAAAATACACCAAAGGCAGGTCTTCCGGATGATGCAGATAAACAAAAGTTTGGAAAACAAATTGTCCCCCTGTATTCTATTTCCTTTCAGAATGAGCTCTCTCTCCAGATGCTCGGGAGCCCAGCACTGTTTCCTGGGTTGCAGCAACCTTCGGTCTCCCTATGGGTCTCTAGGAATGTATCCTCTCCTTGACCTCATAGTTTGGCTGTGGATCTGCTCCTTTGCAACAAGCAAGACATGTGCTTTGTCAGGAGTCTTTCCATGTGCACGTGGACATTGTAATCTCCTCCTTTTCCTCCCCACAGTCCATCTGACCCAAACCACCACAGCCAGGCAGAGCAGAGGCAGCCCTTCTGCTGTTCTGTCATACCCTTTCAAATAAAGCAAGAAGAAAAAAACCCCAACAACCACAAAACATATTAAGACAGGAAGAAAAAACTCAGTTTTGTCATCTGTCAGGCAATAAAGCAGTCAAAATTGGAGGCAGTCCGTAGTGCCTCCATCCAAACTGCAAAGCCTTTCCTGTTTTTCTGGCTCAGATGTGCACCCTTTTCATTTTCCTACCTTGAGTAAGACCTGAGGCGAGACCTGGATTCATCAACTCTCCCTAGGCCCCGGTTTCTAGGTACACAGGATGCAAATATATGAGCCAGAGTGTGCTCATCCTCATCTTTCAGAGTGTGAATTATACTATCATAGTCCAGAATGAGGATGATACGGCAACTTGTAATAGGCAGTACAGAAAAGAGCAGATGGATAGATCTTACAAAATAAATAAAATATGCCTATCTCTTGTCTGATCTTTTAGTTACCTCTCACAGCTGTTGATTAATTGTCTGTCCAGCTCAAGGCACTGCTACCTGTTGTCATGGCATCTGACTTCCTCCTGAAATAATGAAATACAAGATTGATTCTAATCTGTGCACATGGAAAAAAAAGCATAACTTCAGAAAGTTTGTACTTCAGAAAAACTCAATGAAAGTGGTGGCTATTACTAAATGCAGCATTTTATGGGAATGTGTATGAGTTAAAGTTCTCACCTGAAGCAGGAGCAGTCTCTGGAGTGTGCCAGAACAGTCTGTTGGATATTGGGAAAGAAAATAAACAAGAATCAGGAATTGAACCCTTTTGGTAATAGGAATGGCTCTCCCATCACCATCCCTTATCTTTTTTGTAAGCTCAGAAAGCCTCCATGCTCTCTGTCAGATTTCAAAAACTGGATCAGTTAGGATAATCTGCACAAAACTCAGGAATTCCAAATCCCATTTTCTGTATTTTACAGCTTCGACTTTGATTAACATGAGAGACCTTAACCTCTGCTGGGATTCACCATGACCTGTGTGATGCTGGTCCATACCCTACTCCTCACTGCTTCAACTTCCATCTCTTTCTTGTTATCTTGTGCACTCAATACACAAAGTAGACACATCATGTCTTTACAGCCTTTCCTGGTGGAAAGGCTTTTTCCTTGCTCATGTTTCCTTCAGATATGTTGTAAATTCTTTCAGAAGTGACCTTTAAAATTCATTCTGACCTATTATTTTTCATCCATTGTAGCAAATATCTTGGCAGACACCAAGTCACTCGTGCACAAAATGTCATTAGAACAATGTATTTTTCTACAGAGAATTTCCCTATGCCACATGTGTGATTTTTCACTTAAACCCACTGTGGTATGCCATTATGAAGCCATTGATAGCATTTAGGATATTTATCAGCTTCTATCACCTTTTAATGAAACAGATTTCCAACTCCAACCTTTGCTTTTTAACAGCCATTCATAAACTTCATATATTTCTGAGGGGATAAGGACTATTTATTAAAAAAAAAAAAAAATCCCCATAGGTAGATGTTTCCAGGATGAGTAGGCATGTTTGTTTCACTTCCCAGTCTTCCCATTTCTCAAGGGAAATCCAAGACAGAGGCTTGAGACATCAAACTGAAGAACATAGAATATGTTCACCTGTTAATATTCAATAACGGGAGACAGGATTACTCTAGAGAAATTACAATAGAAGCCTGTGGAACAGGCAAAACCAACAAAAGAACACAAAAAATATATTTTCTCTTTTAAATTTTAAATTCTTAAGTAGCTTCCAAGATAACAAGTATATAGATCAGCATACTAGGAAGCTTTTTTTTCTTTATAAGTGGCCTTCTGTTTTCAAGATGTCTAGAGATCCTCTTTTCTGCATAGCAGCAGAAGCAATGTGGCTAAGAAACCAAACTACTGTGATTAAAAACATATTAATCTTGCCCCCAAGTCTGAAAGCCCACACATTTAAAACTGGAGGGAAAGAGACTGCATGAGAAAAATTTCTAGGAAATCTTATAAAATTACCTAATTAAACTGTGAGTATTGTCACTAGTTATAAAAGAAAACTACAGATATATTTTTTCAAAATATGTTTTAAGGCAGGGTAATATGGAATTTTATGTTTGGACCTTGTAAATTACCTACCAAGCTATACGAACAATATAAATTAAAATACATTATAAGCACAGCACTAAAAAGACACCCAAGGTATCTGCATACACAGTATTGAAAGAAAAGGAGAATAGTATACTTCTATAAGCCTACCTCCTTCAATTTATCCATCAGACTAGAAGAGTGTGATGGGATATATTAGGATATCAGAAATCCTTTTGGCAGTGACATCTGGAAAATCTCTAGAAGGAGCTTGATTTTCTAGAGTGAAAAAATACTCTCTTGAGCCATCCACTGTATTTGGTACAAGTTCTGAAGACTCTAGTTTTGACTCAGACATAAAGGTAGGGAAAGGATGTGGATTAAGATATGTTTTCACTTGGGAACGTGCCAAGAAAACCCTGGAAACTTGGTGTAGTTACCTCATAACTGTAGTCTCATTTTTTTTCTGAAAAAATGCCTACATAAGTGCATAAAATTCAGATTAAAAGAAGTAATTTTTATTGTCTTATAGATTTTTGTACTGAGTTACTAACCTCTGACCCTATTCAGTTCATTTGGGTGTTTTCAATAGCTGCTGTTTACATCCTGCATTTTTAACTCTGATGTAACATTTCAGAACATGAAAAGGCTATTATGGAAACAATGAACTTTCCTTCTTTTCCAGCATCCTTTTGCTGACCTCTCTTGAGTAATGCTCATGTGTGTTTATTATTTAAGTATGTCAGCATTACCAATGCAGAAGAAGGGAGGAGATCTGTATAGCTTAGGAAATGCTGCTCACAGGCAGTTGTCAAAATAACTGTTGCCTATGGGGTGTTTTTTTACATATATAGATATAACATTTCATTTACGTGTTTTGTAAAAAATTAAAATATTTAAGTTAGAAATATCAGTTTACAGAGCACCTCTCATATGTCCATGATATTCCTTTGGAAAGCGTAAGAGTGACAAAATTAATTTATTCAAAAGAATGACTGAAACTCTCAATCATATTTGTTCCTTGAAGTTTTGATCTCCTTTCACCTTATTGCATATAAATTTATTTAATTTAGTTTTACTGATATACTTAATAACATTGAAATGAGGCATTTCTTCTTCCATTTTCTCATAATATGGAAAATTCATGAAAACATGAGAGCAATGCAGTGGATGGAGAATTATTGCTTTCTCTCATAAACTTGGCCAAGGAATGAAGAATGCTTACTCAAACGATCCCCGAATACAGCAATATTCTCAGACTGGACTGGTGCTAAGCATTTTGTTTTGTTAGGTTGGCTAACGTTCCATAAATCAAGTGTATCTATTCCAAGGTTTTAACAGTTTCTGTCCAGGTTTTCAGTGAGCCTCTCCAAAACAATCCTACCATGCTTTTCAGATGACCAAATCTGCTTACTAATACAAAATTTTCAAGTAAGGACATCAATATTCTCTACTTTTTCATAGTGGAATTCCATTGCTTTTACACTTCTTAGATAATTTTGTTTCTAAGAATCACAGGGTGAGCCTACATCAACATTTTAGCTTGGTTGTCATCTTTTGAAGCAAATTCCCTGATTATTCCTGATTAATAATGCTTTCTTTCATATTTACTGATTGGTCTTGGATCCCCACACAAACTGGATTTTGGAATGAAAGTGAGTAGGAGGTGATCTTTGGCAAGTAGGAGTAGAACTAGACCAACAATAAAGCCTCCTGATATGTGTGACAGCCAGATCCTTCCTACAAACTGTTTCATTTTATTAGTTTGCTTATATTGGTCTGTGCTACTTTCAAATGTGGACACTGTTTTTAACTGGACTTTGATTTCATAGACCCTCACAAGATGTAGAACCAAATTCAAATATGATTTAGGCACTTAAAATGTCATTAAAATGTATATAGGACTTAGAGATGTGATCATCTTTGGGACTTATGAAAATTTCATTAATTGGTTATCTGCATCTTTAAATGCCTAAGTATCTTTGAAATTCAGAACCTTCTATTTCTGTGATGCACTTCCACTTTCTAAAAATAAGGATAAATAATAATACCCAGTTTGACGGCATCTGATGAGGATAAATACCTCAAAAATTGTGAGCTGCTCAAATTATGGAATGAGAGGGTTGAATCATAGATTACTTTCATATCAGAGATCAAGGTTAAACAAAGGCTAAAGCTCTGCATACATGATTTGCAAATGCAGTTATGCTAATAGCATGATGATCTTAATTAGATGATCAGCTGCATATCTGACTTTTGATAATAAGTCCTAATGTGACTTGCTAATCAATGTCAGGTATGGGAATAGAATGTAGAATTTCTGACTTCTGAAGCTGTGCACTAATTGCTAAACCAGACTGCCTCCCCAATGTCATCCTTCATTGCAAAATGTTCTATCTCCTCCCTGTAGTCATATCGTGTATTATTTCAACAGCTTTTTGAAGATCCTCACACTGTTTAGACCAGAAGAATCCATTATAATCATATTTTTAAGCTTCTAAATAACAAGAACCAAAAACTTTCTTGTTATTTCATAGCAGGGAAATTATTATTTTTTCTTACCATAAATTAACAGTATCATTTTTAATTTTTTTACTGGGCTGTGGAATGTTCTTTTCAAAGATGCATAATTTTGACTTCAAGATTCCAAACAATGATGAATTTGTCATTTTTCATAAGAAGAAATGTCAGTCATTAATTGCCCTGCATCTAGAAAGATGCTCAAAAATAAGGTCAGATTCATTATGTTTTCAAAAGTTGCATTTAATTGGCAGTTTATATGTTTCTGACTTCTGCTTTCGGCCTCAGTGATATCTTGTTAGGCCTTTAACTGCTAGATTAAACATTCCTACATATCAGGTCATAGATGGCTGTACAAAGCAGACTATGAAAGAAAAGTAGTCACTTTAATCACATTGCTTAAGTCACTGTGGGAAGTAGTTCCGATAGCTAAGAAAATAATAGAATTATTTTTGCTTCGACAGTTTTGTTTTTCTCTTTAATTTAGCAGTATTACAGACAAATCCTAAAAAGCAGATATTACAAAATTGCATTTTAAAGTGAAAGCAAAAGTCTTGCCTGGGTTAATTTACCTTTCCAATGGACAATCCCTGTATTCTATACCTGAAGAGCAGGCAAGGAAAGGAAGGAAGTTATTTTTCCCCCTCAAAACCGAAGTGTGTAGTTGTCAGCTGTTTCTTTGGGTTTTGTCGACACATCAGAAAACCATCTTAACAATTGTGATTCCCATTAATTGGCTCACTGAAATAAATACAGCTGTCAAAGCAAAATAGGGTATTGTGGAATTTCCACACACAATAAATCATTACCTCTCCAAAAGAAGAATGTTAGAATTAATAAAATTTAAAAAATTTTAAAAATACATGAAGCCGACATCACATGCTAAAAAATGCTTAGATTCAGCACACTGAATCTAATCTTTGTTTACATAAAGTATTGCATGAAATAGAACCAAAATTTCATATTAGGATGATGTTTGTGTATACAATTTCTCTCAATTGAGAATATTCATATAAAACTTAAGAAGTTAAATTACTGAAAACACAAAAGAAGATTTCTTTTTCTTCTGAATGCATAGTACTACATACAATGGTACATGTGTGATAATATGTGCAAAACCTGAAAGCTATTAAAATATCTGCTATTCCTGTATTTAATTTTAATTCTACCAAATTAAGTGTTAATAGATTGTGGCATAATTGTAACATGATGTTTAATTTTTCATCTTATGCAAAATTTTACAGTAGGGAAGTGGAAAACAGCAAGATGTTTCTCATTAAAAAAGTGCATGTTTGCTGCTGCAGCTGCAGCTTTGGCTTCATTTCATAGTTAGAACTCTCAACGGGCATAGAAAAAATAGTAATAGCCACTATGGCCCTGAACTTATCACCTCCTAAACACAAATGGAAAGTTTAGACAGGAGGAAAATTAAACTTGGTTTCTCTTCTAGTAAAAAAAATTTCTCTAAAAAAACACTCAAGAAACCCCAAAACAACACCAAAAAATCCCTCAACATATTAACTTTTATAGTTAGACCAATGTCAGTGAACCAAATTCTGAAGAAAATAACTACTTTTTAGTAATTTTGAGAATGTTGAATTTTCTCTTTTTCCCCTTGTAACACACTTTTCTCCTTTTCACCAGGAAAAGTTGTCTGATAAAGAGCTGTAGAAGCAGAAATTTAGCTCCCACAGAGGAAAAAAATGTAATTCTTTTGAACATGTACACATGTGTACCAAATGGTTCCATCTAGATAGCAGGAGCATCCACAGTATGAATTACGGAATAATATAAGAATGTTCATTTTTTGTGAACTCTCAACTCCTCACCTTTGCCCTGCTGATGAATCCGTTCCTCCTGGGATGAGTGAAACAGTACCAGACTCTCAGAAATCTGCCAAAAGCATGAATTCTGTGAGACTGAACTGAAAGTTGATTTCCAAAGTGAAAGTAACTGGCCAAAAAAAATCTATAAGGAAGTTCTGAAAAGTAAGGGAAGGGAACACTCCTGCCTTTCTTTTTCCAAATGCAAGATAAATTTCTTAACATTTTTGCCTAATTAGAACACATGTAGTGAAATAAGTTTTAAAAGCCTGGCAAAATAAAATACTACAAACAATAGGGTGGAGAATGGAAAAGTATGAACAGAGATAAACAGCCTTAATCACAGCTCTTAGCTGTGTATTGGAAAATGCTCAGTGTTACAAGTTTAGTTTATAAATTTAAATGGAATAGAATGAAAACATATGTTAAATAATAAAAAAACCACTGAAAAATAATAAATTCTGAAGACTCTGGAAACAAAAATTATAATAGCTTAAATAATGAAAGGTCAATAACTTTTATTTAGATAGAGAAAAATCACATTTTATCCTGTATTAATATATCTTGTAATTCCAGTGATTAACATTCTAAAGAAGATACATTTTGGCTAGTTTTATTATGTTACAGTGTGAAAAGAAGTCCCATGAATTGTCATACCAGTACACCCTCAATCAAACAAGGAAGATCTGAATTATGTTACTAATATTTTACAAGGTTAAGGAGAGAAATCATAAAATAAAATTTATATTTTCTGAAAGATCAAAAAAGATGGCCAATTTTAAAATACTCCCTTCCAGAACATCTCCCAAAGGCAGACACATTTCTGCAGAAATTAAACAGAATTATTTTATATATAATTAAACTCTGAAATCATTGCTTACTTACTAAATTTGACCTTGGTGTTTAGTGATAACAAAAGATATAATACCTCTTTTGTTCATCCATTATAAACACACATCAAATATTGCAGGGGGAGCATCTGGTTTTAAGAGGCACTTACTTTGGAATGACAGACTCAGAGATGTAATGTACTAAAGTGATACATTTTGATTTCTATTACTGCCCCTCACAATTACCATCAGTATCTCTATAGTGTGTTTTTCCTATTCTGCCAAACAAACCGTATTTCTGTTAATTATATGACTAAATTAGTCATTCCAAACTTAATACCTCCTAAAGCCATCAGCAGATGTTCCTTTATAATCATTGATGTCATTCCCTAAATGATTGAAAGGGAGATATTGCTGGAGTGCTACGAGTAAATGGTAACTTTGGTGTTCTTGTCTAACTTCAGCTGTGTTACAGGGAGGCATATGGCCTGCCTTGCTCAAACAGGCTCTCTCCACAGACAGTGACACTCCCAACAGGAAATTCACCCCGTTTAAAAACACATGGAGGAAACAGCCCTGTCAGACTGCTCTCTCTGTCTCTGCAGGCAGCCCAATCATTTAGCCCAGTCAAAATTGCTACCTTTGAAAATGCAAACTGGCAAAACTGATGCCATCTTTTAGCTGAGTATGGTTACAATCTGCAGGTCAGAGGCTCTTCTTCACTTCAGCTGATCTTGTTTTATGTTTCAATAAGATGAGAAGCCTGCCCAGTCTGGCAGGAGAAAAGGTGTCTCTGCTTGCTGAGTAATGTTTAGCACCTTCCACAAGTGGTCTCCCAGGCAAGTGCTACAGTCACATGAAGCCAGAGATAAATATTCTTAGACTGCTGATGCTTATTTTGAAGTCAAAAAGAATAATGAAGTTATCTCACTTATGAGATCAGTGTAAGCATTTAATGCAATATTTTTAAAATATGGAGGACACAAACAAAGCAGAGAGGCAAGGAGTGGAAATGGGATTTACTTGGACTTCCAGCTACATCCTTTGAGAATATCATGTCTTTTCTCCTCCTTGCTGCTCTATCAGTCTGTACCACAATTTACTACTGGAGAAAAAAAAATTACTGTTTTCCCTCTAAATAGCTATCAGCATGTTCTTTCTCTATAAATCCTAGTGAGATCCCTGGTGGTGGCATAACAGTTAACAAATACAGAAAGTGATATAGAACAGCTTCATTTCCCCAGCATATTAAAACTACAGTTGTCAGCATTTAATGTCTCTGATATCCTTAACCCCCTACAAGTTGTAGAATTAGCTAAAGCTTTGCCTCCAGGTATCCCATCAGGATGCTCCAATACAGAGATTTACATTCAATGTAACTCTCTAGGAGTAAAATATCTTTTTTGACATACTTAATGCGTCATAATAACTGCAAATTTATTGTATCAAGCATTAACCACTTTCTCCTTCATCCATGCCTGGAGCAAGGAAGAAACATCACTATTACCATAACTATGCTACACTGAATGAACAAATATGCAGAAGCCTTACTGCAGACTTCAATCATTTGCATTATTTTTAAATGATATAATTTTAAAATATGTTCATTTTAGAGCCATAAATGAGAATGGACCAGATGGTTAGAGCTTAATTTAGAGTAATTTGTCTATTAAAATACACTGCATTGCCAGTGAGTCTTTGTTATAACACTAACTCATTACAATGGAGTTGTAATTTATGGGGTAGAGGGAAAGGTATTGGACCTTTAGGAAAAGTTTACAATCTTAGACTATTCACTAGGAGAAGTGAACACAGATAAGCATTTCAATACAAGATTATTAGGGAAAAAATGGGAAAAGCAAAAATAATATAATTAAGATTTGCAATCCTTTCAGAACTCCCAGTGTTCCTACGCAGAAAGGATATTCACATGCACAAATAGAAGGACCTTTTTTGTATAATGTTAATCATGAATTTCTTCATTTGCACTGACTTTTAACAGTTGAAAAATGTAGAAGCTTATGGCTTCACATTACAGCAGTAAAGACTTTTATAAATAATTTTTTAGAAATATTTTGTATAGGCAAGTTATGCATATTGAAATTCA
This sequence comes from Trochalopteron elliotii, assembly GCA_024734555.1. Classification (NCBI taxonomy): domain Eukaryota; kingdom Metazoa; phylum Chordata; class Aves; order Passeriformes; family Leiothrichidae; genus Trochalopteron; species Trochalopteron elliotii. The sequence goes on from JANPWX010018938.1 coordinate 839,823, forward strand.
TTATTGTATTGTTCTCTGCATTAAAAACATATTTTAAAGCTTTTTCATCTTAATACAAAGCCCAATAAGGCTGTTAATGTGTTCAGTCTGTGTTAGAATTAATTTTATGTTCATTATCTATCTGTGGGGAAAATGAATGAGCAACAGGGAGGCAAAAAGCACACATGGGATATAACAATTTAGGTTAATCAAATCTAAAGGTAATGTGAAGAACTTTAAAGGGACATAAAATGTAAAAAGCATAAATTTCTTTCAGAGAAATTCACTGCTCTTATAGTCAAACTGGCATTAGCTGAAATAAATCTTTTGGGTTTTCATATACCTTCCCCATATCTAAATTATTTTTTTTATTCCAGAAAGGAAATGTTTCTGTAATTTTGATCAGAGTACCAAAAATTTTCCCTTATGCTTAGAGGTTGCTCAAAAGATGGTGAGTAAACACATAGTTACAAATGAAATTATGTAGAAAACAACACTAAATCTGTTATGAAGCTTGTATTACATATACACATTCATAAAAATAGGTATGTGTGTGCATTTACATATATTTATAACTTATATGGATATGTGGTGTTCGTATCTGGTTGAATGAGAGAACACTGACAATTATTAAATATATTAAAAATTGCAGTACCTTGTAACTCATACAGTTATTTAATTGTGTTAAAATGTTAGAATAATTTATTAGGGGTGTTGCTGGGGTGAAAAGTTCACATTATGGAAGCACAGAATGGTTTGGGTTGGAAGGAACCTTAAAGACCAGCAGATTGCAACCCCCTGCCATGGGCAGAGACACCTTCTACTAGACCAGGTTGCTCCAAGCAAATTTATTGTATCAAGAATTGTCTGCCATGTATGACTGTGGCAAGGAGCAAACAGAAGTTTAGGACAGAAGAGTCCAGTTAAGTGTTTTTTTCACAAACCAATAATACCAGAGAAATACCCACATATCCAAAGGCAATTTCTGATTGAGATATTTTAGAACAAGGCTACTAAAAAAGAGCTGCTGTGCAATATTTAATTTTCTAGCTTAATATGAATGTGTTCTCTTTGATATAAAAGTAGTCTGCTCTCCAAGCTGACTGTATAATAAATTAAAGCTTTGCTCTGTTTAGAAGATCACACATAAATACTATTAGCATAAAAGGGAAAAAAATGAAAGGCAAATCCATGCTCCAAGGCTGCAAGTTTATTTTAAAACAAAACACTAACTTAATTTCATATAATGGGACTTTCAGTTGATAAAAAGAATCCTGGATTGTATGACACTAGAAAGGGAAGGAACAAGATATCATTGTGTGATTTCCTCTTTTCAAATTACTCTGATGGTCACTAAATCTGTATCTTCTCAAGCCTGCTCCAAAAACATGAATAAGTGTCTAATATCCTCCATGGCTTCTGCCTAATTTATACAGTACATTTTATAAATTAGTGGGTATGTCTTTATCTTTTTGTCAAATATCCAAGCAATTACTGAAGTGCTAGATATGGATGATGACATTTGGTATTACAGTAAGAGAAACTATTTGCAAAATTTTATATGTAGTATGATCTTTAAGTAGAAATGAGTAAAGAATAACAAACAAACCCTAAACAGCAGAACTTGATGAACTAAGAAAACAGTTTCTTTGTAGTATGCATAAACTATTTTAATAAGATAGTGATAAGAACTAATTTTCGAAAGTGTATAAAAATCAAGAGAGTCAGAAATCTAGTCACATATCCTAGTGCAATAATTTTAGAGTTAGGATCAAAACTCTCAGTTAATCATCAAAAGCACCCCTTCCACTCTGATTTTTTGAAAAGCAGGCTTTGTTTCAATTTATTTTAAATTGGATATATAAAACCAAGTCTCTCACAGCTCAGTTCTGATTCTACCTATTGACTACAAAGGGAACTAAAGGTAACCAGCTGAGACCTAAATATCTGACTCCTGGGTTTCTGAAGTTCTCCAAAAATACTAAAACTGTCTTCTACCCTGACAGTTTTAAGACTTAGATTGTGTTACATGTCTTCCTTGCAGTATTAATAAATGCAAGCTTTCAGTGACCCATTTTGTAATGGCATGAGCTCCAATGCAAACTATTCCACTCTACCAGAAAACTGTGGTACTCATCTGGTCCTGCAACTGACACACGCACGGCTTAGAGTTTCTGCATGGTGACATGTTTAGGTGTTCCATGCTTACCTGGAAAACAGCAACTTCGCCCATAAATTCAAAGATTTGAACTTCACTGAGCTTGGCTACAAGCTCCCAGATATTTTATGTAGACCTTTTTAGATTAAATATATGTAGAAACATTCTGGTAACACATAAGTAACATTTTCAAGCAGTAATCATGCAATAAACTGAAGATTTCCAGCTGCACAAAATCCCTCTATATCAAGGAACATGTTGTGTTTTTGTCAAATATCACTTACTCAGTTTCAATAAAGTTTCAAGTTCAACTATGTTTTTGGAGCCTTTCCTTTTCCAAATTTGAGGTAATTTCCTAGAAGGTGGTTGTGTATAAACAGAAAAATAAGCAACATGAAGTGTATTAGATTACTTCCAGAAAGACTGAAAATATTGTCAATACTGTTCAATGCATCTAATGAAAAATACATGATGTGAAACAAGCCTGATAGCATTCTATAACAGGTCTAAGTCAAGTCCAAAATTTAACTGGGTTTCAAGCTCATTATACACGTGCGTTCAATTAGTGTCTTATATCACACTGAGATCCTCTGATGAGAAATGCTGGATTCCGTAAGTGCAAAAATACTCTAATGGCACAAAAATACATCTCAAAATTTCCAGAATTCCCAAAAGATAACTATAATCCTCTGGCAGCTGGCAATATACTGTTGATTTATGACATTGCCTGCAATGAAAGCCTTGACAGAGTGGCTTCAGGGAGGGTTGAAAGGAGGGTCTTGGTTGTCCCAGAACTGAACCCAACCCCTGAAAGTCTGTGGGGCCATATGGATACATGCTGCATGGCAGCATCCCCACTTTTCCAGCATCTGCTCTGGACAGGGTGGATTTAACAGTAGCTTCAGGATGAACAATGAAAGGATTAATACCAGTCCTTAATGCAAAAAAATAGTGACACTGTGAATGGGCATAAAACCAAAGCTATTTGTTTACCTATTAAACATTCCTCCCCTAAACTCATGACGTCCTATGTATTTCTGCTTTCCAAAGGTATCGAGAAACAAATCCAAATACAGACAGATTCTAAATAATGCAAATGGAAATTCCCTCCTCCCTGGAAGATTCATGTTGCAGGACTGTTAATTGTGGGGTAGTCAGCACCCCTTCCGTGGCCATTGAAATGTCAGGGCTTCATTTGATACCAGGCTTGAAAGAAACATAAATAAAATGTTGTTCTTTTCTCTAAAGAGTGACAACACTCTAAGCAGTGACAGTAATATAGAATTGCACCACAGATTGTTTCTGAAAGCAATAAAAATTTTTTATAAGTTTTATAGAAATACATTTTTCTGTATCTTACTAATAAAAATGATTCAGATGATTAAATGAAGTCTGTGCAAATATTCAGAAAGTTTTTTTAAAATGAAACCTTTTCAGCTACCCAAAGCAGAGACATTTTTGCTTATTGGTTTGTAGAGCAACTATAGAGTAGGATTTATTTCAGAAATCTCTTAGAGAAATGATCAGGGTAATGTTTCGTAGAAAAAAAATTAAATATAAGACCAGTACAGCATTTATTTGCTCAAGTATTACTTTCCAGCTGCCAAGATATTTCAAAGCTACGCTTTCCTTGTCAATCTACTGGATAGTTTGTATCTTAAAACATTCAGCTTAGAAATCCTTTACAGACACAGGTATTAAGATTCACAGCAGCTCAGAACTGTAATGAGTGGGTGAATATTTGTTTGGTCTCCAGCCAAAAACAGCATCTTCTCCTCTGATTTTAATATGATGATGGATGCCAGGGTGCAGCAGGGCCAGTCACTCCTTTGGGCTGAGCACTGGGCGCAGAGAAGGGTCCCCATGTGGAGAGGAGCCCTGAGCCCTTGGATGGGGCATGGGTGAGGTCCCAGGTCCCACGAGACTGCTGAGGACCATTAACTCCTACTGGTGTCCTCAGGGTCCTGACAATGTGGAATAGTTTAAAAAATTAATTATATAGTAGAAAAACTGGAGAAGCAAAATTCTGTTAGAAAAAGGAAGACTTTAAGCTTGGAAAGTCACCTGAATGGATACTTTACTTTATCCTTGAAAATATTTGCTATTCCTTTTCCTAACCAGAGTTCAAAATTTAAGTCTGAAACACAAGACTGCAACTCAAAACTTTGAGCTGGGCACCAAAAGTATCTTTAGCTGCACAAATCTCTCCAAATAGAGCCTTCTCTGTGTACTCAAAAATTGGTATAGTCCATTAGTTAACTTATTGAGATTGAACAGGATAAGATCTTCTGTTCTGGGATTTGTAAGTAATGTCTCAGCCACTTGAAATGAGATTCAGCACCATTGACTGCATCCAGTGACCTGAAAATATATTTTCCCCCCAGCTTTTGCTAAAGTCTTCAAACATCAACCCACAAAATTTTTATGACAATTGATGTTTGTCTGTAATGTGCATCACTCTAAAACATTTTACAATGCCCTGTATTAGCCCTGAAGAGCAAAGATAATTGAGAAAGCCAGCATGAAAAGTACACACAGTCTCAAAGTACTTAATATCTTCAATGTCAGCACCTGGTGCACAACACATACAAATTACTATGAGAGGTTATATTAAAGCTTTCTCTTACAAGCAACAATAAACTTTGATTTATATGTCCAATATTGGACATATAATTTTAAAAAATTGAATTTTATAATTATATTTGGAGGAAATTAATGGGAATGACAACACAGTTTGAAAGTCTTAACTCATTCCCCTGGAGAAGTCCTGCAGTCACACTTTGCTCACCTCAACAGAAAGTTTGTGGGTAGATAGTTAATTCTTAAATGTTCCTAGAGAAGGAAAGAAATTATGATGATTCTTCCTCTTCTGCACAGACAATAAGAGTATCACTAAGATCCTGGCATCACAACAGTATAAAATTTGGAGGTTGTCCAAGTGCCATAAAATTAATTGAAACACTGCTTAGAAGCTTTTGTGCATGTAATTTGATACTTTCAGAACTGTGCTGGCTGGCCAAGTTATAACTGGAAAGAAGAACTTAGTAAAGGGAATAATTTAAGTTAAGTAACTGGAAAATGCCATCACTGTAAAATTCAGGTACCTTTTTTTTGTTGGTTGGTTTGGTTTGGTTTGGTTTTTTCCCTGGCAGCATGGACAGTCCCTAGACAGGTCTGTTTTTCAATGGAATTCCAGCTGCCAGGTTTGTGCTGAAGTGCTCAGAATTTAAGAGAGCTGAGATGTCTCTGTACCTCCCTTATATCTGTGGTGTGGTGGCACTGATGACCGAAACATTTTCTGAATTATTTTGCTGTCAGGCAGTATTGACAGCATAAGAAACATAAACAAAATTTGGCAAGCCTCTGGAAGGCAGAGTATTTCTTTGAAGTGTTCTTCCTATAATATCAGTTAAGTCAGATGCAGCATCTGACATCTTGCTACCAGTGCTCTCTAAGACAAATTTATTGCTTGGATGAAAAATAACCCACCAGTTTCTGAGTCCCCCAAATGCAATGTTGAGGACATGCACTCCATCAGGCTCTGAGTGAGAAATGCTACTGATTATTTTTTTTGGTCACAGTTTGCTGTGTGTACAGAAAATTGTACGTGGTATTAGAGAGGATGTGGTGAGCAGGAAGGGTGATGACCTGTTTGTCTTATCCCACCTAAACACACTGGATCAGAAAGAGGTCACAGAAAGGAGAAGCAGATTTCTAAATCCCTGAAGAAAAATGACCACACTGAGCCTGGGGAATATTCTGGAATGAAAGTAGGGAGAGACACAGGAAACTGGAAGGTTGTATCCTGGGAGACTAAGAGGAACAGGAGGATCTTCCTGCAATTGTGAGCAGACCCCAGACTGCTCAGAAGTAATGAAAGATTTTCCTAGAAACAGAACTGACTGACCGGAACATATGGCATTTAACCCATATTACTCAAACTTTTGGGCACCCTGTGTTCTCTTGAACACAAACTAACAGCCTCCTGAGGAGGCTATGCAGGATAAATAATCATCACTACTAGAAACCTCATGAATCATCGGGAACGTAATTGAATGCATCATTTCCAAAGCAAAAAGAATGAAAAATTCCATTTCTTGTTCTGCTGTAGATTCTTTTTCAGAAACATCAATACAAAAGAGAGAAAAATAGTACAGACTCTGTGAATTCATACCAACAGAACAAAGTACCCAAAACCTCTGAATATCTTGAGCTGCAAGGTACATTATTTTGCACATAACCATTTAAGAGTGACTGAGTGCCCAACACTTCTGAAGGTACTGCTTTTCAGATGAGCCAAAAATTGTCTCAATACATAGACAGAGTTGGAAGAGAGAAATGTTGTCACTGGAAATAGAGGAAACCTCTGCTTGCAAAAAATAATAAGGAAATGAGCAAAGTATTCCATAGAAGAAAATGTCATCGGTACAAATGCAAGAGGAAGAAGAACTGGTTAGGTAACAGTTCTTCAGAAATAAAGTTGAGTTATTACAAACCACAAAGCATACTCGAATCTATGATACATAATCACAAAATAATAGAAATCATTTTGTTAGAACATGTATAGAGTCATAAAGATTATCTATCCTGTGCCTCACCCCTCTGAGAAGTCCTCACATGGTGTACTGCTTCCCATCCCAGACTTACCTAGTTCAAGAAAGCTATGGATTAGCAAGACTGCATATCTTGGTGCCACATTACTTCTAATTCCTGGCAGAGCTGTTTGGCTTTTGTTTGACTGGACACAGAGCTACACTGACATGTTTTTAGACACTTAGTGCCCAACACCAAGAGCTAATATACTACATGTGAGAATTGTCTTCTAACCACAATTATCTCTAATTGATTACAAGAATAACAGAAATTCTACATAATGTTTTCCTTAATATCCTCCTGCAGTTCTTGACTTGTAAGATATCTGATGTGTGGCTCATTAAAATCTTCATCCTGCAGAGAAGAACAGCTCATTGCCATTTGCTCCTCTCATAGAATCAGTGATTTTTCCTCTGTACCTTGCAATACTAACAGCTCATGAATAGCATCCAAATTTACACTAACCTCGCCAAAAAATTATTCATGAAAAGATCATCACAACAACTGATCCAATTCAAGTATTTCTAAACCTCTTTGCTTTGTTAGGGTTGAAGGTCAAGAAACAAACATTCAAGCACACTAGAGGTCTGGGCAGAAGAACATTGAGGAACTGAAGGTCAGCAAGTGCTTATCTCCTGTGAGACTTAATCCAAAGAGCTACAAGTCTCTCTATTCAGATTCAATTCCATCTTTCTTGAATTCTTATAATCAAGCTCAAGCCTATCTTTTTTACATCCCCAGATACACTATTCTTGCCCACTGGCAAATTTCAGACATTATCTCAGCTTTTCAGATGACATTTCCATGGATTATTATGCTGCAAAGCTGTCAACTTTCAGTGTTCATGGTCTCTCACATGGATATTGTCCAACAGTTAATCTCTTCTTACAACCTCTGAGGAATTGGAAATATCAATAGAATATCCTGGAGCAGGTTCTGGAAAATTTCTCAAGTCTTTGAAAATATGGCTTACAAAAAAACCAAACAACAAACAAACTCCCTGGCCCTGTCAGCTGTTTCTCCTGCTAGAATGAAGACAGATAATTATTTCTACAAAAGGGGGTAAGGAAAAAAATCCAACCTAATTTATGGGCAATGGGCTGATAAGTATCACATAAAGACTAATGATTGAAAACCTAAATAAAAGTTTTATTTGCAACAGGGTTGCAACTTTAGCTATTAATCCAATAAAATTAAGGTTGTCTTCCAGCTGCCTCCTGCAGACTAAGACTTCTTGATGTGTATCCAGGCTCCTTATGGTTCCTTTTATTGCCTTTTAAATACTGCTTTTTGTATTTCTTTTTTCACATGTTTTTGATAAGCTGTTGGAACAACAAGTTACTGGAATGTGGATGGTGTGAACCACATTGACATTGCATGTACTTTGCCATCACAGTCCTTCCAACCTGATGGTCCTCAAAGAGTTTTATGTCTGCGATGGAATTCGTAGGAGTCTCACAATTATTCTCACCTTCAGTGTCTGGTGGGATCATAGTAGCTCTTAATAGACATTAACTTCTACATCTCTCCTGCACAAGCCAAATGGTATCCAGGGCTGTTCTTGGTCCTTTTTTGAGACCCTCTGGCTGGTTGCCACCACTCTGCTGAGTTTTCAGCCTTGCAGAGACATTACAGAGTGTTGATAACATTATCTCAGGATTCATTGCATTCTTCATGTCGTGGAAATTTTGCCTCATGGTGTATTTCCACAAAAAGTGAATTTTTCTGAGTAACTTTCAATCTTACCTCACAGCACAGAAGTTTCAAGAGCATGTCCTGTAACCATTCAGGCACACTTTTGTAGTGCTTTTTTATAGCCATTTTCTAATAAATCTGAGATAGGTCTGTAACTCAAATTATACAGTTATTCCAGGTGCATTTTCTGAGCATATTAAATATCTCCTAGCAATAGCTTTGTCCTCCTAGTTTTAGATTAGTAATTTTTCTAGTTTGCCATTGAAAGTCATGCCTTTGATCTAATAATTTTGCAGAATAGTAGCATTTTAGTCATGATGTAGGTTTCTTTTTTTCCATAAAAAATTTGGGGGTTGAGCACTTGACTATTTTGTTGAAGGGTTTTTTCACCAGTTCTAGGCACCTGTGCTGAAAATTTCAAGGGTTTAAATGATGCCTCTATTGTAGGCAGCTACATCCATCTTTCTTAGCTACAACACTGAAGACATTCTGTGTTCTCGTAGGTTTGCAGACTGTGAGGAAATATTTCCAGCTTCATCTTGCCTCTAAGTGTGCCATTTCCTTGGTTTCCTTCTCTGTTGGTTCATGGGTTTCTCACCAGGAGTCTGCATTTATCCACTGGCTCCTGAGTTAATTGTAGATGAACAACTCTTGGCCTCACTTCTCCAGTCTAGTGCTGCTGTTTACTTGACATTAAATTATGCCTGGCTCCCCAAACCAGTAGCAATTGAATTTAGTTATTGGTCTAACAGCATAGCTGCAGTCATAGAAATAGAATCATTGGCATTTTTCTGCAAAACTTCATCCTCGACATCTCCTCATCTTCTAAAGTTACATTAAAGTTCTCTTTCTCTTTACCAGAAATCTTTGCAACCTTGTTGATTGTTATTTCTTCCCTCTTGAGACAACATAACTTTAGAGGATAAAATTATTCTCTTTCTTACACATTGTGCTTTATTGCCTAAAAATAGGCAATTTTTCATTCTGCACATTGTTTTCCACATAATGTGCACCATGACGAACATGCCTCTATTTCAGATCACCTGCTTCCCTTCCTGTTTCTCATGCTTTGAACCTGTGCATTTTGAATTTATTATCTATGTAATTTTCTCGATATTAATTTTCATTTTGTATTATTTCCTTGTCTTGATCCTTTTATTTGGGCTTTTTAATGTCATGTTGTCTGGAACGCCACATCTTGTGTACAGTCCTACCCCTAGCTAAGTATTTTTAATCAATTTGATGTTGCTTGTGTATTTTGGACTTTTCAGCAATGAGAAATCCTTTTTTCCCCTCAGTTATGGGTGTGAGGCCAGTATTCCTTTATACTCTTATTGGGTATGTATGGTTAAGTGGCACTGTCTTAGATCCACATCCAATAAAGATGAGGGACTTTACAGGGAATTCCTGGCAGAGGTATGAATTACCTGATGCTGTACCAACAGGGTATTAGATGAGTGGGCCTGCAGATTCCCCTGTGCTGCATCCACACTGGGACCAAATTTCAAAATTCACTGATGTGGACATAGAGCCTAGACTTGAGAAGAGCTTTGGAAAATCCCTTTAGCTGCAGTACAGATGTACATGGATGACTGAAATTAAAGTCCCATATAAATGCCTTTTCTGGCCTTTTAGGTGTGTTTCCAATTAATGGCATATTCCTGACTTACCCGTTTTGTATTTTCCATCATTTTCCTGTCTTCATCCCTCATTAACTTTGCACCAGACAGACACAAGTTCTGCTTTCTTACTGATTCCATACTTGTAGAAGTAGGATTTTAGCTAGAACTTCATAATTCCCTGGCATCCGAGACTTTCCATGATGCCTCATACCTTTGTTTCCAGTACTGATTTGTTTCCATTTACAACATTTTTTCTGTTTGCTGATGCTTTTGCTAGATTGGGTACTGTCACAGTACTTCATTTACTTACTAGCTAGTTACTTCCTAGCTAGTTACTTACTAGTGAGTAGCATGAACATAGTAAAACCCTTGTAAAACTAAAAATTAGCCTGGCATATAGGTAGCTAAAGATGAATGAGGTTATTTGCATCCAAATTATCAACTCATCTGCAAGCTACAACAAACACAATCAAACACTTTTGCAAAGGCCTTGGATATTTTTCTTACCATTAATTAGTCTTGGAGATTTGTTTTTCCTGTTCCTATTCTAAGTGGAAGCACTAAAATCTCATAAAATCCATGTGTGCCATCACCTCTTACATTAAAACTTTTCATATCCAGGGCTGCATAAAAAGAAGTGAGCTCAGCAGGTCACAGGAGGGAGGTGATCCTCCTCTGTTCCACTCTCATGAGACCCCACATGGAATATTGTCTTCACTTCTGGAGCCCCAGTTTAAGAAATACAAGGATCAGTTAAAGGGGTTGAAGAGGAGGGCCATGAAAATGGTCAGAGGGCAGGAATAGGTTTCCTGAGAAGACAGGCTGAGAGCTGGAGCTGTTCAGTCTAGAGAAGACACCAGACTGACCTTTTAAAATAAAAAGGGGTTTATAAGAAAAAAGGAGAAAACCTTTTTAGCAGGATCTGTAGTGAGAGGATGAGGGTCAATGGTTATATACTGACAGAGGGCAGATTTACACTGGATATAAGGCAGAAAATGAGACTGGAAGGGGCTTTGAGCAACCTGGTCTAGTTTAAGGTGTCCCTGCCCATGCAGAGGGGTTGGACTAGATCTCTGAAGGTCCTTTCTAACCTTAACCATTCTATGACTCTGTGATCCTCTGTCCCTCTTTGAGGAGGTTTACAGCTCACCCAGTCTTCTGAATGTTTACTCAATTCCTTTCACACCTCCATTCAATCCAAACAGTTCATCAAAAATACTTTTGTCATTGCAAAAGTTCAATGAATTGTAGATTTTTTGAAAATTGAACTTTGGTGGTGATGTATGTTTAATAAATTAACTTTTTATTGGGGTCCATCTCTGGGGTAGAGAATGAGATTAATAATAGAAGAATTGTTGTCAAATGAGTCACTTCCCCTGTGGTGCATCCAATCAAACCTTACATGATTTCAGTCAGGGACCTATTTGAAGTGGACATTCTTCCATGAAAACCATGGTTTTATGTAAAGTGGGATTCTTATTTCTCCTGACTTCAGCTCTTCCACATAAATAAGTGTTTATTAGAGCAGAAAATTGGACAAGTGCCTGACATACTTAGTGCAAGTTTCTTAACCATAGCTCTTTTCAATAAAGCAAGGAGAATATATCCTTCTTGGACTTAGAGCTTTCTGAATTAAATTTCTGAATTTCCAAAACAACTTCAGTTTCCAATTTACCACTACCCTTTTTTTCAGGGCATTGCACTGTCATTCCAAATTCAAATAAAAGAAAGTTGGAGACTGCAAAAATTCAGGAACAGTTGAGTCAACTGTAAAAGAAACAAGTTTTATGCATAATAGAAGCACAATAAATCCCACTGATTTCTGCATCAAAATTACATCTGTCATGTCTCATGACACATTGGTTCTTCATGGATACATCAGGAGTTTATTCCTCTGTACTCTGATCTTAAAGAAATAGAGTAACATGCACTGTTTTCAGTTTTAGCTACAATGGATCAAAAAGGCTGAAGTTGAGCTGGAGCTCATCCAGAGGATAGAAAAAATAATGAACAGAGATCTGGTGCAGATTTTAGTCTTATTTGTGTTCTAACTAAATTATTTCAAAGCATCTAAATATTAGTTCTAGACATTGTTAAAATTCATACAAAGTCTTGCATGGTATTTTTCACAGGGCAACAAAACACACAATAACATCGTATCTTTTCTCATCTTCTCAACTGGAATAAAAATATGTGCCTTTTTTATATTCCAAAGAGGCAACCTCTTTTATTATTTAAGCTCTTTTGATAGAATAGTGGTATTAGTGGACATAAGGAAAAGTTTTTGACACAATTTCTTGACTACAATTTTCCATCTAAAATAAGAGACTATAAAAGTAGGAAATACAGAGACTTTGAGGTCAATATAATGACACAACAGGAAGTAACATACACCCAAAAGATGTACAGTACTATCATGAAAAACATATAAATGAGATTTTTATTTATAGGTATTTGTTATTAATGCTTAATATTTAAGGCCAAAAAAAAACCCCTCTTATTAATATGTTTGTTAAGAGCCTAAGAGTTTAGATGGGTATTAAAAGATAATAGGAATTCAACAGTTTTTAGGGTTCCTTAATCTTACAATCTCAGAAAAAGGAACTTGATGTAATCATGGTAACTTTATTCTTGGGTCAACTGTATTTAAACAATAAAGTCCAAAATTCACTTTACATATCTTTAAAAATGTGCAACTATCATATTTCTCTTGATACATATTTTGCAACATTAGGCCTCAGTGTTTTAAAGAGGCTGTTGTCACAACAAAGGCAGCTTAAAGCTGAAAATATAACCTAATCAGGAGATATAGTAGAAATATCTTCTGTGAAAAACTTGAGAAAGGGGAGGAAAAGGCAAGAAAATGAAATGTTATGTGATTTCCAACAACCTAACACAAGAATCGCAAAAACAGCAATTGTTTGAATCGTTCTAGTTTGCAGACATTCCATTTTGGACTACAGAAGTGCCTAGAGGAGTTACCATCAGTGATTCTGGTAAGGAAAAGGTAGCACCAGCAGTCTCCAATATGTGTTAAATGTAACACCAATTGCAAAAGGCAGCCAATTTCACAGCCTAGATGAGATGCTGAAATATCTGACGCACCATTACCATTAGTGGGTTAAAATTGCTTCTAATCTTCTTGCAGCTACATTTTTAGCTTTGTTCTATTTTCTATGGTAAGCAAATTTAAAATGTTTTAAAACTTTATCTATTGGTAAAGCTTGTCTTTTTGATCTGGCCGGTAGTAAATTTTCATTTCTCCAAGTGTGGAGGAAGCCAGGTTAACACACCACAGTTCCATATTCAACACAACATTCAAGAGATAAAGGAAGTTCACCCACTTCTCTGCACAGAAACACCAATGTTTGGTCATGGCCATTGTCAGTTTGGAAGAGAATTCTTTCTGTGAGCAAAAGTCCCAGGCTCCCTCACAGACAGTGAAGTAGAAGTCCCTATAACAGTCTGGCACTTATATGTTGTCTGAAGAAAAGACACAGTTGCATGAAAAAAAGGAGGAAAAGTTATTATAAAATAATTCTTTTATTTCCCCTGTGGGGAAAATCTTCACTGAAGTCTGAATTTTCTTTGATTTTTTTCTATTTCATCTTTTCCTCAGCTAAAAAAATATTTGAGCAAGATCATTAGGCTTAAGGATGTTTTTTTCAGCATTACTGACTGGATAATAATGAAAAGGGTTTCAGGCTGTGCTATGAATAGAATGAATGGTAGAATCCTAGTAGTTTAAGATGGAAAAGACTTCTTAGTTCATGTGCTCCATCCTTTTGATCAAGAGAGACTCTTTGTAAAGCAAGGTCAAATTCTTGGATATTATATTGAACTTTTTAATCCACAATACCTTCAAAAGCTTTTCTTATCACTGAAACTAAAGAATCAAAGACCTTTTTTTAAGCATTATCTCCTAAAGACTTTATTTAGTCAAAAGTAAATGAAACGCTTGGCATCAAAGATAACATTTATGCTACATCAATAAATAAGGACCAAGATACTTCTGCGACCAAGAAAAATTAGACATTTGTTTATCTACACATTCCTTTCGCTATGTAAATGTTGAAATACAAAACAATGCAAAAAGTTGATGAGTAAAACATTAAAACAAGGCACTTAAAAAAAAATTGTTTAGTAGGACAGAGGGAAAGGTCTCAAACGTTTGTGCTTTCAGTTCTGTTAAGCAGATGTGCTCACTTGTGATCTCCTACTTCAAAGATTTTTCTTACAATATTTATTTATATAAATTGCTGAAAGTTTTCTAGCTGCCTTGTACTTAGAGCTACTGCAAAATACATTTGTAAACATCATAGGAAAGAGAAGATGAATAAGTTTTGTGTTGGCTGGTTCCAAAATATGTCATAATGGCTTTAACAGTGCAAGAATCTCTGGATTACCTCTGGCAGGACAAGATGGAGGAGGGAGGATGCTGGGATTTTTTCTCCATATTAACATCATTGGTATCATCTGGAGTTCATCAAGCACAGGTCTGTTTCTAGTATCAGTATTTTGAAACATGCTCTATATACACTGTGAGGTTACTCAATTGGAGCTTTTTTTTTCCTCAGCTTAACCTCATTAACAGAATTAAATAGACTGCTAAGACCTTTACAATTCTTATCCCTATAGCCACCATACCCATCTGATTTGTCCATCCACTGATTCTTTCTTATGGCATCTGTCAGTATCAGCAACAGCATTTCAGATTTCATGAGACAGTACTCTGCAGAGGAATGAGACAATATGTCAGCTGAAAATTGACAAAATATGTTTGCCTCAAAAGACACTCTGTTGTTCATATGCTTCAGCTCATTCATGAGAAATCCAAGACAAATTCTGGTGTAAAATATTTTCAGCCAAACTGTAGCCTATTGTGTACAAAATAAAAATAAATTTGTGGTGAGACAGAGCTAGTACCATAAAACTGGGGATAAGGATTGTTAAATATTCCTCTAATCACTTTGTCCTGTTGCAAAGGTTGTGGTGAGAAAATAGCACAAACAAATGAAGGATTTTTAAGGCTTTCTTGAAATGAATAGTGCAGATTTTGCAGAATGGGAAGAAAGCATATGCTTTGCAGGTAGCCAGGGCCCCTCCACTCTGGTGTCACAAAACCATGGATCACTCTGAGGCTGTGATCCTGTCCACATTGCACACATCTGGCCTGAATTCTGATTTAGAGAAAACATTAAAAACAAAGCAGAATCCTTATTTTCCATAACCCCATGAGGCTCTGAAGCCTTTTTCCTCTCCTTTTTCCTCTCTATTAATATCAATTTTCCTATTAGTTTCTTTTAGCACAGTGGTCAGGTGATATACTGAAGAAGGCTTTTTATCACCTTCTCCAATTAAAAAATTAGGAATCTGCCCCAGAAAACTCTTATTTGTACCTGCAGATCCTGAAGAACTTACAGAACTTAGCATGACTATAGATTATGCTCAATTTTCTGGCCTTGAACACTAAGAAAGGAACAAATCTTTGGCTGCTGTCATCCATGTCATTTTCAAAGACTGGAATAAAGAGAAAAACTGAGATGGGAAGTAGCCCTTTGAGATCCTCTAGTCCAACCTGCTCAAACAGATTGCTTAAGCAGATTGCTTATGATCATGTCCAGTTTGGTCTTGAATTTCACCAGGATGGAGACTCCACAACCTCTCTGGACAATGTTTTCCAGAGTTCAGCTGCCCTTACTATCTAAAAAACCCTGAACATTATTTGAATTATATGGTATTTCCCATATCTCCATTTGTTCCCATGGCCTTTCTTTCTTTCTGTGTGCAGCACTGCAAACTGAAAAGACTTTGGTTCCACCTTCTCCACATCATCCTATCCTATCAGGTATTTATGCACATTGAAATGATCCCCCAGTGAGCCTTCTCTTCTCCCAGCTGAACAAATCCAGCTCACTCAGCTTCTCCTGGAGTGTCTCATGTCCCAATCCCAATGAACTTTTCTTCACTTTTGCTGAACTCACTCCTGTTATGCCCATGTCTCCCTTTACTGGGGAGCACAGGGCTGGACTCTGGACTCCAGATGTGTCTCACCAGTGCTGAGCAGAGAGGGAAGATCACCTTTCTCAACCTGCTGGCAATGATCTCCCTAATGCAGCTCTTACCAAGGTCTCTTTCTGCAAATCTGCTTTCCAAATGATTAGTCAGTCATGCTTGAAGCAATCAGGACCTCCCCTGGCAGTATCATTGGTGCCCCTTTGGAGGACCAGCAGGAAATAACAATCCAAGGGCCGTTCAGGCCTGGGCAGCCTCTCTACAATGTTCCAGACCTCAACTACCAGCAGTAAAGCAAACACCCCCAGGCAGCAGGTTTGGTCATCAGATGGAATCTCCATCCCCCTCCCTAAAACAGGACTTGCCTACTGCCCTCACTTGCTGCTTCCTCCTTGCTCCATCCTTGGCTGCTTTCTTGGAAAGAGCTCTCCTAGTCCCTCATCTGAAGTTATGGCACTGAATATATTCAGATCTGCAAGTGGACTTGAGTTATCCACCTGATGCCAGAAGCCATCAGTTTAAAGCCTTCAGCATCTTGGGAATCTCCAGTTCCCAGTCTGATGAACACAGATTCAGCCTGCCACTGCTGGGGGTTCAGGTTACTCTCTCTGCAGAACCTCTGAGAAGGTCTGATCAACCCCTTCCTGGTTGTCCCTGATGCTGTGAAGTCTGCTGACCCCCTCCCATGGTTTTTTTACCTGGGAACACAGCTCCTCTGCCTGGACACAGCTCCTGTGGGCAGGAAGCTCATCTCCCCCTGTCTCAGCAAGACTGGAGCTTGTGAATTGTCTGCTATATTTTGCCTGGAGTAAAGACAGTGTGTAACAAGTCCATCTGTCCAGGTAGTCCTGCAGAATACAACTCCATGACAGTAACAGGATCCCTGTGCTGTAGCACTATCAGCTCATGTGTTCACTCACGAGACCAGAATGGTTCTTGGACTCGTCTTGCCTAACAAGCAACACTGTGACTGCATCACCCCAATCACAAGGAGGCATCCCATGATCTAGTAACAATTGCCAATCCCATTTTTTATTTTCCTTTCTTTTCAAACCAGCTGTCTTGACTGCCTGCAGCTTTCCTCACAGATGTAGCTGCCACCTTCTCTGACCTCAGTCCTGTGGTCTTTCCCTGTTTATAGAGCCTAGGCACCATGAATGTGAACATCTTCTAACATGTTATTTCATATGACTTCATTGTATACATATTCTCTTTATTTTTATGTCTCAATGATCCCTGACCACATTTCTAACCTTAGAGGTCATCACATGGCTTGTCTTTTTAATTTCTGTTTCCCTGGGCTATCAGTTAAATGGGGCTGGGGTGTGATTTCTTCTGTGTTTTTAATTCTGTGAAGTATTTTAAGATGTGGCTTGTGAAAAGGAAAAAAAAACATCATGTGAAATATATCTATTCTCTATCCTTTACACTTGGACTTACTTTACATTCCTAGTTTGAATGTAATCTTATATTTTGCTGATTAGAAAACCCCATGATTTTATTAGTCATTGTAGTGCTGCTAACCTCAAGCACTCAAACACTGTGAGCAAAACCCAAAAAGTCCTGCAGTGAAGCTGAAAACCATGAAATCTAAAAATATATATACATGAGGACACTTCATTTCCTGGGCTAAAGTCTTTTGGGCATATTGAGGTCAAATTTTGAGACTTTTTGAGCAAACAGGAAGACTATAAATAAATCTCTTTTAACACAAGTTTATCTATCTCCTTCCTTTTAGGAGCATGGACAATGAAAATCATACTAGCCACACTAACATAATAAAACCTGGCAATAATGCCATTTTATTGTTTGTAGGGTGAACAATTTGATAGTTTTTTGTCTGTGTGGGGTTTTTTGTTCCTTTTTTCTGGTTGTTGTTGTTGTTGTTGTTACTGTTGTGTTTTGTTGGGTTTTTTTTTCTTTTTTTTACAAACCAGAATTTACAGTTTATGTTGAACCAAGCCTTATTTATTTCAAGTGTGGTGGACCTTAGGTCATGTTCCAAAGGTGGGGAATAACCCCACAGAAGAAAATCGTTACAGAGAGAAGAAAAATGAAAAGAAATTGTCTCTGTGGAAGTAGAGGGTTTTATCTGAGGGGATAAGACTCAACAGTACAGCCATTCAGTAGCAAAAAAGATAAGACAGATAAGACTTCACTTCAGTGACCCTTTTAAGGCTTTACTATTTGGAGAAGTAAAAGGGAAAGGAAAAAAAGGAAAAGGTGGGAAAACCTCACATGAAGTAGGAGAGTGTAATTTTAGAAGGTAGAAAATTTGGTCTGTATTTTATTTTCCACTATCTCAAGCTCTAGCCATTATAATATTCTAATATGATTGGATGCTCAAGTTACATATTTGGGTGTTTTGGGCAGTTTTGCTGTCTCAAGTCCAGCTTCCCCAAGCTGCATTGTCTCCCTGCATTTGAATGACATCCAGCCAAGTGGTTGCCACCCAGTCACAGGATGGAAATGATTATGAATAGTTTTGGGATGTAAACACATGTAGTGATGGCTGTGAGGTTTCTGTGAGGCCAGTCTCCCTTGAGTTACAGCAAAACCATTATTTTTAGAAAGTGAGGACACATTTATAGGTGTGCTTCAGCTACTGTTGTTCTCAACATGCAAGGACTGTTATACTCTCTCCATACCTAAGTGGGTAATAAGAAATGTTGGATCTTCAGCATAAAGGCTCAAACATTTGATGAACATTCAGATCTGCAGAAAGCAACTGGAAGGTATTCCAGTCCTTCCTTGGGACCAACCTGAGCAAACAGATATCTTAATTACAATATATAAAATGCTCTTGGACATCTTCATTACTCTCAACTGCTACTTTGATTGAATCTATTTCTTAGGGGGTGTCCTGCTCATGCTGCTTCTGTTAAATAACATTCAGCTCAGAGAACCACCATGCATGAAGGAGAAAAGTAGTGTATTTGAGCTAGAGCCACAAAATGATTTATGAGTTACAGTAATGAAGCGTCATATATCTAGTTTTTTTGGCCACTTCACATTCACAATCCTGCATTGGGTGACTGGAGTCTCAAAGTGATGCCAGGGAGGTATTAAACATCTCAAAATGAGATTCAAAAGAGTGAAGTTTCTGAAGTGGGAACCATCTAGAACTGAGTAAAAAAACGAATGCTTAAGAGCACATCCTAAATCTTTCCTCTTTTCCAAACCTGCAGAAAAGCACCCCTTGAGTTAAGAATGAGATAAAAATCTTCTTTTGCCCCTAAGTGTTCCCCCCCATAATTGAAAAATTTGAATTTGTGAGATATATTTGCATATTGGGAGATATATTTATGGAGATATATTCGTGTGTTGCTACTGGGACATAGACAGGTACCACCACATGTCCTTCAAAGGGACAAACAGAATTATTCTTTTCTTTTTTTGTCCTAATTACCCCACCATGACTCCTCCCTTGCCTCACACTGCAACCCCCAGTACAAATCTGACCCTTCTTCTCGACCTGGATATGGAAGAGACTGACTCAAATTCTTCCCTCTGTCTGAGGATATTTCAAACCAATCCTTCAGCTTCTCTGGAGGGCATGTAACTCATGAACCAGTTACATTCTCCATTCTTCTGGCTGAAAACACTCTATTGCTCAAGAAGGAACAAACAAATCAAGATGCATTGGAATAGCAAAAGCAAAAAATAAGGGTGATTCTTCATCCTAGTGCAGGACAGGAAGGGAACATTTCCAGGTTCCAGTTTCAGTCCCAATGTCAAACCCTGCTTCTACATTTCACCCAGAGCCTGCTTCAAATAAACTGTATTTACAATTATGAATTCACATTGCATTTCCCATGCAAACAAAGAATCCATTCAGTTTTCTTTTGTTTAATTCATTTTCCATATAAGGAAACAGGCACAAATACAGCAACTTGTAGAAGCAGCATGGAAAAAACCACAGATGTCACCTACATCTAATTCCCTCAGTTTTGCTATCAATGAGCCAATATTTGAAAATACACCATAGAAGTATCCAATAACAAGTGACAGGATGTATTTTAGGTCCTACAGTGAGGAACCACCTCTGGCCACACATGGTTTTAAGGGACGGCTGCCTTCTTTTTTAGCCATCTCTGTAATACAAACCAATCAAATAGAACATTAAATCTGGCTTAAATACAGTGGTTAAGAATAAGGAATTTGCAAAACACTAAAATTCAAACGGGCATTTTACCCAAATAAGTAGTTTTATCTTTTTTCTTTTAATGTACTCAAGGATATTTTCATAAATATAACCTAGCTTCTTAAAAATCTGGGGATATATTGTGGTTTATTTCTACTTCATATCTGGAAAATAACAAGCCATCTAAGAACAAAAGACTTATTAGATTTTTTCAGACCGAGTACAATCCTGAATTAGCTGATTAAAGCTGGAAACAGACACTCTGACCTCAGTATAACTAAAACACCCTGCAAGTTATATAGTGAAAGGCTGCTGGCTCTAGGTAGTGCTTGTTAAATGTGTTCTGTTCTTTCCACAAAAACATAAGTCAATTTTCAGTATATGGTTTCAATTTGTTCAAAAGTCTGTATAAATTACATTTTATTTTTCCTTGGGAAAATATAGTTGAATATCACGTCAAGAAAAGTTGACTTTTTTTATTCTTTTCAATTCTTTACCCCACCCTGTTTAGTAGAGCTGCAGTTTTTCCTTTTGTATTTCCAAGTCAATGCCATTCAAATACAGGCTTCTCTTTGTTGCCATTTTTTATGTGTAGCAGCGTCTCCTAGGAGCAGTAATAATCCTCGTTAGCCCTTGCACAACTCCTAATCAAAAGAAGCAAATTATTTAGGCTTACACTTCATGGCTGTCACACTTTTCCTCATAAAATATCAGAATACCTCTAGAATCAGAAGATAAGCATGTCTTTGCTCTCAGTCTCTTAGTTTCTCACATCCTGATCTCCTCCTTCAGCAGGATGCTGAGAGTTCTTGCCCTAAACCCCTCAAATTCTTGAGTAAACCCATTGATAGGAATGAGCCTCCCGAGGTGCTGAAAGTTAAATAATTTCTTAAGTGCTTTGCTGGATAATGGCTGAAACACTCAGCACTATGTGGGACTAGGATCTGGGTAATTTCCTATACTTTTTATTCCTACAGAAAATAGCCTAATTCCTCTATATAACAACACAAGGATTAGCAGAAGGGTCTTCTGTTTGAATCAGGGGGTTTAGGAGGGAATAGAGGAAGGAAACATGATCAGCGTTTTTCCAAAGTTAATAATTTAAAAATTATTTAAAAAAAAAGGGATGTTGGCAGATTGCGTCTAGTTAGTAATAGGTCCAAATCAGAAACTTCTCATAATTTTAGGGCATATTTGTTTAAGCTGTATAAGAAAAGTAATGTTAACTCCAAAGGTTTGGATAGAAATACTCATGAAGTGAGAAGTTTAGTTTGGAAATATGCCCATGTAACACTCTTCCATTAAATAAATAAATACTTTTGACTTAAAAATTTTGCCTTAGTCGGTCATCCAACTGTTCATTTTTGCATATTGAATGTGATGTGTCAGCCTGTGGTCACAGGGTACGTTAAGGAAGAGATGCTGAAGGTACAGATCTAAAGCCCTGAGACCACTTACAACCAGTCAAAGTTCTTTGCTCTGTGTTAAGGGGCTGTCATGAGCATGAAACCAGAAATTCAACTCACACAGATATCAAACATCTGTATTTTTCACTTACTTGTAAGGGAGGTGTAGCAGTCCTGATATCTGTCTCTGTTTAGCATGGGATTTCAGGGCACAATCACTATAAAAAAGATGCAGGAGGAAAAAGGCTTCTTATAAGCAAACTTAATTACCTGAGAAATACAGGGAACAGCATCTAGAGACCTGATTCTGTCCACAGAGGGCCTCCTTTTCCACTTCCTTATGCTTTATAATGTGAAGAAATTAGAAATGTGTTTCTCATGCTGGTAGCATTTTGTGCTCACTTTTCAGATGTAAATGATGGCTCATGACAGAATGGAGAATGGGGTGTGCACATTTGGGTTTGTGCTTCTGATTGGAAAACCAGATATCCAAAGTTTTGTAATCTCACTAAGAGTCCAAGGCAATGATTAAATATCTGTGCTCTTAATCCCTTTTATGTAGATAAGTGTGTGTGTGTGTATGCATATTTATGGAGAGAGAAAGAGAGAAAAGACAGATTCTTTCTGACTGAGGATTTGATCATCTGTCAAGTAGAAAAATGATCACTGACCTCAGCAGTGAAGTATCAGGATCAAATTTTCTGACAACCACTTTTAGAAAATATGGGGTTTTAATAAATGGAAAATTATTTTACACATACATCTCTGCCTCTGTAGTATTGTAGTTCTTTCTGGTTTTTTAATTGACTATCATGCCCACCAACTTCTTTTGATATGACTGTACTCAGAATGTAATGCTCGGTGACATTTTCCAAGATGTTGCAGGGGCCTGCTCCTAAAAATAATATCAAGAAGAAAAGGAAGAGCATTTTCTGTGACTTACTTTCCTTTTAATAAACATGTGACACCATGACAAGCAGAAGAATGGTCTTTTCTAGTTTGTTTGAGGAAGGTAAATCCACGTTTACAGCAATGCATTCATAGTACCTTTGCTAGGAAGGTACAGAAATATCTGCAAAAAAAAATTTGTAAAACCCCTGAGAAATTCCAGGCTGATTTCTGCCTGGTAGTTTGTGTGGTCACTGTGCTGAGCAGGCTGAAATTCCACTTTTGTTATTTGGTGGTGATTCAAAGCCAGGCTGCACCATGTATGACCTCTCTAGCACTGAACTGCCCCTTTGTAAGATATCTAAAACTTGAGTCTCCCAACTGTACCTTCCTCAGCCAACCATTCTGTTATGTATTTCTGTTAATAATTACCTGATCTGGAGCTCCTGGCAGGGGAAAAGACTGAAACAGTCACATCTGTGGGTATTACAAAGGAAATTGTAGTGGAACAATAAGATGTTTGAGTCACGTTGGAAATTACTGTACCTGATCTATTTAAATCTTTTAAAAATTCTCCCTCTTGTGGATTTTTTTTTAATACAAAAACAATTCTATATGTAAAAGTATGTAAATAACTATTGGCAGCTGATTAATAATTCTTACCTGAACTGATTTACCACTACCAAATCAACCCACGAAAACCTTGACACAACATTGGCTCTGCAATAACCAGCTTCTGCCTCTGGACAGTAGTTCAGAAAGTGGAATCCATTATTACAGCACAGGGAAATGTTGCAAACTATTGGTGACTCTTTACTCATAAATTAAATATAATGAGCCAATACCATTCCTAATGTGAGTCCCTTAATGCTGGGATTAATTTGATGATGTGTTTATGTGCTGAGGAATCCAGGCAATGAGGAAGAAAAAAAAAAAAAGAGGGGAATGCCAAACTTGGTGTCAATAACACATCAGAACACTTTCTAGAGATTGTCCACAATGGTTTACTTTTGAGAAATTATTATCCCAACAACTCTGCCAAGTCTGAGCAGAGCACAAATTATGTGTTACAGATGCATAAATTAGAGTAGAGATTAGTAAAATTTATGTACCTGGGGTGCTATTCTTACACCTATTAAGATTATTGACTTTGGAAATGTGCTTTTAAAGGATGTACTTTGTGTCCTAGTCAAAGTGGCCTGTGCTGTCCACAAAGTGGCCTGTGCTGTTGTTCCAGATGGCTCCTGTTCTCTCACCACATATCTGTCCCCCTCTCAGCCAGCTGCTGCAGCTCTCAATCCTGTGCTGGACAAGACCTGCAGCATTTTAAATTAACCCCAGGCTGACTCCTGCAATGTTTTACATAAGTCGCGTTGAGAAGACATCAGACATTTCCCATTCAGTTTACAATTTGTCAACAAACAGATCATGTACAGGGCTTTGTAAACACAGAAAGCAACTGTTCTTCAAATCTGATGGCTAATGACTTCTCCATCTGTTGGCTGGAAGTCAAGGGCTATTTGAACAGCACTTAGCACAACGTGTAGAGAGCACAAACACCACCCATAAACTGTCCCTGGTAACTTATCAAACACTTTTTCCACATAAACAGCTGTTTCAGAAACCCATATTCACAGAATGTTGATTATAGTACCTGGAGCTTTCTTTGTATACAAAAGTCTTCAGGTCAAAATCTTCAAGAAATGTAAAGGAAAGAGTGCTTAAGGACTGCACAGACTTTCCACATCTGCCAGTTACCACTGAACTGTGGTTTATTTGTGGAAGTGCCACAGGAAGTTCTTGTAGCTGATAAAAACTGAAGATTATCAAATACTGGGCAAAAGGTGGCACAAGTCAAGGAAAATGTTACAAGAGTTCAATCCTGCTGCACTCCTGTATGGCTCTAGAAAACATGTACTTAACGATAAAAAGCTCAAGAAGAGCCACTGCTGATTTCCTGCACTCATAAAATTTGCTGCAGGATGGAGTAGATTGACAAGAGTTCAATGGCACTGCAGAATCATTCATTGTCTTTCATTGCAAATCCATAACCAAGATCCAGATGAGCTGTTGGTGAAGTTTTATTTTCTTCCCTAACTATAAATACAACATTTTGTGAACTGTCTGCTATGCAAAGCAGACACGTTCTCCTCAACTCCCAAGTCTTCTGAAAGCATCACATAAGACATTTCAGTTCTGTAACACTGTGTGTAACACCCATTTCCAAAAACAAAAAACAAACCAAACAACAGGCTTAGGAACATTTGTTTTATTTTGAAAAGATACTGTGCATTTTTTCTGATGAGATTAATTTTTCCAATAAAGGGGTCAGGAAGCTAAAAGATGTGCATGTTTGTTTCTAGTCAATGTTGTGAAACTGCTCCCTGTCCCCTCCAAACTATCACAGATCAAGTTGCTCAACAGTGCTTGTTTTGAGCTGGAAAAATCTTTTTCAGATGAGCAGAGAAATACACCAGAAGATGTAAAACTAACCAGGACAAACAAAAATGGAGCAATATGCATCTAAGCAACCACAGTCAAAGCTCTCACCCAATGTGCATGAAGCCAGTGTTTGTGACAGAGGCAAAGGAATGCAAAGACAGCTTCCATTTCATGCAGGTTGTTTGAGTATATGCTGGAAAAATTAGGCAATGTGCTAAGAAAACTTAA
This sequence comes from Trochalopteron elliotii, assembly GCA_024734555.1. Taxonomy (NCBI): domain Eukaryota; kingdom Metazoa; phylum Chordata; class Aves; order Passeriformes; family Leiothrichidae; genus Trochalopteron; species Trochalopteron elliotii. The sequence goes on from JANPWX010018938.1 coordinate 864,993, forward strand.
AATATTCCAATGTGCAAAAGAAGAATGAGTTCTGAATAAAACTCAGTTGTTTGCATGTTTGACTCCAAAAGTTCTAGCTCTCTCCACCCATGTACTAATGTGCTTTCCAGGTAAAATAATTCTGCACAACAATACCTCTAATAGCCTTCATGGAGCCAGATGAACTCCTTTCCCTGTCACAGGCACCACTAACATCAGAAATCTATGTGTGTAACATATGGCCAGAAACTACATTTTCTGCCCTTTGATGTCCAGGCAGATGTAAAGGAATAAGCCAGGATACTAGATATTTTTCCTTTCCACTCAAGCTAAATTATATTTGCTTTTAAAATAAGCTCTTTGGACTTTTTCAGAAACAGTACCATCCAATAGGGTAAAACAGTGTTAGGAGAGCATTAAACACGAATTCCCCTAGAGAAGCACCACAGAAATGAGCATTTGCTGGTCCAGCCTCATTGAGTAGATCATTGCCAGAATGAGCTGCAGTAGCCCAACAAGTCATGTCACAGAGGACAACCATCTCACAATGATTCTCCCTCACAGCAAAACTTTTATTCAAAATCCACAATTTTTCACCAGTTATAGAAGATGAAATATTCATTTTTTCCTTTTTACCTTTCAAACATGGCTTGATTATTATAGTATCTCACAGGAAAATAACCAAATCAGGGAGGGCAAATAAACTCTCTGGGTTGTTTCCTCCCCAGTTTATTTTGAAGCAGAAAAAGTATTTTCCATATTTGGTCACACCTGCCCTTTTAGCTGCAAGGTGGTAAGTGGTGGCCTCAAAGCAAGGATCAAGGCCAATTTCCTTCCACATTATGTATTTATATGTGCATTCACACATTTTATGCATAGAATCATAGAATCAATTGGAAATCACTGGAAAAGACCTCTAAGATCACCAAGTCCAGCTGCTAACCCAGTAATGCCAGGCCATCATGAAAGCGTGTCACTTCTCCACCTCTGATACCTTCCAAGAAAGCACCTAAGTCTTCTTGTAGCACTTTTCTTTTGTTCTAAAAACTGCCACTAAAATGAGGAAAATTTGTAGAATTTACAACTTGTCTTCCTTGAAGTAAGTGTGGCAATGGCAATGGGTGGATTAGATAGGTACAAATCTAATTTCTGCAAAGCACAGCTGGAAGAAGAGATCTACAACCATGGAATCAATGCAACAGCAGCAACAGTTTTTTTAAAGTCTCAGACATGTAATGCAGGTTCATGGCAAGCAGCTAAGGTTCATATGACCCATTAGTCTTTGAATGATTTTATTTTTGTAGGTCTTAGAAGAGCTTCTATTCATCGCTGACTCTACAGCCAGTTTTTGTTGTTGTTGCTGGAGGCTCTTTTCAGTAAGAGCATCCCATCATGAACTCTTTGCTCATTTTATTGAAGGGTAATGTTTGGAGCTCATCTCATGGAAAAAAACTCCATTAAATGTTTTTAGACCATCCTTGGGAAGAATATCTTTTGCCCTGAGGACACATCACTAGAGTTAGGGAAAAAGAGCTCCAAAGTTGTAGCTGCATTCAGTCTCACACGCTGCATCCCCCTATGAGGTCCATGTTACAGAAACCACAGAACATCTATTCACTAGCATGCTTTTAATTATGTATATTTTTTAATTTAATTTGTGGTTTTCTTGCAGCTTTTACTTCTGTGACATCACCTTTTCTTTTTTACATTAAAAGTCAGAGACAGAAGGAGAAGCAGACCCGATCAGCCAGAAATGTTGGGAATGATTTTTCATATTAATTCCAGAGTTTGCAGCCTCTTTTTCTATACAGTTCCTAATGATGAAACATAGTGCTCTGCCTCCCTCCCAGACTTTTGGGTTTTGTCTCTGGACTGTGCGTCTGTGAACTTTCCAGCACATGCAGTTCTAACAGCTTTAGACACATCAACAAACAGATTAAATGATGTGTTGTCCTTAGAAACTGACTGTTTGATGATTAAAAAGAAAAATAAAAGCTGTTAGGCTCTTATGTTAGTTTTACTAATTTTACGTACAGAGTAACCCATAATGAAAATCCTGTATTTTTTGCTGTGCAAAAGGAAAACTCTGCATAGGTGGCATGAGAAGTACTTCACACAATCTTTACCCAAAGAACTTCTCCTGCACTTACTCCTTCTTTTACCTGCATTCTGCCTGACAAAGGAGTGTGTCAGACACGTTTGATTATTCACATGTAATGAAAGCCTGAATAGCTGCAGTTGCAGGGAAACGTTCAAACTGTGCAAATACCAAGTGTGGTTCCCATCACACATAAAAGAAAACAAACTGAATTCTATCTGGAAAATCTCTCTCTTGCAGTGCTTGAAAAAGGAACATCATGTCACAATGATTCACTGTTCCATGCTGATTTTGAGTGAATGCTGGAGAGCACATGAGCAAAACTCCATTATCTCCATACCAGAGCACTGCAAAGGCGAGGGGCAGGCAATGCTATTAAGGCCCACACACAATGCCCCAGGACCTACAAAGGGCATCCTGGTCCATGCACTGACTGCCTTCCCCCACAGTGAGTTGGGGCCCAGCGTGTCCCCCAGCTATTTCATCATATCTGCCACTACTAACTTCTCTGAGCCAAAAAAACACAGTTTTTTTCCTACTCTTTGTGATACAACATGAGGTTTCCTTGTTTGTTTTATGTTCCAGGAGACAAATGATGGGAAAAACATTTCTGAAGCTCTTTCATTTGTCAATGACAAATGCAGAGATTTATATGAAATACAAGCAAAATGGAAATATTGACTCTGAGCCTTCAGTTCAGATGAAAAGTTCTACTACCTAGGTGAAGAGTGTCATTATGGTAATGAATCAACTGCACACACGTCACAGGCATAACAAAGTGATGTTCATTGCCAGTAACCTTTGCAATAATCATAGTTTCCAATAAGGACTCTTTAGTTAACCATCAAACTCTACGGGTGAGATTTCAAGAGTTGTGTAAGTAAATTTGGTACCAGCTCAGATGGAAAATCGCTGAAAGATAGGTGCCTGACCCCCACAAGGCCTTTGAAAAAAGGCTTATCTTGCATTAATTGAAAGTGGGGAGGAAACAGAAATTCAATATACTGTCAGAGCAAAAGCAGGGGAAAGAAAATGGCATATTAAGCAACTTTGAAGGAAAAGTTCTGTGTCACTGAAACAGAAATTGCTGCAGAATCTTATTTACTGGCATTCTACTTTGCTTCACCGCCAGGAGACAGCAGGAATTAAAAAAGATGGTCTGCAATGTCTTCCTTTCTGTTCTGCAGAGCCCTTGGTGGCAAACTCCATTAAACCACAATCCCGTCTCCAAGACTATTCAACATCTGTGCATCTGTATGGAGCAAAGGGAAGAGACAGAAGATGCCACAGATATGGGACCAGGAGAACAGCAGCACATGCTGCTGCTTGAGTTTCTCTTTGCCTCACATTCCAACATGACTGTTGGTATTTCTCAGTGCATACCTGGAGGGAAAACAGGTAAAAATGTTGACTGGGGAGAAGATCACGATGATGCTGATGAGCTACATTTCAAGCAAAACAAATACTTTCCACAGCACCACCTAATATTTGGGCATCCATCCTCAGGTTGCTCAGTTTCTCTTCTATGCTCCATGTGCTTCTGGAAGTACCACTTCATGGCAGCATGAAAACACTGATTTGCATCTGGAACAGGATTCAATCCTGCATGAGTCCAGATACTGATCCATGCTTGGTAAGGAAAGCTTTTTTACTCCCCCATGAGCTTTACTCTCACTACTCTATCCACAGAACCTGCTGCATTTGGGGTTTTTAAACACAGGTTGGGAGAGCAACTGAAGTCACCACTGGAACCACAGGAGGCTTCCATCCTCTGCACTTGCTTATGCACTGCACGAATGACACCAAATGTCATCTTCACACCCCAAATCCTCCCAGGATTTCACTTATTTGGCAGTTCCCTCCCCTCTCACTAAGGGCTCTCCAAGGATATCCACTTTCCTGTGGAAACAGCAGAGAATGGGGGCACCACTTCCTAGGGAGAGCTGGAAAATGCTCAGGAACCACACACAGCTGGAAATTTACCCCAGCGAGAACTCAGGTGACACCAACCTACCAAAGCCACCATGTTTCAGTGAGCAGATGAAGGGCTGAGTGAGGGTATTACTGCTCCATCTGGGTTTGAATGCTTAGGGGGTCAGATACCATGAGGAAAGAGGTTTCCCAAATCAGCTGGCACTGGGGCAGAGACTTTAATTTGACTCACTTGTACTTAATAATGGGAATAAGCACAGGTAACCATAAGGCCATGGATAAGGCTCTGCACTTAAATTGTGCTTACTTTTAAAAATTCAGTGATGGCAATGAGCTACAGGATCTTTACTAACTCCAAAGACCCTTTTTTCATTTCTGAAAAGCATACAGGACCTGACATATGATAAAAACAAGCCCTGTAGTAGCAATTTCAAGACTTCCATAACACCATAATGACAGGACAAGGGATAATGAATTTATGCTGAAAAAAATTAGGTTTAGATTAGCTATAAGGAAGAAATTCTTGAGAGCAAGGGTGGTGAGGCACTGGCACAGGCTGCTCAGAGAAGCTTCCTCATCCCTGGAAGTGCTCAAGGTCAGGTTAGATAGAGCTTGGAGCAGTCTGGTCTAGTAGAAGGTGTCCCTGCCCATGGCAGGGGCTTGGAGCAAGATGATCTTTAAGGTCCCTTCCAACTCAAACCATTCTGCAAATAATAAAAAATTATCATTAAATATTATTACTACAATGATTCCATTTTTTTCGCCTCACTGAGCTGTCTTATGAGCTTCCAAATTAAATTTGTGGTAGAGCAGTGGGCTAGCAAGGCTTGTGCCCAGTTTTTGTCAGGAAACAGCTGACTTGCAAGACAAAATATTTCATGGGAATCTTTGAGAAGGTGCCAACCCTCACAATTATACTTGACCTTTCTCTTGCACACAGCTTCTCAGCACACTCTAGCAAATGCTGCAGCTCGGCACAGGAAGAGCTGAGAAGTCTAATGATGAACATCAGGGGTTTCTGAGTGTGTTTTTAGTACTCCTTTCATTTCATGATCATTTATTTCTTTCTATTTTTAAGTTATTCTTGTTGAACTTCCAATTTTCCCACTTAGTAGGAGACTGCAGTGGAAGTGGTCTGGAGCCAGAGCATGGAGAGAGATGATGATGTGCAGCAGCTTCTTCAGACTGACAGACTGCAGTTAGAAGATACCAGATACTACAGAACCCTGATTTAAATTAGGGTAGAAAGATTCTTTCATTGCTGAAATTTAGAAAACAGGTAAATATCAATTGTTTCGGAACTGGTTTCTTTCTTGTCTTAAGAAACAGCACTTGATTAGGTGAAGGCTGCTGAACTTCCCCTCCAAGTTCAGTATCAGATTTTGACCTGGGTTTTGACCCAGAGGTTACAAGAAGGTGGCAGATGTGCAATGTGGATAAAGAGTGGCTGTGCTGCAGAATCAGAGAGATGTTTTTGCTGTCACAACTACACAATTTCCATTTTTTTATCCCTTCAGTGATGCAGTGACACCAAGGTGGAAAATGCAAAGCTTGACCTTGCTCAGAGCATATGAAATCCCAGTGCTCATGGGCTGCTGCAGCCTGGAACAGGGAGTGAAAAGGGCTTACAAGGAGACAACAACCATGTCAGAAACCACTGAGGGCCTCATTTAGGTAAGGGCAAGTTTTCAGCTGGAAAATAAACCCTGCAAGTATGAACCTGCAGAATTACCCTACACATGGTGAATCCAAGACCATAAAATTCCCCAAAATTTGCTTTATGAATGAGGTCTTTGGAAAGATCTCGGGTGTAAGAAGACAAAATCAGTCTGCAAAGAAAGAAGTGGAAGAAAGAAAGCTGACTAAGGGTTTTTTTAATTAGGAATATTAGAAGTCTCAAGAAACTTCAAACCACTGTCTGTATTTTATTTTAGCTGCATCTACTGATACATGTTGACTGCAGGAAAAAATTTCCATGCATTTTCCAAAAGTTTAGCTGTCTATACATTTACATATAATATACCAATATCCTGCAGGAAGGAAAGATTGGCAGCTAAGTTTGAGACAGTAAATCAGGATTTGAGATCTAACATTTACAACAATATGACTGTGGCAGAAAAAAAGTTGCTTATTTTGCAAATGGTTCTTATTTCTAGAGCCAAAAATGATTGTAAAAGAATTACATTAGTAATCAGGAGTCCAGAGAAGCTTATTCAGCTTATTTCACTGCTTCTGTTGATTATACTGTCTTTTGTCCCCATCCAGCAGCGGGAAGCGCTTTATCATCTTCTGGTTTGGAAAAAGACCCAAGCAGCTAATGTAAAAAAAAATATACTCTCCTAGTAGCTGCAGCATGATTAATTTTCCACCCCACAAGATTACTGTGAGTTTGAAAGCACCCTAGAGCTTTATATGCTGCATTATAGTCATCAAGGATCATAAAGCATCTTCTTCCTTCCGCACCACTGCCACTTCAGAGAGCTAGCATGGTTGAGTGTTATGAGCAAAGAGTTGAAAATCTGTAAATTTTTATTATGAACCTACAGCAGCTTGTGGACACAGTTCTCTGAAGGACCATGGTCCTAAACTCCAGCTAAAAAAATTGAAGACTCCTGCCCGTATGACACCTAGACCTTGATACCTGCATTATGAAATGGTGACAAGAATACCAATGTTTTTTCATCAAGGATATTGGGGTTTATTGATGGAAAGCAGTAGGTAACAGCAAAACATTTTAATTACGGTCAGTAAATTGTTCTCCAAAGAAAAAATACTCATTATTTTTGTTCCACATCATTCCCCACAAATAAGTACACAAAGGAAATCCTGCACATTTCCGCTGTTGCTACAGAGAAAGTTGACCTGGGGACAGTTGCCTTTTACACATCATTAAGACACTCCAATCCCAGCAGCAGTGAGTGAAAGCTCTGAGATTTAGGCTGCCCCTCAGCCTTAGAAGTATGGTCATGCCTGGGGGTACAGTGGTGTTTAGAAGTACCTGAGCCCCCCAAAACAATAACTGAAAGAACTTTTTAAGCTTATCCAAAAGCAATTCAACTCTTCCATCAATCTGCAACTCTTCCATCTCTTGGGGAGTACAGGCAGCTGCCAAATGGAAACACACTTGGGACAGAGAGGGACAGGCTGGGACAGGAACAGTAGGGCCATGCACATCACCTTTACTGCTGCCACCCTGGGAATAAGCCAGAGAAAAGGTGTGAAATCCAGACTGCATCACATTGAGGATACTGCCCTTGAGTGGCCTCCAGGGTGATTCTTAGAGGAGCAGTCTCTGCTGGAGAATTTGCAGGAGAGGGAATGTCATGGAGAAGAGTCCACACCTGTATTTAGGGATCTTCATGGTTTGGAGCAGGAGTACAGATTCACTGCCTCCCACCAGTGTGGACAGCCACACTGAAGCCATCAGGACTACTCACAGAAGCAAAACTTAGACAAGACTTACTGATATTAACATCCTGATACTGATTTAAGTCAGTTCTGCCTGCAGTTGTGGTAGAAAGAAACAGATGTGCAAATATATTCAGGAAAGGACCTTCAGCATTAATTTTTAGAAAATGTGTTTCTCCTTAGCATCTTCTGGTTCTGTGTGCATGAATTAATTATACTTTAGACATTGTGTCAGGTGACATTTAGGAAATTTGTACAAAGAATCAATTCCTGTTTTTCAGGATGGTTTTCTTTAAATAATTGAAAAAATAAAGGCGAGTCATCTGAAGCTAAGTTTAAATTTCATCTGCATCTTTTTAAAATTCCATTATACTGGATTTTTCCCTTTTATTTTTACTCACATGATTTTTCCCATCCTTTCCTTCCATCCTCCTTCCTCTCCACATGAGTATTCTAGGTGCCAGCAGAAATCTGTTTGGCTGCATGACTTCCAGTGAAAATGAAAAATAAAAGCCAGCAGTGTATTCCTATGTATCTTTATATAAAAAAATATTTATTTGAATTAAATGTAGCGTTAATTTTCATTTTGCATATTTGATAAATCTTGCAGAAGGCCTTCTGCCTGCTATACAGAGTCATCCCTTCAATTTATTTTTTGCTCACTTTGTTCCATCTCTGAGGTGATGAATTCAACACCTGGTACAATTTTCCTCACGCCTCTTGCTCACTTAAGAATATCAATGCAAGCCACAATCCATGAGTGTTTATGTTCAGTGTCACCCTGACACTTCCAGCTGAAGACAGCCTTGCATCATTTAAATAGATTCATTTTCTTGAGATGGACCCTGCTACTCTTCTCTTTTCCAGCTGGACAGAATAATCAGGTTTTCTCACACCAGCCAACTGAGAGTTTAATCCTCAAACCCTCGATCTTCCATAAATCTGTCTGCAGAGAGCCACTGCTAGAAATTCTTTGTCGTTTATGTCATATCTTGTAAAATCTATTGGGCCTACTTCGAGCATGTGTCTGTTTTGACTTTTCCTGAAGAACAGTCTCTGGAGGGAAAATCTGAACCCTAACATTTATCTTTCCATGCATTGGGATAAGAGGCTGTGAAAGGCTCTTTCTCATGGGGATATTTTCCAGTGAGTCAGACTTGCTTTCCTGGATTGACAGGCTCTGACAGCAAAGTATTAATACTGTCTTGCAGTATTAGTCAACTGGACTCCAGCTGAGAGCTGAATAAAAAGACAGACCTTCATCCTAAACTGATTCCCAGGCAAGGCTCCCATTAAAGAAAAACAAGATCTTTTCCTGAGTAATCAAGGGGGACTAAGAAAATTAAGCAGGATTTCAGGTGTCTCTGAGTACATAGGGAACTGATAGTTGGGCCCACAAAGTTTCTTCAAAACTAAACCCAAACTTCATTTGGGTTTAAAATATATGATGAGAAACAGAATAGATGCACTGTTTTTGATAAACCTGAGCAGTCAAAAATCAATGGTTTGTTCTGCTACATGGTCAACGGTGGTTCACAAAAAGAGTTGGGCAAAAAAAAAGCTGAAACATCCTTTTCCTTATTTTTGTCACAGTAGCACAACTCAGATAAATGAAACAAGCTAAGCTAAGTTAAAACCTATAAAACCAGCATTACCTTCAGACTGGAAAATGAAGAGAAAGAAAAAGAAATTACTTTACTTTCTAATCCTCATTCATGCTGGATTTTTACCAGATCCATACTAAGGTCATTTTGTTCTAAACAATTTCCATATTTTGTATCAAACTTCTTTCTTTCTGAAAATATCTACCACCTAGCAGTAATACAAACATCTTCATTTCAGATTAGTTTCTGGTATTGAAATTGGAAATCCTAGTGTCAGATTAGTCAAAGAAGTATTTCTCAGAATCACAAAATCTCTATTGAATATCACAGCCCTTATTTTTCACTAGAACTGGAGCTTAATTGAAGAGAATTTTTAAAGAGTTCTTCAAATCCAAAAGCAAGGTTATTCTACTCAGAAGAATGAAAGAGGAAAGAGGGGAAAAGAGGAAAAGAGAATGAGAGAGAAAATTAGCAAACCTGGCTGGAACAATCTAGTCACACCTGAGCTCATTCACTGAACAATGGTCACATCTGTTCTGCTGCTTTTAGGTTTGGGATTTCTGCTGGAAGAGAACGGTGGTTGCAGGTCTCAAGGGTGAGAACTGAACTTCAAATATGCACCAACCAGCCAAGAAACGTAGCCTGCCCTGATGGTAAACTGCAAGAAGCCTTCCTCAGCAGGAGGAATATCAGGGGAACATGCCAGGGAAAGAGCCACCAGTGCCTGCTGGGATACAGGAGTGCCTTTCTGCTGGCAGAGAGAAGATTCCAAATCCATGGTGAGGATCAGCATTCTGTGGTCATGTTCATTCCTTACGGTTTGCAGATAGCAAGTGGATGATTGAGCTGAGGAGAAAGAGCTGTGGCGTTCAGATTTCCAGCCAGGAGGGTCCCCATGGGGGACATCAGGCTGGGGACATCAGGCCCAGCATTGCCAGCTGGGCAAGGGAGGGGATTGTCCTGCTCTGCTCTGGGCTGGGGCAGCCTCACCTCGAGTGCTGGGGGAGCTTTTGGTGCCACAATATAGGGAAAAAAAAATCAAACTATTAGAGAGAGTCCAAAGGAAGGCAAAGAAGATGGAGGAGGGCCTTGAGGAGAAGCCGTGTGAGGAGAGGCTGAGGGCACTTGGCCTGTTCAGCCTGGAGGAGACTGAGGGGAGACCTCAGTGCAGTTACAAATTCCTCATGAGGGGAAGAGGAGGGACAGACACTGATCTCTTCTCTCTGGTGACAGTGACAGTGAAGTTGTGTCAGGGGAGGTTTAGGTTGGATATCAGGAAAAAGGTTCTTCCCCCAGAGGGTGGCTGGGCCCTGAACAGGCTCCCCAGGGCAGTGGTCACAGCACCAGCCTGACAGAGCTCAAGGAGTGTTTGGACAATGCTCTGGGGCACAGGGTGTGACTCTGGGGGGATGGTGCTGTGCAGGGCCAGGAGCTGGACTGGATGATCCTTGTGGGTCCCTTCCAACTCAGCTTGTTCTGTGATTCTAAGTGTGGTATAGAAGTGATCCAACCAACATTTAAGCAAGTGGGCTCATATGGTCCCTTTTCTTCCTGCATGCAAACATCTCCCAGTCCTGTAGTGTTTAACCTTACAGCATTTTTCGCCATTTCTATACTCTTTGGGCAACTGAGGCAGAGAAATTAAAAATTGCAGGGGGGAGGTAGGGGGAAAGAACTGCTCAGTACTGAAGCATTTTTATTGGGTCTTCAGAAGTGCCTGGATCTATGAGAAATACAAGGATCTGTGTGCAGAAGTGGTTTTAAGAGCTCCCTGCATGCTAGCCGCATTGTGAGTGCTTAACGCTGCTCCAAAACATGGCTCATAATCATTCCTGTCAGCTGGGTAAAGTGGAGAGTGTTGGAGCAAGAAATCCTAAGTCTCATACCATCAGTTTCTTTCTTCCTTCCTTTTCTTTTCTCTCTCTCACATTTTCTTTCTCAATGACCTTAAAATAACGTTCCAAGGAAAACAGAACCATATCTTTTGCTGGAAGAAGAGCAAAAGAATGGAAATTGACTCAATATGTTCTGTAACAACTCACAATTGAAATTCATGAAAGGTGAAATCAGACTAATTTGGACCAAAAATAAAGCTATGCCTCTTTTTTTTTTTAACATTGAAAATTAATCACTGCCACAGTTTAAAGGTGTGTGCAAGATTTTCCATCACTAGTAACTAGTATATCAGCATCAGATGGCTTTTAAAAAGAAAAATAAAGTTCAAATATAAATTAAATCAGGGAAGACCTACGACCTCTTTTACACAGGATCAGATGGTCACTGTAGTGTTTTTAGTTTTACAATCTATTAATTAGATCTTTCTATTCCCTTCTCTGGGATTACCCTTTCAATTCCACTTGAGTTCCTGCAGATATTTCTTCTCAGGCACCTAGACAGGAGGCAGGTCGATTAAAAATACCATTAACCCCTACAAAGCTCATTTAGCTGCTACCATTTCTCATCAGGTGGCAGTGCAATGTCCAGAGGGAAAGCCCAAATCCTACAACAAAAAGGCAAGCCCTGGAAAACCCTTGTGAGAACTGGGGCATCAACCACATCGTGGAGCACATTTGCAGTGGCAATGACAGCCAAATGTGGCTATAGCCCATTCTCAAGCTTAGATTCATCTTCCACCTATAAAACTGAGAACTATGTTTGAACTTCAAATAGGAAGCCAGTGTGAGCACAGATGGTAATTTATTCTTAGAGTCTACTCAAATCAGGCAGAGGCCAACCAACCAATAGGTATATATGAAGAAACTCTTCATCCCAACATGCTCGAACATGATCACCCACTTTTCACTTAAAGACAGAAGTTTTGCATAATTCTTGCTGACCATCCCCAGTAATCACAAATCTGTTCACTCTGGGCTTCCACAGGAGCCTGGCTGACACCTCATTTTTTAGCAAAAAGGCTTTTCTTCCAATCAAGTTTCAGGCTCAAGAATATATATCTTCTGGGTTTTGGGGAGTTTTTTATTATTATTTTCAAATGGCATCATTTAACATTTGAAACCACTCCATGAAAAATTCATATTTGAGACACCTTTCCCATCTGAGCACACCCAGGTACCCCATTCTTTCCAGAGTGCCTCCAACTTCATTATAACTAAAAGATAGTACAGAAACAACAAAACCAGCTCTAAACTCACTGCTTCAGACTCTGTTGGCACTTCAGGCCAGCAGCAATGATTTCACCTCACATGCATTTTATTCTGCAGTGCAACTATAAAATAAAAACACATTCATCACCAGCCAACCCACACCAAGATAAGATTAAACTGCTAATTCTGCATGAATAACTCAATCCCTAACACAGGTAAATGGTTTAAATTATTTTGTGGTTTGGTAAATAAGTTATTTAAAGAAACAGCAGCAATTGCTAGTGTTATCCTTATTTCCATTTATATCCTTATTTATAGTGCTATCCTTATTTACAGGGATAACTTTTACAAACAATTACTTAATAATGTACTTTTTTTTAATTAACTCAGAAATGCACTTCTTTTACAGTAAGGGAGATTTTGGTGACTCAAACCTTGAGCAGATCATGAGGCAAGAAAGTAATTTAAATCTTCTCCCTGTATGAGAAATATGAAACACAATATTTTATATAATAATCCCATGCTACGCTTGGTTTTTCATCACAGGGAGCTTCCAAGTGCTGCCAGGTCAAAATTGTTCCAGCAGGACAAAATTCATCTCATATGACTGTATCTGTCTGCAGTGTGAACCCTTCTATTAAAGCCAGTCACCTTCAGTTCCTTTTATGTCACTGCACAGTTTTAAGGCTGAGTTCATCTGCCTTATTTTAGATGTCTTCTGTAGGGTGAGCTGAATCACAACCTACAAGTGTCCATTTCTCTAAAAAAGCCCTTGCAGCTGGCTCAACTGCAGACATCTGCACTGCAACCCTCTCCTGGTGATCAGCCTTGTGGCTGCTGTCTCCAACGATTGCCATTTTAATGGTCTGAGAGGAAACGTGCCAAAGTATTCCATGGCATTAACAAAATTATGTAGGCAGCCAGTGTCAGTCACACTGCAGATGTTTGAGTGCTGCAGAAACACCATGACTTTCTGAAGGATGTAGTTGTAGGTGGCCTGGAAAGAAAAAAAAAAAAGCCTTTTTTTTTAAAGGTGGATACTCATTTCCATGCATCAAATATGACAAGAAGTGGCTTAGGCAGTGAGTTTGGAAGAGTGGGAAATCTTACAGAAAATCTGCAAAGAACTCCCACATTCAGTTGTTATGTTCACAGAGATGTGGGTTGCACAATGGATAGTTTTCTTGAAAATAAGCCATTTTTTCAACTTGGGCTAAAAAAAGATTATGAAAGAGATATCTCCCTGTTGATTAGAATAATTGATTTATCTGGCGATTTCAGAGATATCAATTACTGTGTGGATGAGGAACATAATAATCTTCAAAGACTTCTCTTTGAAATTTTATGTCATTATGGGTAGCTTTGAAAAGTTTCTTCTGAGAAGATTCAGTCACTGAAACTGTTGCTTTCTTGCACAGGTAGGAAAACAAAGAATTACAGTGCACTTTTTGGGGGAAAATTATTATTTATCTATTTATTATTATTTATTATTTATTTCTACCATGTTTCCTGAACTTGTAACTACTTCAACATAACAATCTATCACGAAAAACTGTTTTCCCAGCTCATAAAATTCACATTCTTCAGAGCTGGTAGCAGCTGTTTTGTAGCTGTCATACCACATAATACGGGTAAGGTCATTCTCTGTAGCAAGCTTGTAAGCCAAATTAGAGAATTTGATCCACTGCCAAATTTTAAAAGAAGAGATACCATATTATGATGAACCGTGGTGTCCAGGGTTTAATGTATTTCTTATTAAAATCAATGGGAAGTTTATTTCAATGAGGGTTAGATGGAGTTCTAATTACATGTCGACAAATGCTCCCCATATGCCAGTTCCAGTGCTAGAACTGCTGTTGATTACATGTCCTGACAATGTGCTCCTCAGTCCTGTGGCCAGTAAAACAATTAATTTCTATTGTCAACATTAAATTTAATTAAAACTAATTTTTATATTGAACACCAGATACTTCACCCTGATAATTTAGCTAGAGAGCAGCCCTGTTTCCAGTTCTACCACCTCAATTTTCCATGTTATAAGAGTGTAACTGCCAGTGCTGATTGCACAATGGCCAGTGACTCTCAAACTGTTTTCCAGACATGGCAAGATTATTACAATCCTGATTACAGTTCTCCTGACTCAAGAACAAGTTGCAAGGCCTTTTTCTACATCACGTTTCTCCCCTTGTCAATAATAGTAAAGATTCTTAAAAATCTTAAACTGAACTACAGGTTCAAGAGTAGGTCTTCCTGCTGGTTTTAGTATGGGATAGATGAGGATCTAAAAGAAGTAAACACAGGAAATAATATGGAAAATCAAAGATTTTAGAACAATGAATCTCTGTTTGATGTTACTGTGGGAAATGATCACCTGATAACTGAACTTTATAGTAGGTTGAAACTTTCTAGTAAATTGTTTTTCATACATATTTCATGTTCTACTCTGATTGGTCCCATGTATCAATGTGTGTGTGTGCATGTGGCAGATATGTTTCCCAGTCATTTTTCTCACAGCTGTTGTTTGATGGTTGATCTTTCACCCCCCAGTGAATCATTGTCCTCTCTTTTTCATTTCTGTCTCTGCATTCAATTTGTCTTCTGTGTTGGGGGCCACTGCTGGCTGAAGATCTGTCCTTGTGGTAACTGAGACACAGCTATTTCTGTTCCTCAGTCCCTGCTGAGCCAGAGGATTTATTGGTGTGTGAATATTTGGTTTTGGGCATTGGATTAGACCACTGAAGGAGCAGTTTGGGAGGTAAGGAATGCTGGGAACAGTTTTGTGTCAGCTCTGCTGAGCTCCAGTGCCTCATTTTCAGAGTCTCCCTTTTACCTCACTCAGATTTTCCAAATCCAGCTGTCGATGACATGAGGCTCCACTATTTTAGGAGGTGTCCTTGCTCTGCCCAGTTCAGAGTAATCTTTCAGGCACTTCCTTTTGTGTGCCTGTCTCCACACCAAGCAATGAGTGAAGGTGATCTCTGCAAAATTTCCCTCTAGGCTGAAATGGGCTACACAATCAGCAGAATTATGAGTGTTTACACCAGGCAAGAATCTGCCCCACATTCCTTCCAAATGTATAAGAATTATGTTTGTTGAGAGCACAGTATGTCCATATGGAAATGGTAAACTTTCATGGAAAAAAAAAGTAAGGCTAAAAATTTAGACATTTTGATTCAAGAAGGAGTCAGAATAACTTCAAAAGCAACTGCTCAGAACTTTAAAATTATTTCACCATCTATTCTGTCTGAAGGAAGTAAAATGTGACTTCAACTACCATAAGAGATCACAAGGTGGGTTCAGCAAGAATAAGACTTGTGAGACTTGTAATTAAAAAAAAGAGATACAAATTATTCAGCAACTGTCAATCTGGTACAATAATCGAACATCAGATACTCACAGAATCTGTGAGGTAGTCCCACTGAAAAAAAAAGTTGAATAAAGCCTCAATGAACTAAAGACCACAATGCAGACTCTATTCAGTAGAGAATTTAAATTCTTTGGCATCCTTGGTAAAGGAAACTGGAGTGTTGCACCAAGTATTGAATAAAGCCAGCCGGTATGGTCAAGTGTAAAGTCCAGTACCTTCTTTCCACAGTTTTAAATCTTCTTTATGTTGAAAACAAACAGTATAAATCATCTTTTTTTCCTTTCTGCCCTTCCTAGGGACAATGATTCCACATCACTAATGTTTTGTCAGGGCACTTCACAGTATATACATTTTTTGGGGGTAAAGAAATAAACATTTAGCTATTTTTTGATAGCATTATCAACAGCATTGCAAATATATCAAGTGAGCTGGAGTGAAGAATGTCGGTAAGATAAGGCTTGCATAGAGTGAACTAAATTAAACAAAGCAGAAAAGATTGCATATGTTTCTAAGTAATGTTATTCTCCCTCTTAATCCTCAAATAGAGTCACTTAATTATACTTCCAGATTTAGTTATGATATTTACAAATGACTTAACTGTGTATTTAAAGAGGGGAAACTGGCTACAAATGGGGGCAAGCTCATAATTTAAGGTCACAGTAGTGCCAGCACAGAGCAAATGCTTATTACTGGGGTATTTTTGGTCATGGGGAATTCTCTTTCCCTAAGAACTAATCCCAGAAAAGCATAATTTTATTACATCTTCCAAATCTGGAATTCAGGCTTTATATAAATATACAAGACAGAAGACCTTTATTTTTAAAATGCTAGGAACTACAGAAACAGCTGAGGTTTGTTGAAGAATATTTCCTTTTAAATCATTTGTATGAGCAGGCCAAAAAATAAAATAGATTTTAAAATATGCAAATAAGAATGAATAGGAAAGTATTGCATGAAAAACATGGCATTTTGCTGGAGGCTACATAAAATCACTTCTTCCTTCCTCCCCTAAACATAGCACCTCTAAGTATAAAACAAAAAAAAGTTCAAAAGAAGTTTACCAGCTTTGTTTCTTTGTAACTGAAAACAGAAGATGCAATTTTTTTTTAGGATTGTATCATTTTTGACATCAGTTGCCCAGTTGCTCTCCTAAATGCTCTCTCATCTTTTGATATCCATCATATTTTCAATTTTTTTTTCCTCCAGAATACTTTCATCTAACATCTGTCTCCTTTTTCTCAGTAGGGAACCACAGTGCAGACCTAGAATTTGGAAAAGGTGTAAAGAAATACACTGCCCAAAAACTCAGAGGCAGTACTGTGATTTACAGAAAATTAAACACAGTTAATTTTGGCAGGAGCTAAATAAAGGCTATGTCATACAGTGAACTGAGCAACTCTCATAACGACTTTGGAGGGCAGCTAGACTGCAGAGAGCTCAGGTTAGCCAAGTAGAAGTTTTATTTTAGCAGGAATTTGGTGGTTAAAGAAAGAAAAATGGTAGCAGCTGGTGCTGGAACTCTGCTGGTATGAACTAAGATTGTTTGAAGTTACCCAGTTTGTGAGGGTCTCTCCCCACCACATACACTTTGCTAAGTGAGTACTGGCTGATACACAGCACACAGAGTCATGTTTGTATATTTGTAAACTTAGAAAGATGCACCATCATATTGTGAAATCAGACCCAAACAATTCCTTGCAGTGCGGTGGGAGATGTCAGCAGGAGCTAAAACACCTGGAGGATTTATTCTTATAAATCATTTTACTGGCATTCATTACTTCCATAATAATAATAATAATAAAAAAAAAATAAAAAAAAAAGGTGCCTTGTACTTCTGAGATTAATTTCTAATAAGTCTTACCATCAAGCACCTTAAAGATGAGTAAATTTCATCTCAGTGAAGCAACAGTGAAATTCATGATGATTAGTTTGGAAACAGGACCCATAGGGAGCACAGAAACCAGTCTCCTCCCCTAGCTGTCATTTAGGATTTCCCCTGATATCCAACTCTGAGACCAAAGCTGAGAGCTGAGACCAAAACTAGCAAAAGTTCATTTCCTGAGTGTTACTGTTCAGGATTGTCCTCCAAAACTAACTTGGTAAGCCGAGCCTGCCTCTTCTGTCTCAGAAACTCCACTCTAAACCATCTCCCTCATCCTTTTCAAAGCTGAGAGCACTCTTTGCCCTCTTTTTTATCTTTTTATTCAGAATTCACACCCGTTTTCTTCTTTTTTTTTTTTTTTTAATCTGTTAATAAAAATGTAAGAGATGGTCCCTTGGTCTCCCCATCTGCACTCAATGGGATGAGTCTGAACACAAAACCCCATCACACCAAGCACAATCCTCTACTACACACCACTTTTGAGGTGATGATCTGATGGTAGACTTAATCATTCCAGAAGTCATAGAAGCTTGAGATAAATACAACATTTTTAAAATGTCATAGTAATTTAAAAATCATATGAGTGTTCTCCACTATCTTTCACTTGCTTCTGTGTCTTCAGTAGAGACAACACATGAGAGATTAATCACAGAGATGTGTTTTTTTGAGATTTGTCTGGAAGCTTTTCCCACATTTTCACATCATTCCCTCCAGAATGGTTTAGCACTGGCTGCTCACACATTGCCCAGATCTAAATGTTGGCACTTCTTGCCTCCCATGGCTATTTTTTCTGCCAGACCAAGGAATATGGTGCCCCAGCTGATATGCCAGTTTGTGGGCTTCTGAGAGCAGCAGATTTTTCCTTTCAGGCCAAGAGATAAAAGTAGTGTAGCCAGTATTTTATGGCTACTTTAATGTCCCAAATCTAATAACCAGAAGCTTTTAACTCTGTTCCGTGGAACAGAGTTGTCCTTGTTCAGCTGATTACAACTTCATGAAATCATAAATGCAGGGATTGTAAAATCTCCTCTGTGTTTAGGTCTGATCTTAGGAGCACTTTCAAGTCCAGATTAATGGAGTAGCAATTAAACAACCCCAGAGCACGCTGGCCAGATGCCCCCTCCAGCCACAACATCAGCTCAGATGAATATTCTGCCATTCCACATTCTTCCAGCCACACCTTTCTTCATTGCACCTGGCTCTGGAGCATCACCTGCCCTTTACAAAATCCCATTTTTCACTTTGAAATCTTTCTTTTTCTTCTCTGCTTCCCAAAAGGAAGAGGAGACAGCCTGTGTATTATCATCACTAGAAGAGGGCTGGAAGGACATATTTTATGACAATGGTCAGGAAACAGGCCTCTATTCCATAGGTTACAAAACATAGATAGAGGGAAGGATGCTTTGTTTCAGACTGGTCAAGGATACAAAACTAGCACTTGCATCTCCAATTCTTTCAGAAAAAATGTGCAAGATAAAATGTTAAAATAGTGTTCCCCAATACTTCTATTTTAAAAAGAATATGGAGAGGTCTGTGCTTCTCCAGTACTTTTATATGTATTGCAAAAGTGGGCACTAAAGGATTTATGACAAAGTATGAGGTGTTTCTGGAACTGCAACAGTTGTACGAAAAAGCTTGCAGCCTCAAAACCAGCCAGGGAAAAACCAAAAGGATCAGTCTCCAGATCTGAGTGCACATTTCATTTTTTGGTAGGTTTGTTCAGGAGGAAGTTTCCCTATGCATAACCTTCTGGCTCCCAAACAGCAGTGATTTGCTGGGCTCATTGTGTTTCAGAGGGAAGAAGTGAGTCAAAAACCCCTCAGGACTTTCCCACAGGCATTGAATGACCTAGGGCAATTCACTGCAAGACCATAGGAAGATCTGGTATTAAACAGCAATACCCACTTTTAGTAAAATAAATGAGATGCCTTTATGCTAGCATCTGGCAGTCTCCTCACCTTCCAATGAAAATCTGAGGACCTTTTTAATGAAGTGTGCTGGAGCCACAAGCCCAATTCTGCTTCCAAAAAGAAACAAGAAAGGAGCCCTCGTTAGATGCCAACATAACCTTTCAAGTGCCCAAATTCAGAATCATGAGGGTTTTTTCCTTGGTACTTCTCTTTTACCCTGTAAAACAGTGAGATCTTTTTACCCATCAGACACAACTTCGTTCAACTTGACTCTGGAAAATTCAAAAACTTCCAGCTGCAGAGCCCCACCAAAGTTTACAGTTCTGCAATAATTGCAGCTATTAAAACACATATTTTGCTTAAGAATTCCAGTGTTTTGTGCTTCTACAAACAGCATTCACATAAGCAGTCACAGTCAGTCATGCAGGAAGGAGAAATGGAAATTTTGGAAATCGGCTTTTAGGAAGGTTCAGGAAGATGAATTCGTATTAGTGAAAAACAGACCCTGACAAACAGACATAGAAAATCACCCCGCAGAGACATTAATAATTTTAATTCAAACCTCACCACAGCTATCACGAAGGTAGAAATGGATGACCATAACTCATATGGTCCTCATGCTAATTTTGGAGTCTTTTCTACTATTTCCTACTAATTACTCTAATTAGGAGGGCCACCAATGCATGGGCAGCGATTCAGCAGCATAATTACAATGTCCTAAACACTAAGTCACATTCCTATGCCCACATTCCTGCAGCTATCTCTTTTTAAGGACGCTCATTGCTAAGCCAATACAAACTGAAATAAAATTACAGGCTGACAAAAGAAAAATATGAAATGCAAATGTGTCAGTCTTGAGGAAACATCAAGCACTCAAGGACAGTTGCAATCTAGAGAATTTTGCTCAAAATACTGTAATTAATGTATTTTAAACAATTAATTTCTGCCTATTCACACTTGAAAATTTTTCTCTCCTTATATTTTGTTATCTGTCCTATCATATTTGTGAGAATATTTATCTCAATTTACAGAAATCTGTGTTAGCAGTTTACTATGCATTTCTGACCACAAAGAATTGAGGGCTCCATCTTTTAGCAGGTCCATGTTTTCATTTTTCTCTCTCAACAAAACTCTTGCAAACTCCAACTATAAGCAGTTACAAAGAATGCATGAAATCTCATGGGAAAAGGCCCATTTATTACTCCTATTTTGCAGTCTCACAATCAATCACTTCATCATGAAGTGATAGATAGATAAATAGATTGATAGATATAGACAGATATTATCATTAACCAGTGTTCTGCATTCATGCTAAGCCAGCTCTCCTTATCTTCTCTTTATCTTTGCTTAATCCCAGTATTCCGAACTGCACTGTCAACCAAATACCTCTTTTCCAATGAGAAAATTACTAATTTTCATGTGACTGAAACTAATGAATTTTTAGAACTTGGTTTCTTCTCCTTGATGTAACCTTGAGTCTGAATTTCCATGGTTTATATTATGCAGTTTGGGTATAACACCCCTATAATTTCTTTCCTGCTTAGTACTTATCTTCTCAAAATTAATCCCATCTTAGAAAAGCTTTTTGTCTTAGGATGTCTGCAAATAAATCACTGTATTCTTAGATAATGGAAATTGTCAGTGATTAAATTCAATTTGATAGGGTATGAGTGAAATTCCTCTGACTAGTTATCAACAGTATCTTGATTTTAGGTTTGGATTTATCATTATATTTCCTACATTTACAGCTGCCTGTACTTTTCTTCAGTAGTTCTCCATATTTCTTTTTGCAGATTGTTTTCTGCAGGCTCTTGAATATATGGGTATTTGGCAGTGATTTTGTAACATATAATCAGAACTGAAAATTATAGTGATCCCATTTGTGTTATTACAGCTGAAGAATGTGTCAGACTTTCCATTTTAAACCTTACACTCTAAAGAATCTATGACTGGTCTTTCTTTACTGCCAAATATTTCTGCAAAATTTTCAATAAGAATAATGCTAGTTATTAGTTTTAATTTTTTCTCAGGATTTCTGGCAGTGAGTGTGAGGAGATAGCTTCTCCTCCAATCCAAAATAAAAAAATATAAATCTTCAATTTCCTGTCTCCTTATTCAGTGACTCCATTTTAGACAAAAAAAGTAAGATGGGTTTCTTTTTAAGGACCTGTAGTATTAATGCAGTAGTGGATAAGAGGGATTACTTGAGAATGACTGGAATTATTTCCTTTCACTGGAAACATAATATGTTCCTTCAAGATAGTGCCAAGATTTTTCTGCCAGAGGAACAAGAAAATGGATAAGAGAATCAGCTCTCTACTCTGGTCAGACTTATTTCTTTTTAAGCAAAATATCATCCAAAATAAACCAGACCTTCTCATGCTCTAGAACATCCCCTAGATAAAGGAGCTACAGCTGTAAAATAAGGAAATGTTTGGCTAGAGCTGGGGATAGGAGAAAGAACCTGAAGAAGAGCCAAGGTGAGACTGGCCAGAAGATGCTCACAGCAGGGGCTTCCTTGGCATATCCCACTGGCCTGACTAAAAGTCAGGATCCTCACTTTATGGCCCCTCACAACCTCTCCAAACACTGCATACATGTCCTGCCTTCTCCTCTATTTTTTCCTTCAGCAGGAGATAAAAAACTGCACTAATGTAGTAAAATTTGGCCTTCCAGCTTCTCAAACCTTTTGGTGAAATGACAGACAATGGTTAAATTCCATCCTGAAAAAGAGTAGAGTAGGTGATTCCAAGTACCTCTCAGCTCATCGCTCAAATTTTACCTGTTCTCAATTTCCAGCCCTTTGTTCTGCCCAAGGCAGCATAATCAAATTTCCTTTGAGTTTCAGCTGCCTATTCTACCATCAGCTCCTGAGGGACCTTGGGCAAGTGGTAAAACCCAGGTTTTCCAGTAAAGCTGGGAAATTACAGCACCCTCAGAGAGCAGTAAGACAAGTCAGCTTGCTGTGGTTTGGTGAGTTCAGCCCTGAAAGCTTTTGACCCTGGCTAAATTTAGGCTTTGAGTCTATCAGAATGGCTCTCAAGAACAGAGAGGGAGAAAATTACAAGAAGTTTTGCCATGTCCTCACTATCTCCATTTACAAACAGGATATTGCAAGACCTCAATCCTATGGAAATTGGTTTTGGTGTAAGACAACAGTAGGAGATATACCATAGGAAAAAAGACAGGCTTCAAGATCCATTCTAGTGATGCAGAACTCTTAGGTCCATAAATAAGTCAGAAATCTTGTAAGAATAGTCCTGGTTCTGAGGATCTCTCTGTTTTCTCTCCACTAATGCATGGAAATCCTACAAAATGGAATTTTGCCTCCTGATATTTGGACACATCCAGTTCTTGTCCTACTTAGTGAGAAAGATTTCTTGCTGAGCTGGTTTTTTTTGCCTGTTAGTTTGCATAAAATGCTGAGGATTAGAAGAACTCGGCTCTCGATGTACTTAGCTCATATATTTTACATAACTTTTTAGAAGGAAATAATAGTTATGAAGACTGTGAGATAACACATGCCAGTTTTTCCACTATGAAATAAATCCTGTTGTCAGTATTTCCATTCACTCTCACTGCCTATAATCAAAGACAGTGGGAATAAACTCGGGAAGTCTCACCTTCGGTGGATGAACTCCAAACCTCAGTATGGCATGTCTGACATGACACATATGGAATATTCATTGCCTTTGAACCAAAAACATCAATGAAGGGTTCTCTAGAACTGCAGATGGAGAAGATGCCAGCAAATTGGAATGAAAACTGGAAGTAAAGAACAAGGAAACTTCAAAACCTCTCTTCTCTGCTCTCTCGCGTGATTCCCTGGCTGCCGTGTTAGATCCTCAGCATCAGAGTGGCAGGTATTAAAAGCAACCTTAAATATTTGTGTAAAAAAATGGACAAGGCAAAAATCCCTGTCCTAAAGGGCGCTGCCCTGCAAATATTTTCTCACATCTCCAAGATGCCATTAAGTGAGCTCACAGTGCCTAAAATTCATCCATAGGGTCCTGACGAGGGTCATGTTGGATCTTCTACAAGAGGTAATCCATGCTTTGGATGGGAAGAGGACTCAGTGGCGGGCTGATACCACAGCACACTTTGTTGAAAGTTGGCTGGCTTAAAAAAAACATGGAGGAACCTGCCTTGGGTGGTAAAGGAATATTTTTTAAGAAGTTGTCTACAAAGCCATCACTGGCTCATTGGTATCCCAGTGTATTGCATTTGGGGAGCAAACTAAAACCCCTGAAATCCAGAGTACAGACCTACAGCTCTACCACCCCAGGCTAAGAGCTCACTCCTGGATAAAGCACTGTATTTGTAAGGGTCGCTTTTTACCTGCAAACTTTACAACTCTCATGTATGTGGCCCAAGCTAAACAGAGAGAGTTCGTAAGTTTTCGGGGTAGCATATTCCATATTTTCCCTGCAGTTTATTGGCAAATTAATCCTAATGCATTCAAATTACATCATGAAGTGTAATGTAAAGATATTTCATGAAGGTTACCTTAATAGGGTGTGAAAACCTGATGAAGGGTAATTCAGAGGGAACTGCTTGGCCCATCTCCTATTTACTTGGAAACATTACTGCCTTAAAAAACCCTTAAAAATATTACTTATTTTTATGGCTCAAAACCCTTTAATTTGAAGATTTTTATGACTCCCTTACAATACACATCGATTTAAATAATGTTTTAAACTAAAACGGATCATTTACTGCCAACTGTGCTTCAGGCATATCATTGATTAGTCCAAGTGTGATAAAACAACCTTGTTTTTATTCCTACTTTAAGAGAATAATAAAACCTGCATACTTGGAAATACTGAAGCAATATCTTGGCCCAGAGCTATTTAACTATGAATTATTCACATCTAGTTTATTTTTTTTTCTTTTAAATTCATGAATCCCCAGAATGGTTTTGCAAAGTATATCAGTGAAACCGTGTTTCTAATTATTAAAGGGAGAGCAGAGGAATCAGAATGCATCATATATGTAAAGGGGTCATTTTTATTTGTCTTCTTCTGCAAGCCACTGAGAATCTCCTTGGAAATTAGTTATTCAATATTCTCACTGTATTTTAATTTGTGGTCCATTGAGAGAGAATATAGAGAGAGCTACTTTTTTCAGATAGCTTTTGCAAACAAACTTATTCTCACATCCTGTAACACTGAAACTGCTTAAACATAGGGATATTTAGGGATTTCACAGAAAAATGACTGGTAGCCCACTGCCCAGAACTGGCCTGGAGTGATCAGAGGAAATTACAGAAATAGAAGGAATTCTTTTATACCTTCATAAGAAATGGTTCCTGTAATAGTGATAGGGTGTCTATCAGGATATCACACTGCTGTAAGTGGGACTTTTTCCTTAACTATTGTAAAATGTCATAGCAAAAAATATCTTTTGTAAGTGAAAGAACCCAAACACTAATCCGACTCTTGCAATCCTTCCATCCTGTGGAAGCTCACAATGTCTGAATCCTGCTCACCATGGTCTGAACCCTGACATTGGAAAGAATGAGGCTGAGATAAAACCTTCTTCTTTCATCACTGAATTTCAGTAGAACATCAGCAAATCCCTCATCTCAGTGCACCCCCAGTCCTTACAAACACCCACATAAGACTTCGTTTTATTTGGAGCATAAACTCTTCAGTCTATAAAATGTTTTTCGCTGTATAGTACTCAGTGTAATTCTGTACTTAGTAAAATACTGATTTTTTTTTTTCCTTGTACAATCACAGAAAAATATATGGGTTGAAAGGACATCATCTAGCCCAAAAGAGAGTTCAGAGCAGGTCCAGCTAGATCAGCTTATACAGGGACTTTTTGAGTTTTGCATATTCCAAAGCTGGAGTTTGCAGACCTCTCTAGGTCTGTGCTCCTGAGTAATCCACCTCATGATAAAAACTCTTCTCCTTTTATCTTATCGGAATTTCTCTTTCAGTTTAAGTCCATGGCCACAGAGCTCCAGGTCTGTCCTCTCCACACTCTCAATTTGGTTGCAGCAAGGTCTCGCTTTGCCAACTCTGTTTCTGGTCACACTTCATGTTCTCCAGCCCTTGACCATCCAGGAAAGATGGTATTCTCAAGGTCTCTTGATGTTTTCCTTTCCTTCAAATATATTTGTAACCAGGGCCTCAGAATTGAGTACAACTACCAGAGCTGCACCACAAGAATGATGCTGTATCTGTGTGGCTACTACACCCACAGGATGCAACAAGCCTTCAGCAGTAATACAGAGGAAACAGAAGAATTAAGTGTTACTGGAAGAAGGGGCAAGCAGCAGATAGCAAGGAATGGGCTTAGATGCTGGTTGCCAACTTGAAGCAACCACGTCCAGATAGCCAGAGCAGATCCTGTGGGATGGAAACCCAAAACTATGGAGAATTGAAGACACTCAAACTCCAAAAATTCACTAATCACAAAGTGCCACTGTATGCCATCCAGTCTTACAAATTATAAAATTTTGAACAAAAACATAAAACAAAAAGGCATTAGCAGACGGTATGAAGTTTCAAATGGATCTATGCTGAGATTTGCAATACTCACAGTTCTTCCTGGGGCTTACAAATTTATCTGTATGGTTGTTACTGGAGACACTTAAGAGTTTTCTAAGTCTGGAAAATGGCAAGAAACTCAGCACAGAGCTTGCAACAATGAAAAATGAGAAGAATCCAACCTTTTAACTTGGCTTCAAGGCCACATGTGGTTGCACTCTCCAGATGTATCTGCCATACTGGGCTTAGCACAAGATTAGCCTGGAGGAATTGTGTCTTTTCTCACATTTACTCCACAGCCAGATGGGTTAGAGGACTTCTCTGAGATGGAGAAAGCTCACATTTAAGTTAAACTCTTTTCACTGCATGGCTCTTTCTAGACTAAGGCAATTCTTCTGTACATGGCTACAAGCAAATATCTGTAAGTCTGCAAAATGTCTGTGGGAAAGATTTAGAAGTATAGATGGACAACAAAAATGCGTCTTCATGGTGCCAGGGGTAGAAGATTGAATTTGTTTTACATTCTCCGGGGAATCCAGTGCCAGATGATAATCTTTAAGCAGGCATTACCCTCCTCACTACAGAATTGTATGTTTTGAAAAAATCCCGACCCCTGATTCAACTCATACAAATCTGTTTGCCTCAAATTCTATGTAGATTTAGTCCCAACACCATGATGAGAATTCTCTGCACAGTTTGAGGTAAACCAAGCCACGTGTTTGAATACTTGCACCAAGAAAGTCAAACAACAGAGGTATTCTCACCTCATTGACATTTTCCTGGTTTTATTTGGCTCATGAAGCATTAAAATGCTGAAATTGGAAAGGGAAAATGATTTTAAGCTGCTGAACATGATGAAAAACAATGCTTTTGAATA
Source organism: Trochalopteron elliotii (assembly GCA_024734555.1). NCBI lineage: Eukaryota > Metazoa > Chordata > Aves > Passeriformes > Leiothrichidae > Trochalopteron > Trochalopteron elliotii. The sequence continues at coordinate 891,651 of JANPWX010018938.1, forward strand.
GCATTATGAATTTGTTGGGAAGTGATTAGACATTAATAACAGGTTTGTATAGTTAATAAAGTTTGCATAGCCAATTTGCACTTTATAAAGTGCACTCCATTGTTCTGGAGTGTGGCCCTGATGTGGACTTTATGAAGCATGCAGGAGGCAGTACAGACTTTATGAAGTCTACATTGAGGATAAGTATCAAATTAAATAGGAAAAGCACACCAAGTTCTGATATGTGGCTTGGAAACTCATGCCTGCCTGCATGAAATGTTGCTGAGGTCACCCTGGGGTACACAAATCTCCACAAATTCCCACTGTAAAGTGGGAATCCAAATGTGACTTCTGCCAACCACAGGCAAGGAGGCTGGGCACCTAAGAGTGCACTATTGTGCTTGAATATTAGACAAGTAGATTCCTCCTTGATGTCTTGATCCATTTTAGTCAGCATCATATCTTTATCTTCAGTGAGGGCACATTGGTTCTGAATGGCTGTTCTTTAAGTTCTAAATTGGGCAAAATCTGCTATATCTGAAAGAAAACCCTGCTCAATGAAAGGCTACAGATGTTGGCTCCCAAAGTCACACTAATTAGGCAGGTTACTTTTTCTTCCTTCTCCTCACTCCTTCATGATCCCCTGTGTAAATCAAAGCTTGCAACTGTCCTTTCAAAACACTACAAATGCTTTAATGTCTTCTTGTAAATATAATCTAGATTGAGTTTGCCTTACATTGTAGATAGAGAAGGAAACTTCCCTAATGAAAATTCCCTTTTTTTTGTTTTAATTTCTTAATGCATGGGTTGCCAGTGAAATACAGAAACCAGATGGTTTATTAAAAAAACAGACACAAAAAATTACCAGCTCTAAACATTGCATGGATTTTTTCCCCTATTTAACAAGATTATAATCTAATCCCTATTGATTAGATTATTTTAACTCACTTTTGAGGAAAACTGGCCATTCAGATTCATATTTTGATTGATCCACAAAACCTCTTAGTTTATAAATTGTTTATTTCAGAATTACAGTTTTAGTTGTCTTGCACACAGCAGCTTAGCAGGGATTGGGCTGCTATGTTGTGAACTCTGGAAAGGATCTTTTCCTTTATAACCCAAAAATTATTCCAAGTATGGCATTGCAATGCAGATGACACAATCTTTCCAGCTACCAAATCCATGAGCTAAGATGATTGATTTTATCTAGTTTAAATCAGTATGAAATTGATTAAATGACCTGGCAAATTCTGTCATTCAGCTTGAGAGAGACAAATCCAGCACGATGTTCCAACAGCTGCTTCATTGCTTGTCCATTACTTAACAACTGAAATACAGCAGTTTGTGTATGACTGGGCGAGGCACAGATATTGTTTTAGAGCATCATTATGAGTCTAGTAAATAGGTTTAGACTAAGGATATGAACACAAACTCACTGTAATTTCGTGTAGCAGGGTTTAAAGGGCTCATGATTGGCAGCATAACTGATTGTATTGACCAAAAGAGCTGAGGACATCTGGCTTACTAGCCCTACAGCTGAAAGACCATATGTTATAAAAACACAGTGTTAGAAGGGAAAAGACAGTTGTAGACTGGTGTAAATGAGGAGAGGTCAAAGCTAACACAAGTCCAATCCTGTCACCAATGTTGCTCCAACAAGGGGTGAATGATGTAGGCTGTCGGGCAATGCAGAAATGTTGTTGGCTTGTAGACCAACACATAGTTGAGGTGGTGGCTGAATAGCTGCGAAAACCTCAGGGACCTCTCCACTTCACCTGATGATGATAAGAAAAATAGTTTTCAAATAGCTTACCAAAAAGTGTCCCATGTTTGTACCTTCAGCTGTTTCACCAAGCTTCAAGTGAGTACAGTGTAATTATTTAAGAACAAATAAGGGCATATTACAATTTTCAACAGCAATCCCAGTTTTCCCTGCTTACAGTTCTGGAAACAATGCACCCATTCAAATTCATGGCAAGCCCTCCATTCACTCATAATTTACCATTTGATGCCCTTTTTTCAAATGCTAATGTCAAAGTTGAGCTCATAAACATAAAATCCTTTCCTTTGCTGTTCACAAAGAGACATAGCAATTTTATAGGCCCTTCTTACAGTATGGGCTGAAAAAAAAGCAAAACCTCTGCTGGATTAGGAAAAAAGTTATTTTTATATATAAAATAAGAAGTGAAGGTGTTGCTTTATGTAAAACCAAGTGCTACAGGCTGGTGTATCTTTCATTTTTGCCAGTGAACAACAGAAAGGAAGATGTACTGAAAATTGTGCATGAAAACTGTGCTCAAGAAATGAGGGAAGTAGACATCTTTGCTCTCTCAAAGTCACAATAATACTTTCAAAGGCTAAAGAAACAAAATTCACACCAATTTGGCTGGAATTCTGACATGTGCTAACTCAGCATACTGCTGAAGTTTCTGCTGAATTGAGCACTTTTTATTGTTTAAAACAAACATCTGTGATTCAGTGTGATAGATTTTAGTATATACAACAAGATGTTTTTTAGAGGAAAACATCAGTATGAATGAATGGTTCTTGCAAGCTCCACATGCTTTTAAATTATATTGAATAATAGATTTCTCTTCACATTATTCCTGTCAAAAGAATAATCTTTTATTAAGGTAAAAGGGTATTTTTTTCACCAATATATGGTATCAACCATTTTCAACTGGAATTTTTACACTGTATACTAAACTACAGCATTTGTGTTTAAGGTTTAAGGTTACTTAATACACTGACTGGTTAAGCAGTGGTTTAAGGTTAATACACTGACTTGGAAGTTGCCAAGGCACAAAATGTAGTGCAGACAAGCACTTCCCAACAAGTCACAAAATCATTCACTTCTATTGCTTGTTTTCACAGGTAAAGTTAATCAAAGTAATACTAAACAAGAGCAAGGACGGGGTAGGGGGGAAAGCAAATTAGTTTTAGAATCCTCAGGAAACAGATGTTATTTTCCATTTCCCAAAATAATTAGCAAATATGATCCCCAAGCTTGAATCAATTTCAGTCTTGGACTTCTAATATTTTCCTAATCAAATTAATCCCAACCACTAGCTATGTGTGGCATTTTACAGTCCTTCCCCCAGATTTCATAAAGGATTTTATGCAATATGAGCCCCAAATCAGGCAACTGCTTTAATTTCAAGGAGCACAGGCTGTAAGCAGAACATACAGTCATTACTCCTTGCAATCCCAGACCCACCATCGTCAAGGAAGCATTAAAGTTCTCTAGATACTTGCAAAAGAGCATTGCATAACACTTAATTTAGTGTTCAGTGTTAATTTCGTCACAGGGTTCCGATGATAAAGTGGATACAGATGTTCATTAGCAATGGGAACACAGGCAAACAATGAAGCATTCCAAGAAGCTGCTACAACTGAAAAGTCCAAGGCTGACCTTCACGTGCTGCAGAGTCACAAACATCTCTCTTTAGACCAAGAAAAGAAATCTGACCATTCCACCATCCATAGGAGTTCAGACTGGATATTCTCCTTCCACCCACATGCCAAGAGTAAGGCCATTTTATACTGGATATCTTTAACTGTCAGTGGCCTAAGACGGGTCTGGAATTGTCCAAAAAACACACGGATGTGGCACTTGGGGATACTATTATTCTAAGCATGAAGAAACATTTGCAACCTTTCAGCCAACCAGAATTTTCTCCTGCATGCCTTTTCATACAAACAGGCTTCCCTACCACCCCTTTTCCCCAAAAATCTCCACTGGCTGAGAGGCAGGGATTCAGAGCCTGGCTTTGCTGGTCTTATTTCTGGCAGCAACAATAGGTAATGAGAAAGATCCCTCCTGGGGCCTTTTCCAGAGGTATTCTCTGTCTCAGCTTCCCAGTGGAGGAGGTAAACACAAAGAGGATCATCTGCAGGGAGCGACAGCTTCGTTTGTCACGTCAAACATGCCAGGCTCTATCCCTGTCCTCTGGAGGGAATCATTCACGTGGAGAAGATTAGCCCAAAGGATTAGCATGCAGTCGGATTATCCACACACACGGCTCAGTCAACTAATAAATCAGCACCTTTATACATTTTTTTTGCCTTTTAACCTCCCGATTTCCAGACTTCTGATATTCGTCCCTTTGAGCATCACCACATTTCAGGGGATGATAAACGCACGACGAAGAGGTGGTTTTGGCAGTTCCGGCGTGTCTGAGCCATTTCCCATCAGCCACAAGATGTCAGTGTTGCTGAATGATATTATTCTCACCTGCACAGAGGCATCAAGAGATGCCGGGGGCAGCTGTCAACACCGGGCTCTATGCAGTAAGTCTAACAAAAAATTCACAGCAAATAACACACAGTCAAAGACAATAAAAATTTGCATAGAAAAGCGTGATTTGACCATAATAGTAATTAGTAAAACTTGAACTACATGGTAATTGCTGCCACCTACTCCTGATCTTTTTGTGTTTTTACAAGCTCCAACTCAAGAACACAGGAGCATGGTAGATGGTCCTTGCACAGCAACATCATCCAGAAAGGAGCAAGCAGAGATGACACTAGAACTGTTTCATCACGAAAAACTCAGTCCATCTCTCCAGAAATTAGGCTGTCCAGAAACCCTGGCTCTACCCACTCTCACTAAACGTGATATTAGAAATTGAAGAACATGCCAATAGCTATCTCCCTGTTTTACTCTTGGTATTTACTTCCACACCCGTCTGGCTCTGGCAGTAAACCCTGCCCACATGGCTCTATCATGGAGATCTTTCCATGCCCAGACTTGTTTCCTCTCTGTATCACCTCCCCAATTGTATGAACACACATTTTTATTAGGGCAAATCAGTCTACTGGACTATCTGGTTTTAAAACACCGTTTTCTCACACCCTTTCCTCTTTCCAACCCTTCCCTAAAGGTCAAGGTCAGGCAGAAAGGGAACTTTTGAACCAACATTGTTGTAGACTTAATGCATTGTGAAACTGCACCTCGGATTTCCTCTGCAGACCGACCGACCCATATGTTGATTATTTTTCTGCTTCCTTCTTGGTTGCAGGAGGTTTGCTTCACCAAACACTGGCCTCACTTCCACTTCTAAGTATAGCAGAACATGGGTACGTTTAGAATGAGAATTCCTGTTTACATTGCTTGCTGCCATTCATGTCCTCTGAACTTGTTTACTTTTGGAATCACAGGAAGCATGACTTTGGTGGGAGTGGAGACAGAACTGTCCACTGTGCAAAAATTTTAGATGAGCAGAGATAGATGAATTTATACTCACTGGAAATTAAAAAAATATGTAATGGCAACATGGCTATTTGAGCCCAGAAGTAGACAATTTAATACAATTTGGAATCATAGAATGGTTTGGGTTGGAAGGAACCTCAAAGATCATCTATTTCCACTCTTGCTGCCACAGGCAAGGACAGAAATCTATGTCCCAGTAGCAACACACAAATATATCTCCATAAATGTATCTCCCAATATGCAAATATATCTCACAAATTCAAATATTTCAATTATGGGGGGAATACTTAGGGGCAAAAGAAGATTTTTACCTCATTCTTACAACTTTTTCCTGGCTATGTTCTCTGCCTCTCTTTTTCTTCCCAAAACAGAGCCTGTTCCTTGCAAAATAGTTTACATAGGTAAAGCCACAAAAATAAACCTCTGAGAAACTCTTTCCCACTTCCAAATCTGCCCTCCACTTGTGCCGAACACCTCAGCTAGGAAAATCCATTCCCAATCTAATAAAAATCATTCCTCATAATGACAACTCCTGACAGCTCCTCCCTGTTCCATTAAACATTCAAGTTGTAGAGACCGTAAATCCCTGTATTTATCTCCGTCCCATCTTTGCATTGTGTTGAAGTTGGAGCCAGAGATCCTCATTGCTTGACAAGTTCCTGCCTCCCTGTTGGTGACAGCAAGCACAAACATGCCAATATTCACAGTTTAAGGTCGCTGGCGTGCCCGGCTGCTGGGCAGAGGCAGGGCTGGCTCTGTGCTGCAGCACAGTGACCATTTGTCTGTGCTCTCCAGCTGCCTGCAAAGCTGCTGCATCCATGCCCAGAGTGGTAGAGTTGGCAGGAGTGCACTGGTGAAATTCTCAGAAAAACCTGATGGTTTCTGTTGAACTCACTTGCCTCATTAAAAAGTTGCATTTGCCAGGGTCATCTGAGGATGAGGATTTTTGGGGTTTTTTCCACCCTGGGGTCCCACTTGGTTAGGAGTGTTTCCATGCAAATCCTAGAATTTCCAAGCTATTTACCAAAATTCCATAGGCTTGCAGAGACTGTGCACTACACACTCCTTGGGGAGATGGATGTTAGTTTTCAACAGAATTCCTGGAAAAGTTAAAGAGGTGACTAAAGCAGTGTTATTTGATCCAGCTCGTATGTAGGTAGCAGGCCAGTGTAGCTAAATGAGGTATTGTGCTGCAAATAACTAGAACAGTCTAAGAGGTAAACGTTGGGACAGCATGGGAAAGGATTTCATCAGCCCAAAACTAATAAAAACAGGGATAGAAACACAAGATTTAGGAAATAGAGAGTGGAGGAATATCTAATTTCAGGCACTCTGGTGTAAAGGTGAAACTGCCTTGTTAATGTGCACTTTGGCATAAGCCAGTTCTGGCATCAGAGCCTGCCCTTGGGGGATGTCTTTTTCACCTGCTTTTGTTTTTCTCCACCCCTAACAAACTAGTGATTGTGCTGGTGGGAGGTAGGTGAGGCAAAATCCTGGACCTTTTCGTTTTTTGAGAATGGACTTACAGAAAGAAAAATACAGTTCTTCTTTTGAATTACAAAAGGGAAAACTTCATCCGTGTGGTTTAATTCAGTTTCACATGCAATAACCTTTCAAATGGTGCTTGAAAGTCAAGTCAAATTCCAATATAAATGATATTGTCAGGTTAACATTAACGTATGAGACACTGCCCTTTATGTTTTTCCATCATCCTTTTGAATGTGTTGAACAGTAATTTTAATAGAATCATAAAAATCTTCAATTTCCTCTGTAGATTTAACCAATGCCAAGAGCAGTAAAAGAGTTATGCTTCTGTCTCCTTTGTAAGGTTTGTGATTGTTTTAACATCTCCATTCTTGCAGGCCTTGTGTACATAGAGCCCAAGCCTGTTACCTCTCTGCTTGGAAATACCATCCCAGGAAGCACTGCTCAAATTCTTTTGTCCTTTCTTTGCTACTTCCAACAAGGAGGTTAGAACTGGAAGATACAAATGAAAAACTACAAGTGAAAAAGAAAAAAAAAAAAAAGAAAGAAAAATAAAATATATGGAAATATCCAGACAGCAAGGTGTTTCATAATTTGGCTTTAGTGAATATTCAAAACTGTGAATTAAACAAGGGCACCAGAAAGTTATTTAAATATGTATCAGATGCAGAAATTTAAGCCTGCAAAGTAATTTCTTAGGAAACATTCGAGTGACAGAAAACACTGGGGAGAGCAAAGATACAATCTCAGCTTAAGCTACAGCCTTTCAACAGGTCTCTGTCACTGCAGGAGAGGAAACTTGTCACCACAAGCACCTCTGGGGCAGAGGGTGCAGGAAGGCTGAAGTGTCACCCCACATACACCAACGTTGGTGGCCACAGCACCCCAGCCCCAGCACAGCCACCTTGTGATGGTGCAAGCAGCCATGCAAAGGGGTGAGAAATCAGACCATGCCAGCTGGGAGCCAGGGATGCAGCCAGTGCTGTCCTGGAGGATGGAATGGCCGTGGTGGATCAGGTGTGGAGACCCTGACTCACCCCTGCCCAGTGCCATGGGCCAGTGCTCTGTGTCCCCAGCCAAAGGCAGCCCCTGCCCAGCACGGATGGGGACCCAGGGTCTGTCACATGGGGCCTTCCTGCCCTGTGAAACACCAGTCCTGGAGGTACCTGTGGGTTTTGAGCAGCCACACCACTCACGCTTTCCTTGCCCAGTTTCGAAGAGGAATCTCTTGTACTGGCTGAGTGCCTCGAGAAACAGTAAATGCTGCACAAAGGAGTATAGATTTACATTTTTTCCACATTTGGGCTGTGAGCAAGACATGGCTTCTTGTATAGAGGTAGCTTGATCAGCATTTAAAAATTTACAGATATATAGATTCAATCAAAAAAAATTGTAGGGTTTTGGGGGATTTTTGCCTTGACCTCTCCGGTGAAAAACTTTCATCAAAAGCTCCTCTGATGTTTCCTAAGGAAAAATATTGGTGTGGCCATGTGAAAAGGCAAAATGAAATATTCTGTCTCACCCCAATGCTTCTCCAGAGGTAGAAGAGGCCATTTGCTGCTTTTATGAATATGTGATGAAATTTGGCCAAAACAGCCGCTTCAACTTACAGAGTTTCAGTGAACTTGATAAGGTGTAAAAGTACAACTTCTAAAACACTGTGGAAGTGTAACTCCACTTCCAGTTTGCAGGCACAGAACTGGAGTTACTCAAGCTTCCAGGGCTAGATATTGTAAGCTGCCCTCAGAAATGGGTTATGGCCACAGGCTTCACAGTATTACAGGACAAGTCTTCTCTGGATGAGCACTGGCAGGTCATCTCATTTTTTCAGATGCCTTACTACAGACACCAGCTCTATGATTTCTATGTATCTTTGCTATGAACACATGAAGAACTATGAAATACTAAAGGCTCTGAAATAGAACATCATAATCATTTTATCCTGGTGCCTTTTTGGCAAAGTGGTGTCTGGCTCCACTCAGCACCTGTATGATAGGCCTATTGATGCCTCTTTACAAGGCCTTTATGAACAGAAATGTAGTAGTTTGGGGGAATTGCTAAGATCCTGTAACAACAAGAAGGACTGAAGGAAGTCCAGGATGAAACTAATAATCCCGTATTAGTTACTAAACAAAGCCAGAGGCAATGCTTAATAATGGAACCAAAATACCTTTGATCATATCAGCTAGGAGTTCAGCATGATGCAAAAGAATTAGTGTAAAGCTATGATTTAAAAAATAATCTTTAATTATGGTATTTCTTAACCTAAAACCCTCAATTCACCTTTAACCAATTCACAGAATGTAGGATTTTTTTTCTTGTAGTCATGCATTTGCTATGCAGTGCACCCTTTCTAAATTCACAGAATTTTGATCTGAAACAGCCTGAATATTTGGAGATGATTTATTGTGTGCCTAATGATTGACTTCTTTTCTAATGACTGACTATTGTTTTAATTTCTTAAGAATTGCCTTTAATGTTTTGCATGGTAAGCAATAATTTTGTAGGATTGCATATCCCTAGGTTAGGATTAGCTAGAGCCAACATTATCCTACATGTATTTTTAGCAGAAAATGTCTTGAAACTTTACACTTTAAGCATCAGTCATGCTGTGAGACTAACCCACAAGAACAATCTGGATGATCCATTTTTTAGCAGACATGTATCATACGAGTAGGGCATAAAGCTTTGAGTCCAGAAAATGCTTAATTGTGTTTTTGAATTGGGCCCTGGATAAAACATCAGTTATGGTTATTTGCAAGTTACATTTCAATATCCAGCTTTTCAGGCTGTGTGTTTTTGTAGTTGCAACTTTCCACCTCCCCCGCACCGATTTAAGTGATGTTATTCTTGGCTAATAGTAATTGTGAGAAAATTGAATTCCATCTGTTTCCACCAAAAGCGGAAAATAGAATGTGAGAATCAATAGAAGACTGCACTTGTTACACACATTTGTCACAATCAGTGACTTTGCTAAGGCAACATGTCCACAAGTATGATTTGCAAAATAAATAGCAAGTCACAGCATTTGATCACCAGCTGGCTTATTTAAAAGTCAGAGCTTCTTCTGACAGCTACGGATCATGAACTTTTAGGTATCGCATGGCCCCTCCAGACTCGTTCAAGGGAAAAGACATCTTTCAGCATACAAATGGATGGAGGAGAATTTTAATACAGGTCTGGATGTACACTCCTCATCAAAGTTTTGGGTTTACAGCTGGTAGTTTCCCCATCCTAGATGATGACTTTCTCATATCTGTGTTGATTACTCCATATCCCCTGTAATTTCATATGTACTTGCTGTACGTCACCAGAGATTTCTCTGTGACTAATGTCAGCATCATTTCAGGTTTTCTCTTTAGCTAATGTTGTCAGAATTGAAATCTCTGTGGCTGCCTTTGGCTGAGCTGTCCAACCCAAGTCATCCAGTGATTCATGTCCTTGACCAAACCACAAAGAGGCAAACACTGAGCACTTTAATAAGTCCTAGCAAGCCTGTGTTTCATGTACAGGCACAGCACCACTCTTTTTTTTTCAAATGCATATTTAAGCCACCTAGTAGGACATACCAGTGTCTTATCTGCCTGTTTTTATCACAGCCATTGGCTGGGTGAATCCTTTCAGGAGTCCTTCAGCAAGAATTGCTAGATTCCTGCTCAGGGTACAGTGTGTACTTTATCACAGTTTGTAACACCTTTGCCTAATTCTGCTGCAGTCCCTGTGTAATACAGCATACTTTTGCAGATGGTGCTGTGACACAGCCACTCTCAGCTCATGATTTCTTGCTGTGTCAACAAAGCCCAGTTTAGCCATGGCATCAGAGCATCTCCCATCTCCCCCTGAACCCATCGCGCTACCCAAGTGTGCAGCCTACCATCCACAGGCCCCATCCCCAAATAAAGCACAGGTCTGGGGTCCACAAAGGTGTCAGACTGCTTGTTCTGTACCTGGGGATCTCCTCAGCACTGTGCAAACCTCAGGTCCAGGTCAGTGGCACAGGGTGAATCTGGACTCACCTCCACCAGGAGGAAGACCAAGGCCACCCCAGCTGTGTTAGCCAAGAGTCCCTCCCAACAATAACAGGAACAGCTCACAAATTTAAAAGGTGAATTGGGGATTCCTCAGTCCTTAGGTGACTCACAATCATGTAACTGGTATGGTTTTCATAAAATGGATGCTCGACCTTAAAAGCTCAAGGGCCTTGAGTTTCAAAGTTAATGCCTGTTGTTTGCCAAAATGCACAGGAAAAAGGTGTGCTTGACTGCTGCACTGCAACAGTAAAAAAAGGAGTCATTAACAAGGAACACTGTTGGATGAATAATGCCATTATGTTCGTTAACAGTATGCCTTCATCTGGAACTCTCTTTGCCATACCTGGGCTTGAATTTCAGCAGAGCATACATGCAGTGAAACCTGCAAAGTCCAAAGTGGTTAATTACAATGTTCAGCAGCCTAAAAAGACTCCCATAGGCAGAGAGATTTAAGGCAGTACGACAGCCTGCAATTTAGAGGGAAGCAAGTAAAAAGGGACAGAACAGAGAAGTGTAACAGAAAGAACCACTTGGGACAAACAGGGTAAAACTAGGTGTTTAGTTTTTCCTGGAGGTTTTCCTATCGTTTAGGCAGTTATACCATAAAAGTTCTTAAATGAGTCAAAGAAATATTTTCTACAGTGTCTAACAGCTATGAAAATGTTGGAGGGAACAAGGAGTCAACAACTTTAAAACAGGGCAGACAGTTAAATTTATATCTGTAATTATCCCAACTGAAATAAAACATATGGAGATGAATCTGTAGCAGGGTGCAGGACAAAATCCAGTTGCTAAAGGCCAGGCTCCATATGATATGGACTTTTCATATCAACTGACAGAAAGGTGAAGCTTTGATAATTTCATAGCAATAAGCCAGAGTTCCATGGTACAGTGAGTGCCAGATGTAAACAAGAGTTTCCAAGTCTGGCTTTTTAAAATTCAGGGGGTTTACAAATGCTAGTAACACATACATTAACATAAAATTCATAGAGGTTGCAGAGAGACATGCAGCTATTATTTCTTTCTCAGTCATTGCAGAGTCTCTCCCTGCCTTTTCCAGGAGGAAATGGCCAGCTTAGGAATGGGGACAGCATGTGGCTCCAGTCAAAGTGAACATAATGGGAAATGGAAAACCCTGAATGGGGCAAAAGTTCATGAGTTTGGTGCCAGTAATCAGATACTTCTAAGCTTGTTTGGGTTTTGTTGGGGGGTTTTGCACTTTTTTAAAGGGAAAAAAAAAAAAACAGAGTGAAATAAATCATATCTGGGAGGAAAATTAGGCTCTCTGAGGATGAAAGCATGAGTAAACTGAAGTGCCAAGATCTGAAGGCAAAAGCTGTGGCAGATCCATATCCTGCATTAATCAAGCAGATACAGAGAGATGTACTGTACTGACCAGCTGGTTATCTGCTTCCTGCCCTCAGAGGCAAGATGTCCTGACCACATGTGCCCTAGTACAGGCTGAACCTTAATCCAATCCCAAAAAATGATAACCAACATCTATCTTAAGAACAACAACTGAATCCAGGACACTCAGTTAATAAATGATCGCCATCCTTTGTTAAAAGTAAGGGGGTTTTGAAACATCCTGATTTTAAAGATTTGGTGTCTATTCTCCCTACATGACTTTCTGAGTTTTTAATCTTTCAGGTGTACTCAAGCCTGTTTTCCAGGTCACTTCCCACTACTTAGTTTCTGATTCTTTTTTTATTGCCATCTGCTTCCAGCTGCCTGATTTCTCAGTCCAGATTGTAGAGGTATTTATTGTTTCTGACTGCAGGCAGGTAAATTCCCAACATCCACTGCAGCAAAGTTCTGATTACGAATGGTGTCTGATTGTGTCAGAGTTCTGGCATTGCCCCTCCAGGAGAAGAGAAAGGGCAAATATTGACCCAAGAAGCATCCAGAGGAGCCACTCTATAAAGAGATAATTGATGGATAAATAGATAGGTAAGTGATCAGAGATTAAATTATATACATACAACCCAAAAATGCATAGATATAGATATAGATATTGATATCAAGAACACCCTGAAAATGGGGAATTACAAAACTAGTTTTATTCTAACCCAGTAAAGATGAGAATTGGCTTGGCACTCATGACGATTTTCTCAAACTGAATAATGGCTAAACTCTGAGTACAGAATTTCTTCCTGAAGACTGATCTAAATCTGCCCTTTTTCAGTTTAAAATCATTGCCCCTTGTCCTGTTGCTGCCTGTATAAATACTCTCTCCTCCTTTTTATAAACCCCCTTAAGGCACTGGAATCTTTGGAAAGATATTCCTACACCAGCCTGCACTTGCACCGCTGCCCACCTCTCCACAGACTGAACAGACTTTGTGTGATGTGAATCTCCTCGCACAGAATCCCTGCTTGCTCTGGGAAACTGCCTCCTCGGGGGCCCTCTGCTACTTCTCCCTTCTTCATCTGAATGTAAGGGGAACAATTCACAGAGCTCACACTAACACTGAATGTCAGAGGTAAATAAACAAGGTCAAAGCGATGCTGAGCACATCCTTTGAAGGTTCATGCTGCAATGTGTGGGTGGAGTGTCCTGAGCAAAGCAGCTCTGTCTTTGGGTAATTTATGAAGAACAAAGCTAGTTCCAGCTCATTCTTGCAAGAGCATCTCAACACAGAGCTTAGCCACAAAACATTTCCCGTCCTGTGATATTTGTCAGCAGAGCAATCTGCAAAAATCCCTGAATTTCAAGGGGAAAATGTGACAGATTGTTTGTTGAATGTAAGCTACTAAAAGTGGTAAATGACTCCATTTTACTACCTCTCCGATACATGCAGCTGAACACACAAATCACTGAGTTCACTGCAAGTCTGGAAAAACTCACAGTTCCGGAGTTAATCATTAATATTGTGGGGTTACAAGGAGGTATTTTTAAGATTGCTGCAGCATGTGGGAAATTCCCATGTGAATTCCCTGCAGGTTTTCAAGAAATAGCCTTTTCCATTTGGCTCAGATGCATTTGTAATTGTTTACATAAATTGAATATGAAGTATCAAGGTCAGATATTTTCCAGAAAGCCAAAGCAAACAATTTACCACTCTGTTGTAAAAGAAAACACCAGAACAATTCCATCACAGGCCAACTTCCTTTTCTTTCTCTTGCTTTATGTGGTATTACACTATATAGCAGAAACACTGGAACTCTGATTACTTAAAAGCATGTCAATCTACTAGGTACAAAATTCCCTCTCTGAGAGAAGTAGCAACAAGTTTAACCTCACATTCTCAAAGCAAGTCTGTTTCCTACATTTGGTTTTTCAGATATGCATCACAATCTGCAGTATCAGCTCAGTTCCCAGCATAAGCTCTGAGAACCTAAAAAATTATATTCATACAATTATAATGGCTTGATTTTTATGGGCTCTCTATCTCCCAGTTTATATTATCAGGACAAAGGATAACCAAGAACAATGTTTTCTTTTTCTTCTCGAATTGATAAAGTTCCTCTCAAATCAATGCATTGTCTGCTGACATCTTTTCCCAAAAAAACCCACTCAGAAAGTGATCTTTGTACTACCTAACCCCAATGGCTTTGGATGCTTTTATGGATGACTGGAAAAGTCATCTAGTCCTTCAGCTGCTTTTGAAAGAGAAACCCTTTTCCCTACTAACCCTACTCAGCTGGGATAGAAACCTTCTGCATGACACCCTGGCCATGACCCCTAGTCAGTGTTTTGTCACCAGCAATGAGGGCTTCAGGATTAAAGTAGCCTAATACAAGCCAAAAATATCAGAATATCTCCCAGAAGGGGCCAATCCTCTTGACCAACCCCATAATACATAGACCACAAATTTTATAGGACTAAACAGATGAAGTTTGCATCATAGCTGGCTCTCCTGACCCCTCTGATGCTCAAAGGTTCACACTGGGAATTCACTTCTGTAGATAAAACCATAAAAATCATTTATGTTGGAAAAGATCTTTAAGGTCATCAACTCCAACTATTAGCCCAGCACTGACAAGCCCACCACAATATAAGCCAATATATTAACAGCAAAATGTAATTAAAAAAAAAAGCCCACATGAAATGAACCTTCTATGCAACACCATCAGTTTAGAGATTATGTATTTTATGAAAGTCTAGCACTTGATTATAGAAAATTAAATAAGAAATAATAATTGAACAGTGGCCCCTCTGATACATTCACAGAACACAGTACCACAAAGTGTTATGAATCCAGGGAAATTATATATGGATCAACTTATTTAAAACAAAATAAAACAAAACAAAACAACAAAAAAAAGCACACACAAACAAAAACCCCAAAAACAAGGCAACAACAGGAAGCCCAAATTTCACTTTAAATACATATACAAGCATCTGCATCTGCAATTCCTTCTTCAGCAAGCTGAGCACCCAGCATTTGCACTGCTTGAGAAATTTCATCTGATATAAAGAGCTGGAAACAAATACAGGCCAGTAAAAAGGATTTTTAAGAATTAGACAGCTTTGAGAATGGTACCACTATGTATTTTCACCATCTTCTTAAAATCTAGCACTCCTTAGGGTACCAGAGTTGCTTCCTTAGAGGTGACTGCCTACCCAAACTCCAGGTCAGATCCAAGACTGGGCATTTATCCAGGGATGCTTTAACAAAAACTCATGATAATCCTCATTGCAATGAGACTTGAAAAATAAATATCAGGATGAGAAAATAAAGCCACTGAAATGTAGGTTGGGTCAGTGCTCTCAGGAAGGACCCAGGCCAATTAGTCTGAACCCAGGAAAGAATGAGGGAAGGTTTAAACACCATAAATTATGAAGAATGATTAAAAGGATGGGATTTGTTTAGTCTAGAAAGAAGAAAATTAAGAGGAATCATGATAGCAGTCTCCAAACAGAGGCACTTGTAGCTGTGTAAGAAAGGAAATTACCATCTCCTGTGATCCCTGGGAGCCTGGAAAGAAGCAATGGTGTCACACTGGCCCCTGGGCAGGACATGAGCAAGGCAGTAGGAAAGAAGTTTGTAACATTAGGTAGTGATAAGCCTTGAAAACATTTCCTAGGAAGGTTGTGGGACCTCTGTCACTGCAGGTTTTTGTAAACATGTGAAGCAAACATATGCCAGGAGTACTTAGTGTGAAGCCAACCCCACCTGGGTGAGGCAAGGGACTGGGTGACCTCCCAAGAACTCGCCCATCCCTATTTTCAATTATTCTGTTCTTCCTTTCTTAAGCTGTGTGGAGAGATGTGCAATTGCTTGTCACAACCTGTTTATAAAAAGCAATTCTCTTGCGAAATTCCAATAGGACACCCCAAGACAGCACATTAGAAGCAAACACTAAATCTTATCTCATTTCTTTACATAGCTGCCTTGACACCACAGACTTCTCTTCCAGTCCTGTTTTTCATCTGGCTGTCACAGGTTGGCTCCAAGAATTTTAAGAGCCCATTCAGAAGCACTGTTAAAACATAATTCTCCATCTCACTGAATAATTAACAACAAAGTTCCAGATGTTTTTAGAAATAGAAAATATAGTTAACTAATGCTGTAATTGATAGTAAGACATTAAGAAGGAAAGGCACCACTAACTAGGATATATTCTCCAGTCCTGTACTGTACTCCAAGATAAGCAAATACTAAAATTAATTGAGCAATTTGGTTTAGATGCACCAAAAACATCTCTGGAAAGAACATGTGTATTCTGCTCTTACATACTCCCTGCCCAGCATTCTCATTAATTCAGGTCCAAAGCTACTGAGGTATTTCACTTTTTATCTCTGTTCCACTAGGAACCAGGTAGCTGAGCATCACTCCAGAGCTGAGCCTGGAGTTATACATCATGTCCAATGTCATCCTGAAGAGTCTTCCCAAGGCCATGGACCTAATGACTCCAAGCACTCTCTGCCCACAGCTGTGGTCATGGAGATGTTCTCTGAGCAAGCTTTACCTAAGTGCAAACAAATACACTCACACAAATAAACACACATAGTTTGACATTTTATGCAGGCCTGGAGTGTTTGGTTAAAGGTCAGAAAACCACAACAAAAAACATTTCAGAGTGTTTTCATTACTTCCTTCCACCTAAAAAGGTTCCTCTGTTTTTGAAACTGCAACCTTCCTTCTCAGAAACATTCAGACACTAAAATCTTTCTTATTCTAGGCCACGTCTTTTTCTATTTTTTTAATCTCCTCCCCCATTTTTCAGGAATTCATCTGGAAATTCAAATAAGTTTGGTTTTTTTAGTTAATAATTGATTGTACAATGTCTACATTGAGCAACCATGCTATTATTTGGGCTGATTGTCTGAATTATGTCCCTTTTCCTCTCTTATTTTAAGAGTTTTGCTGCTTCAAATTCCCATTTAGATTTCTTGTGACTGTTTGGACATGTCCTGCAGATACTGCTGCCATTTGCAGGTTTTGTAAGATCAAAGAATAATTTCTAGCCTTTGAACCTCACCACTTTAAAATGTATTTTCCAAATTACTGGAAGAGTTTTTCTTCAACATCCTGACTTCTCATAATACCTTTATAAACTTCTCTTCCTGACCACATGAGCCCAATGCCAACCTTAATGTCACCATTGATTAAATCCATTTGAAATGTGGTGCCTCTCCCTCTACTCAGTCACAGCTGGCACTCTACCATGCAAAAACAAGTGAAGGAGAGAAGAATATCTCTAGGTTGTAGCTGGAACATAGGAAATTCAGTTTGCCACATTGATTGCCCACTTAGTATCAACTCCAGATGGAATTCTCCTGTGGAGCTTAGTTGCAGACATCCTGCATGATCACAGAATCATGGAATGATTTGGGTTGGAAAGGACCTTAAATACCATCTAATTTCACTCCCTACCATGAGCAGGGACACCTGCCACTAGACCAGGTTGCTCCAAGCCCCATCCAGCCTGGCCTTGAACTTCCAGGGATGAGGAGTCCACAGTCTCTCTGGGAAAATGATAATCAATTAATTGATCTTACGGTGTATTTTTTTACCTTGATCCATCCCATCATAGTGAGACTCCTTCTCAGAGTGATGACACAGACTCGTGTTTAGCCATCCATAACTCTACGTAGCCTGTGAAGTAATGTGTGTGTTTTTCTGTTTTAAATGAACTGCTATTTAAGCTTTTTTTTCCCTAGATTACAATATCAGAATAATGATGGGAATATTTTAAACTAATGAAAGGATATGTTCTGATCATAACTCATTAACTCTGGACTGAAAAGTGCTACTATTCAATAATCCTAATGACAAGTAATAATTTCTTTCTCCTTGGAATGGAGAATTTCAATTCACTGCAAATTCAAAGCAATTTAACAATAAGACTGACAACGGGAACAAGAGAAGAGCCACATCTATTTAGAAAACATAAAGCGGTGCTTGCTGTACAACAGTGGCTTGTGACTGACTGAACAACTGGGAAAACTCAGCAGGGCTGCTTTTTGAAGAGAAAGATGGATAAGTGTAAATTCATTTGGGCACAACAAGCCCAAAGCGAATGCAACAGCGATGCAATTATCTGCCTTCAAAAGACAATGAGGAAGGCACATTTCTTTATTCATATGATGCCATTAAAAATAAGTAAAGTACCAAAGTGACAAAGGCACGTGGTTTGCAGCATTATTCCACCACAGAACACTGGGTTTCTGGAGAGACCTTCTGCAAGGGCAGGAGTCCCCCAGGCTCTGCTGCAGAAGACGCAGCCTCACACTGCTGGGAAAAGCTCTTCCATGGAATAATTAAACAACAAACCCAACTCTGGAAAGCTTTGGGAGTCAGAGTCCCCCACCCTCATCCTTCACAGTAAATAAAGGGTAAGTGATTGCCTTTGCATGAAAACAACCTTCCCCTTTACATTGGAGAATGGCAGTGGGAATTACAGAAGCCTCCAAATTTGCTCAGATCTCATGCATGGTGCTGTGTCAAGGCAAGCCTGGAGGATTATGAAAGAGTAATTGCTCTGCAATAGTTTCTCTTGGTGCTGCTTTGCTCTTTGGATTGCTATATGGATTGGTCTCCCTTCAGCTCCCTGAGTAAATTGCCTCTCCCAGCCACTCCATGTGATGTTTTTGGGATATCCTGAAACAAAATGTCTCAAGGCTGAGGTCTGCTGACCCTGGAGATCTCCAGCCCGGGGTGTGTGTAAGTCATCGTGTGCATATTGCAAAATAAATGTCAAAAGTTTTCAGTATTCACAGGCGAATGCAGAGCAGCCTTAAAAATAAAAATAAATGCAAAGAAATGTTTTACTCTTTATCAGGATGAGAAGAAAAGGCTCTTCACATCCCTGCTGAAACATCAAGGATCCCCCCCTTCCCCCAGTTCTCACATTAAGGCTGTGTCCACCCACCTCCCCACCTCACTTTGAACCAAGAAGGGCCAGCTGATGTTTCCTCTGAGACCACAAATATGAGAGCAAGAACAGCAAGAAGAATCCCACACCATTATGGAACCAGATTTTGCAATCCTTTTTGCTCCACTTCCTCCCTTGAAATTAAAGCCTCATGTGTCAATGTCACACTACTCCAGCCAGAATCCTTCTCCTCCTCCCTCCAGCCCAGTTTCTTCTGCTCCAAGCTGACATCAAGGACACAGCTCCCTACAGCACCAGACTGAACACTGGAAGGGAATGTTGAGGGGATTTTCCATATCCCTAGTGCTAGAGAGCAGAATTAATTCAATCCATAATACAAGAGGTTCTTCCCACATCCTTTTCTGCAATATGGCAGAGTTACTGATTTCCTCTCTTTCCCGTAAGGCCTATTTCCTGTGATGCATTTGAAAGCATATTTAAAAAATACAATTGCCTCTACAAAATATAAAATACACTTGTGTTGGGGATGGGAGCTGAGGGGGTTCTGAGGCATTTCATGCTAAGCAGTGTCAGTCTTCAAAAAAATTTAAATTACACTTGTCCACAGTAGTCGGGATGAATTAGCCTTATTTTCTCAAGCTTTTCCCTTAGATTAATAGACTGCCAAGAGGAAAGAACATAAAGGTGCTCATAACCACCACATTTCATGCCATTTAATCATCCTTGATATTTAGTCTGTTTAGCCCAGTCTGTTGCCAAAGGAGACATCCTAAAAGGGCAACACAGAGTCCACCTCTGCGAGGAGGCAGCCAGGAATGCCTGAGCAGTGCAGTGAAGCTTACATCACTTTTCTAGATGTCTGACAAGAAACAAATCCTACTTTTAGAAGGCAGTTAGATGAGATGAAAGTGAAGAGATGTTTTTTACAAAGAACTTCATCTGAGCTCCTGTCCAAGTACTCTTCCTACCCTTCTCTCAAGTTTGACACAAAACATCTTGTACCCAGTCCTGCTGTGCCTTCAGCCCTTCCTGTCTGGTTTACTGGGGTGAGAAGGACCACAGGTTCTTCTGGAACATAAGCTGGAAACCAGGGTTGGAAAAAACCTGCTGCATGGGACAAATCTCAGAAATTTAAAAAAACTCAAAAACCAAACTTGTTCTGTGAAGAAGAAAATGTCACAATGTACAAACCGAAAACACGCAACACTCACACTGGTCAGTCACAGCACTTCATCTCTAGGTTTCTGAGAAGTTCACTAAAATACCAACCTTTTACTGCTTTTGGTTTCCAGAAGGGATGTGGCAATTTCAGAATATAAATTCTGAAATGTCACTGTCCTTCAAACAGTGAGGCTTAGCCTTTTCTGCCAGTACTTCTCATTTCAATCAATTGGCAGGTCCTGAGGAAAAAAATACTTAGGTAAAAAAAAAAAAGTTTCTTACAAGTTCTGAGAACCTTGCAGAGCACACTGCAGCACAAATGTAAGCTTCATCAATCAAGTGCAAATATTGCCTTGGTTCTTTCCTACAGCTTCCCAAATGACACATACCCAATGGCTGCTTGTCCCTTCACCCAGCCCAGCAAGTGAGCAGATGACCTGGGGTCCTTGCATCCCTGCTGAGTCCAAATAAACCACTTATTAAAATAACCAGGAAGGTCATTCTTCAATATACTTTTCTCTACACATTGAGCATATAGAAAGCTGGTGCTGAAGATGGTGGCTTGAGAGAATAGTGAATCTTTAATCAGGGTTTATATTGCTTTTTGGAAGACACAAGCTGGCAGACATTAGTCTGTGGTACTTTAACTGTTGTCTTTGGATGGCAGGACTTCTGTTTTTAAAAATGAGTTTGCTTCAAAAAGAAAACATCCATGTTAATGTTCACTCTCCTGCACACACCCTCTCACCCTTCCCCAGACCTCTCTGGCAGCTCTGTCCCCCCAGTTGCTGGCATGTTTCTGGGCATGTTTCTTCTTTGGACAGAGAGAGACATCCTTCCTGGCTGCTGCCAAAACCAAAAGGAATTCCTGATACTAATTCAAGTTCTTGGGAGACTGCATTATTCCCATTTGCAGCTAATTGTCAGGTTAGAGATTCATTGTGGGAACCAATTCCAGAACAGTACAAAGGACTCAGATGCACATTTTCATCACATTTATACAGCAAAACCATAGAATAGAATCATGGACTATCCTGAGTTGGAAGGGACTCCCAAGGAACATCCAGTCCAGCTCCTGGCTGGACAGCACCATCCCCCAGAGTCACACCCTGTGCCCCAGAGCATTGTCCAAACACTCCTTGAGCTCTGTCAGGCTGGTGCTGTGACCACTGCCCTGGGGAGCCTGTTCAGTGCCCAGCCACCCTCTGGGGAAAGAACCCTTTTTCCTGATATCCAACATAAATCTCCCCTGATATAACCCCAGGCCGTTCCCTCCAGTCCTGTCACTGTCACCACAGAGAAGAGATCAGTGTGTGTCCCTCCTCTTCCCCTCATGAGGAATTTGTAACTGCACTGAGGTCTCCCCTCAGTCTCCTCCAGGCTGAACAGACCAAGTGCCCTCAGCCTCTCCTTACATGGCTTCTCCTCAAGGCCCTTCACCATCTTTGTCACCCTCCTTTGGATGCTCTCTAATGTCTTTCTTAGGTTGCAGGGCTCAGAATTACCCCCAGGACACAAGCTGAGACCACTCCAGTGCAGAGCAGAGCAGAACAATCCCCTTCCTCCACTGTCTGGTGATGCTGTGCTTGATGCACCCCATCAAAAGCCCTATCCTGATTCCAGGCTGCCATCAGACAGGAGCTGACATCCTGAAATCATTCTTAAAAATGTTAAGGGTGCAACTTAAGTTGGGTAGTAAAAAGTTCACAGATCTGTACACCTTGAGATCATCTCCCAGCAGAGGATGCTCAACTGTGTGTGTGCAGAACAGAGCCTGGGCTGTCTACTCCTCCACATTAAGCCCATGTGCAAGTGTGTGTTTATCTTCAGGCATAAAGTTTTTTAAAAAGATTTCATTGGCTTGCACAGCGTTGGTAGATGGCAGGATTAATGGCTGCTCTTCAAAGCTATAAACTGCACGGTGTGTTTGCTCAGACTTTGAGCCATGAGTTACTGCTGTAATTAAATCCAGAAGGAGAGACCATAATAACATTCTGACTTGATTTCCAGTGGCAGAGCACTGATTAAGAGAGCTACATAATAAATGAGAGGCATTTCAGAATCACACTGTTGATGCTATCTGTAATTTTTTTATAATTAGAAAAGCCTAAAGAAAATTGTATATTATAATTACATGCATTATTAATCCTTACTCTAATATGAATTCTTCTATGATTACAGGTCGCATCACAATTTTTGCAAATTTTTGTACGAGGTCCAGTGCTTACCAAGTGTGTCCAGATTTACAAAAGCCCTTATAAGCAACAGATAAATTGCACTGTATTATTTCAAACTCCTGCAAAAGCAGAGAAAGTTCCAGTTTATGACTCAAAAATCTAAAAGGAAGCAAATAGTTTAGGGTCAATTATTTTCCTGTTTAAACTCGATGGCACAATGAAAAGAACATTAATATAGCAAATTTCCATGCAGTCCTTCAGACAGAAGTCTTGAATAATTGAATGTGAAAGGAGGTATGGAGAATATTGAATGATTAAAAGCCCACAAATTATGATTAATTCATCTCTTTCATAGAAGACTGACCTGAGCACAGGGTTTTGTTCAACCTGAGCACAGGAATTGGTTCTCGAAAAAACCTCTGTTCTACCATTCTCCATGGCTATTTAGTGTATAATCTTTTTAACATTCTTCATTTAGATCAAGATGGTGTTAGCAGAAGATAAACAGAGAAGCTGTGGAGGCCTCAGCCCTGAAGTGTTCAGGGCCAGGTTGGACAGGGCTCCCTGTGACCTGGTCTAGTGAAAGTTGTCCCAGCCCATGGCAGGGGGTTGGAATGAGATGATCTTTAAGGTCCCTTCCAACCCAAGCCATTCTATGATTCTATAAACTACGTTGTGCCTTTTGTCATCTTTTTCCTATTCACAGTTTATTTAAAGGTACAAGACCAATAGGATAAATGGTAAGATGCTGGATTTCCAAGCAATGAAGACTCCAGAATTTGTGTTTTGATACTCCTATTCTGATCTATATTTTCTGATCCATCTTAAATAAATTTTTCTTTCTCCCTTTAGTTGATATTACTATTATTAATAGCAGTAGTAGTAGTATTACTTTTTCTTTTTTTTTTTAAAGCAGATGGCTTGGTTAAATTCTATGCTGACCTCTTCCTGAGGTGATCTGGAATACTGCAGAAGTCAATATTTTCTGGGCTTCTCTGTGATGAGAAGATGCTTTAAAAGCCCTTAGAGTGCTCGATAGTTACACAGTATCTCCAAGGCTTCTTGCACTCACATGAGACAGCAGGCAGATCTCACACAGCATTGGAGCTGAATCATTTGACACACATTTGGGTCAACATGTCTGCTGATGTCTGATTCCCATTTTAACTAATGTGGTGAACAAACTCCATATCCAAAAAGAAACAAGAAAATCCTTCCCAAGCAGTAAAGTCAAAGCAACATACCTTCAGCATCCTCATGAACTCAGAGATAACAGCATCCACTTGGATTCACCACAGACACATCCTGAAATATCAGAAATGAGAATATGAAAGCGTGGGAGTGAACAAGTACAAATACACATGGGCAATTCTCTCATTTCTGACCCCATAATGTCAGCAATCACCCAACCTCAGCCAAATGATCTCCCAGGACTGAAATCCACGTGCCCAGACCACCAATGTCGCGGCACCACCCAAGGCCAGCCTCTGCCAGCCAGAACCACACAACTCCCATATGGCCCAGGGAAACAAGGCCACGTTAATGCCTGGTAAAGGCCATTTGGAGAATTGTTACAAGGAGGTTCTGAACACGTTCCAGTCACTGAGTGTTGATTCTGGCAGGCGCAAACTGAGCCATGCTCAGTCCCACACTGAGTCTCTGCACTGCAGTCAGGGGCTCCCTCCAGATGGTTACAGATGCCTCTGAATGGGGACCAGCTGGTTAATGTTTTCTTGCCTTGGTTACAAGCAGATAAAACCATTTGCGTCATGGTTACTTTTGACGGAAAATGGTTTTGCTTAATTCACTTTTGGCTCGGTAAAGGGGCGTTTTTTAGCTGGAGACAAAAGGGTTATTCTGTCAGATTATGGAAATGTTTTGCACAGGTTTGCCTGTCATTTAAATGCTCAATCCAAACTCAAGTGAACTTTCTTAAGACAGATGCAGAGGCCCTCACTGGTGCTGTCACATGAAATGCATTGGTTGTCTCGTTCACTTATTAGTTGCATTTTGCCATAACATGTCCTGACTGGCAACGAGCTTTGATTTCAGGTTTTCTGGAGAGATTCCAACCTGGAAGAGCATTAGTCCCCATTTGTGTTTTGTCTTCATTGACTTCTCATGGTATTTTACAAAGTATACTTTGAAGAACAGATACTTCTAGCCCAAATTCTTGCAGGTGAGAGATTTCTTTCTTTAATTTTTGTTAATAATTAAAGAAGGGTTTAAGAAGCAATATGGAGGAAAAATCTTCTCATTCCCCAGTTGCCCAGGATTGTATCAGGACAGAGGTTCACCCAACTTGAACAACATTGATTAGACTGGGAATGACAATTTATCTGATCTTACCTTGGAAGTTCTAATACCAGATCCCATCCTCAGAATATATTTGACTTTATTATGAAGCAAAGAGCCCTTCTACCAAGTAAGATCTTTTAGTTTCTCTCTGTTTTCTGGGAATAGTTTACTTTTGTGTGAGCTGCCAGATCCTAATGTATCAAATTACAGCATCCATCCAAGCATTTTGAAGCACAAGTGTTATTCTTTATAGATCCACCAGTTACATAATTTCTTAATTCAGAGATTTTCTTAATAGTACTATCTTCAAATTATTAGTTTTAAGGGATGTATTCATCACTTAAAAACTCAAAAATTAATATTTTCCTTGGTCACCCACACACAAATCAGATACTTCAACCTCCAAAGTATCCTTATTTTGTTTGATAGTGAGATCTAGACAAACAGTACCAGGAGTGCAGATTTCTGGTTTTGGTCAGATTAATCCTTGGTAAATCTGGATAAATCTTGAGAATTATAAAAACAGACCTGCTACAAGCATGAAGAATGGGAGTCACAGTGTGAAACAGTTAATTTCAACAGGAAAAAATTATTTCTTGTGAAGAGTTGTCATTGACAATGGTATAAAAACACCCACAGATTACCTTAGCCGTGCTGAGAAATTTGCTTTGCTGGTACCCTAAACATGGAAGCACAATATAAATCGCATGCATTTTCCTTTTATGTTAACTGCCTTCTCTGCCATAAAAAGAGTCTCTGACTGCTAAAGCAAATTGATTCCATGTGCCAACTCCCCCACAAAATTAGTGAATCTACCAGTGGATGCACTGCCCCTTTATGGATGCCTGCATCACTTACTGCTCTGGGAATGGGTCTGATGGGGTGATTCAAGACCATCTTATGCAGCACACATGCAATTATTGCTGGGACAAGAACCCATTTTATACAAAGCTGTATTTATCCTTGGTGTGAAATGACGCTGCTTCAAATTATCCCAGTGACTCTACAGAGACTGTGTTCAGCAGTTAACTCATTAACATTGCAGTCTCCAGATGGGCAAAGACAGATCACATGGATTTATACATTTATTGAACAGCCAAATTCGGCAGCTCCTTTAAAACGATATCTAAATATTTTCTAACATAGCTAAGAGGTCACTCTGATCTATTTTAGAGTACTGCTTACAAAATCTGTACTGCCTTTGAAAGCAATCTATGGGCTGGATTGTCTTTAAAGGTGCTGTAATTCTTGCTGAGTATAATTGGCCACATTACTTGCCAAATTATGGCAAAAACTGACATCCCCTGCCTTTGAATAAATTTTGCTTCATGTGTTTAAACTCCAGATGTGGATAATACCTATGGTACATCTACATGTGGTTGTATTTCATCTGCTGCTCTGAGTGCTTGATGCTAAATCAAGCCTGACAGACTGAGAAGTGACACTATACTCCCACTTCAGAGACTGTGAAGCCTCTCATAAGAGAAGGCCAGAAAGTATTTATTCCTGCAATATTCTAAATCACCTGAGGAAAAGGTGAATGTAGAATTTAACTGAGATGTTTGCTTAAAAAAAAAAGAGAAACAAAAGAGAGAAAGAAAGATTCACTGCTTAGAAAATGAAGTCAAGACAAATCAGAATAATTATCATCAATATAAACATGTGTCTTCAAACAGCTGGAAAATGGTAAACTCTGCCTCCTCCAGTGCCCTAGTGAAGACACAGGTATTGGTCAGAACTGAAACAGAAGTTACTGAGAAAGGATTCATTGGCTGATAGCTGATGGCCAGGGTTGTGATCTGTTAGAATTTGGTTATATGTTTTGAACCAAACATCCATGAATTCAAATCTCTTCAAGTGTCATGATTTTGGTTATGTCATCCTCCCCCTCTTTATGAGGCTCTTGAGCAGTCTGCAGGACCCTTGTCTGATCCTTTTATCTGCCCTAAGTCTGCTGTTTCACAGAGAGAAATGTGTGGAGTTATTTACTCGTGTGTTATTAAACCCTCTTCCTGTGCATGCTCATATGTTGCCATGTTAACAGGAGTTATATAAAACATGCTCTCATTAGAAGCTCCTGGAATAAAAAGATTACTTCAGCTACACAAACCTTATTTTTTGTGATCACTGAACATCCTATCCTACATTTCTTCCTGACTCCAACAGCATTACTGTGAAGCTCAGAGAGAGGGAGAAAAGGGAAACTACCACTTTGTTTAACTTCCAGCCTGGTGCCAATACTCTTCTTACTGCAAGACAGAATAACCAAGGACCCAAAGTAAATTAATTCTCTGTTCAAACATTGCTATCAGAAATTATGTATGGCAGAGTTCCCTGAAAATCACCAGCATATGGAGAATTTCTTCAAAGATTTACAGTTCCCCAGGCTCTCTCAGATAAAGACAACATATTTAGAGAAGGGAACAGCAAGTTAGAGTGACGAGCAGCATCATGTTGCCTTAACAGAATGTCTACCATCCAAATGATGGCATCTTTGATCACTTGGAGCCAAGTCCTCCCATAGCAGTGTCTGACAACTGCCCTCTCCCTGCTCACCTCAGGTGTTTAATTACACATAAGAGAACAGCAATAAATGAACTGAATTATGCAAAGCAGTACCCTCTCAGGGTGGAAATAATGACACAGCCATGAGAATTTCTCTCAGTAAATCACTTACATCCCTAGATTTGGACAGAGTTATCAAACAATAGCCCTGGAAGGAATGAAAGATGTCTTTACTTGAAGGCAGTATGAGCATATGTCATTCCTGATAAAAGTTTGTCCCATCTGTTCTTAATGATCCTACAATCATGGGAACTTTACAATCTCTCCAAGAAACCTATTCCACAGGTTTACTGCCCTTCAAGAGCTTTTCCTAACACTTAATTTAAGTGTCCCTTATGTTATTTTACAAAGATTACTATTTGTCCTGACAATCATGAACACAGAAAACCTTCCTGTCCTCTTTGAAAAGGCTCTTTTTGTGGCACTACATAACCCCATGTCTTTCAACTTTTATTCACAGATCACAGACTAAAAGATAAAATAGGCAAACCCCTCACACTCTTTATCAGAAGAGGACGTTAAACTCTGCCCAGTACATCCACAGTTCCCTTAAAAATTCATTAATGAGAACTGGCCATTGGTTTCCCAGGCTGAGCAGAGCAGAGAGACCTCCTGTCTGCTTCTGATGGTGGGATGTTTGTCATTCTCACAACACCAAGCCATTGCCTACTCACAGGTAATTTTTGATCTATTATACCAAAAGATAATTTTCTAGAGAACTGTTTTTAGCCAGTTCTTTCCCAGCCTATTTTCTTAACACAGTATGTCTGGTTAAGAATAACTTTCACTTGTCCTCCACTGAATTTAGCCCTGTTTCTTCAGAAATTTGTATCTTGTATCACACAAATATAACCCATTCCTCCAATGTGCTTGAAGTCCTTCTCAGCTTTATGCCTGCCATGAATTTACCAAGCAAACCTTCATTTTTTTTTTCCAAATCAAGTTATGTGACATTTTTACCTCCCCAGTAAGGGAAATTAAAATATTTTAACACAACTGATTTTTGACCAACCCATAGTGACTATTTGTCTTCCAACTATTTTTGCAACTGTTACAGACAATTTGTTATGGTTGATTTTATTTTCTTCTAGAAGTGTTATTCTGACTGGACTGTAATTCCCAAGTTACTTTGGAAAAAATAATTCTTCCCCCTCTCCAATATTCTTTGAGCTTGTTGTAATTATCTGCAGACAGCTTTCATTCTCCTTTGAGTAGCAGACCAATCCTCCCTTTGATCTTCCTCATTCTATTAATGGATCTTACACAATTATTTCTGGTTATCTTTGAGGTCTCATTTTGTGCCTTGGCCTTTCTGGTTTCATCCCTGAATACTTGTATTCTTTTTTCAGATTTATTCTTAGAAATTTGACCTCTTCTTTTTTAATGTGTGTTTCTGTCTGGTGTTGAAATTACACCAGAATTCAGCCCTCAGCTTTCTCTGAAAACCTGACAAGTTTGTCCTCTGTTGCTCTTACCTCTTAGGAGTTATGATGTATCACATTTGCGTTCATTGATAACTGTCTTCGTGAAACCCACAGCTTTTATCATGATCTCTCCCATCTTCCTCTTCTGACAGAGAAGTCCCTAGGCAATTATAGAAAAAAATCCTCTAGAAATCATCCAGCAAGTATTACAGTCACCCATCATTTAATGATAATAAAGTTAGATATACAGAGGAGCAAAGTGTAGCACTTCAGCTGCCAAGTAGGACAAAACAGTAGTTAGGAGGGAAGGCTTTATGAGAAAGAAGAATCTACCAGCATGTGCTCAGGTAGTGTGAGAGTTTCAGAGGATTTTGTGACTGTTTATATCCAAAATAATGAGGTATTTTCTGATCCTTAACTCAGTGAGCCATACACTCTCAGTCCTGAAGTTCTGTTCTCCTGATGACCCAAAAAATCCTTAATAATCTCCATAGCTCAACCAGAACAGGAAGTGAAAGCAAGACACCCCTCCTAGAGCAGCGCCACCATATTTCAGCACACTCTCTGTGTGTATTTGCATTGACAGCTTTCAATTCTTCTGTGGATAAAGCATAAGTTTTAACCTTGAACTTCTTAGGGCTCATTGACAAAATATTCACTTTTCTGTGCCCCAGCACAGAAAGGAAGCTCATCTGGATCTCTTTTGAGGTGCCATTTTGAGGTAGCACATTGGATTTTTAGCACTTGCTTCCAGACACAGCTTGCTCTGATGGGGCAATTTACCCCAAATGGAATAAATTCAGAAAACGTGTCCAAATCAGCCTTTGACTCAAAAGCATTTAACCACTACCTAGAAGTAGATATTTGAGCAACTGTGGGTCTGAAACAGCATCCCTCCAATGTTTAAAATAACCCAGCAAGACCTAGAATCCTGGAAATCAGCACTGACACCAACTTCTTCTACAGTACTTACTCCATAGCAGCCTTCCCTTCCTGGACCTGCTGCCATGGATGCAAAGCAAAAGAGGGTTGTCATCTTCCCAAGGAACTTTGCAGCTTCTCATTGAGGTTTCATTCCAAGAAAGACAAATCCCAGATGTACAACGACCCTCTGGCTATTCTGCCTACTCCCCTCTGCACATGGGATTGACACTGATTGTTTACACGTGGTGATGTCCCCTCCTGGGGACACGTTTACATGTCCCTGCTGCTCAGGGAGACTCTTTGGGCTGCTGAGGATGGGACTTCTGGAGGCTGCCAGAGGCTGAGCACAGACTGCAGCAGCTGATGCTCATGGAGATGGTGCCTGCCAGAAGAACTGGCTGGGCCATGGAGAGTGCTCCAGCAACGTTCTGCACATGTGGGGACAGTTCTTTGAGTGCCCTCAGCACTGCAGGACATGGATGCCTGTGTCAGACCTCATGGCACAAGGGTTATGAAATTTGAGAAAGAGGGGGAAACACTGGTAGGGGTGTTTCAGATGCCTATAAAACAGTAAGTAGGTTATGAAGAACAAAACAGCATCAGCCTTTCAATATGCCAAAAACCATAAAAACATAAAACATATTAAGAGAAAATATCTCTCTCTCTCTTTTCTCTTTTTTTTCCCGTTTTATTTTCTTGGCTTTTTTTTTGCAGTTAAACATTTTAGTCTCTGGCCTGTGGAAATATAGGCAACAGCTGCCCTTTTGGCTGGACAGATGAGCCCCAAAACACCAATGTCCAGTAATTTCTGGGAAGGCATCCAGGGGCTGACCTCTGTCCCCAGCCTTCTGCAGGGCTTGGGAGCAGCCCCTGTATTCAGCCCCACATGTTGTTTTTTATTCTGGCTTTCGGGGTGATTATCAGCAGAGAACCACTCTTACAATGCAATTTTCTCAACATTTGAACAGGCAGCAGAACACCCTCTATGGAAAATCCCCCCATCAGAAAGATCCTGTGCCTGGAAGCTGCCCAGGGGTTGCTGGCCTGCAGACTGGATTGCAAGATCCATCTTTGGAGCCAAGAATTTTCCCTGCTGGACCAAAGAAATGCAGGAATCCGTTTCCAAGCAGCAGCAAGCAGGAAAAAAAAAGTGCATAGGGTGAGACAAGTCCAGTCAGTGCACAGCAGGAGAATGTAAGGTGATATTTTGCATTCCCTGCCCCTGTCTGCTGTGTGGTCCAGCAGCAGCCAACTGCATGTGCATGTTTCCCGGGAAGGGGAAGGGAAGAAGGACCAGATGTTAAGAAGACCACAAACCTGAGACCTTCCAGGGAGAGCTGCCTACACTGAGAGAATGTGAAGGGAAGAATTGGGTTAAGCCTCTGCTCCTCCTTCCCACCACTGAATCTATCAACTCTTCCCCAGAACCCAGACACCAAATGGTCTTTTCTTGAACAAAGTCCAGCCAGAAGATATGGTGACTCCTTCTACTCAATCATCTCTGGACAAATGACTCAGCTGGGACTCAGGTATAAATCCTAAATTAACCTGAGAGAGCTTAAGCCCCATCTTCCACAAACTGTGGAGTATTTGCCTGTGGGACATTGTTAAATCCCTGAAAAACAGCATAAGCCATTACTTGGAAGCAACTTTCCCTATCCCTCCCCTTTTCTTAATGTTCTTGTCAACAGTGCAGTCCTGTGCAGTGCAGGGGGATTCTGCAGGGAGCCTGTAGAAGAGCTGCCTTTTACAGTATTGGCATCCAGCCCAGCCTGTGGGATCAGCCTTTGTGGAGTGAGGGATCCCCACTCCAACCCAAATTCCATAAACTTCTTCATCTCTTTACTGCTCACTCTCCACAGCAGCTCTTGGTCCAGCTGGGGAAGGAGTGCTGAAAAATTAATGAGGAGATTTAAATATCTGATTAAAAGATAAGTAAGTGGGGGAGATGAAGGAGAAAAAGGAGGATATGTTTTAAGGATGCCTCTGGTTCTGCTAGGTGTAACCTGTCTCTGCAGAATGGATCCAAACATATCTTCTATGTTGGAGACAAGATTTCTGCCTGGATCTTGATATTCTCTATTTTCAGAGGTCAAACTGCCCTTCCTGTCAGTCCAGACTAGCCTCTACTGCACCAGCTTTCCTTTAAAATTTTCTACTCCTTATTTTTGAGACACTGTAAGAGTCAATACCAGGGAAAATTAGATTTCCTTTGCTTTCCATAACTGCATTTCTCACAGTTTACTGGGCCAGAGAGATGGAATCTTTTATTAGCAAACCTGTTTTTTATTATTAAAACAGTTTCATCACTGCTTTAGAGGAACAAATTGATTGACCAGGATTGCAGGTACAACTTTGTGTGCCTGCAGGCTTGAATCAGTCACTGCACTGACTGTGCTCCACCAAGAAAAATTCCCATCTATTAAAGCTGATCATATCTTTTCCCCTCCTTTGCTGAGAAAAGAAAGAGAAATTCAAAAAAATAGTAATCTGAGAGAAACTAACACTACAATAATGAAATGAAATTATATTAGAGGCAGTCTCACACAGAAGGGCATGAGAACCGAGCACTCAGAGGGCCACACCATTCCCAGTGTGCCCCTGCACTGGGCAGGCTCTAATCAATGGCACATGGCATTTCTGCTAAACACAGCCCAAAGGCACATCATGGGGAATTAGAGAGGCTGTTTCAGCCCTAGCCTGGTCTTCCTGCTTTTATGAGTTAAAATCTGATCTCTGTCTGTTTGAAAACAATAGTTGTGGTTTAATTATCTCTGGTGGCAGTAAGTCAATAGCCAGTCTAACACCTCCTGGTCTCCAGGCTGGAAACACTGAAGGACTGAGTCTGTGGCAGAACTCAGTCTGTCTATACATCCTAGAAGCCTTCCAAGCCTGCAGCTTGGCTCACTCTTCCACATGTACCAATCTGCTAAATCTCCCTATACATGCTAATATTTTCAGTTACCACCTTCTAAAGCTTGAAATAACATATACATGTTTTTGTTCTAAACCCACATCTAACACTCTGTGGTTTGATAGTTTGAATCTTCCCTTGCATTTGTCTAAGCCTGCATTAATTTGCAGGAGAGGCATGATTCAATCTGAACCTTATTGATAGAACCAACTAATGGCTGGGATTTACATAGAAATAATACAGGCATCAAAAGCTATCCAGGAGTTTGAAACATCAGAAATAATCACAGTGCAATGAATAAGATCATATGAATAATTCAAGAGCTTCAGCCTCAGAAATTTGGATTCCTATAAGATCACTGTTCTTTTTCTCCAGAATTGTAAGCTTAAAAAGGAAAAAAAAAATGCATCAGTCCTTGTACATATATTTAGCTCATCTTGAAAAAACATTATGTTCCTAGTAGTTCCCTGTGATTCATAAGAGTACATGTAGGTGTGTCAGACCAAAACCAGCACTTCTTTAAGCTAAAGTTTTCTAAAATATCTACTAAGCACGAGGCAGCAGAACTTTCAATGAGAAATAAAAAATAGATATCACACTTACTTTTTATTTTAATTTTCAAATTTTAAACATTTGCCCGAAATACTTTTGTCTGGCACAAGAGCAGAATGCTGGGCTAGCCTTGGGCACCCTCTGGCTACTATAAATACCCTTTTTCAAACAATCTCACTCAATTCCTCTTTGAATGCAGCCTCTGTGAGAGCTGTTCCAAAATACTTATTGCAGTGATTGTGCCCAGGGCTCTGCACTGGCCCTGCACTGCTGGCACAGTCCAAGCTGCCCCTCAGTTTTGTCCTCTCCTAAAGCCACTTGGTAAATGTGTCTGGGCAGAGAGAAGTTCTGGATTCCCCGTCCCTGGAAGTGTTCAGCTCCACATTGGATGGGGCTCTGAGCAACCTGGTCTAGTGACAGGTGTCCCTGCTCATGGCAGGGGGTTGGAATGAGATGAGCTTTGAGGTTCCTTCCAACCCAAACCATTCTGTGACTCTATGATCTTTCTCACACCTGAATTTTTGCATGGCTCTATCAGCCATTTTTGTTCTCTGTTGCCCATTGTTATTCTCTGTTGCCCTTTTCTTGATGCTTCAGCCCTGTTTTTTCAGCACTCAGCAGGCTGCTTTAGTCCTTGCACTGCATGGAAAGGGTGGCCCAGACTGCAGGAATTAGCAGCCCTTGGAGAAGGGCAGGCACAGGTTCCAGCCTTGTGTCTGAATGTATTTGTCAGAAAGGATACAGCAGGATCTTGTTTGAATAGACAATAGACAGGAAATTAACAGTTAAGGCTGAAACTCTAGTCCTTCATACCTGTGATTAAAAGAAAACAGATATCATGCTGAAAGAGAAATACAATTTCAGCCTTCATGTAGCACCGTCCTTCAAACAGTGCTTTCCATCAGGCGTTATTTCTCTGCAGATATTAGCCATTAATTTCCTTCATTTAAAGTAAAAAATATCCCCAGAAGATTATAAAACACTCTGTATTCCCAAACAGACAGCTCATAATGGCTCATCCTGAATATGCCATTCTGTCTCTCCACACAGATATTAAATGGCTGAGATAAATCGTGGCTTGGGGGTTTACAGAGGCATCGTGTCAGCAACAGCAATGGATTACAAACTTCCTCTTTTAGACAGCAAACACCCAATTACCAGCATCATCTTCCTTCATGCTCTGAATAGTGAAGGGAGGGCTGTCATCCATAATTTTTCATTTCTCAGTGGATGGACTCTGATATGGCAACGCGTGTTGCAACAGCACACATCGATATCCAAAGTCATCATTAAACAAAATGCCACCTTGCACAACCCATGGGGTGAGAGCAGGGATCCTACTCCATCTTTGCATCCCTGCAAAGTGGGGGGGGGTATGGGGAGGCCTGCAAATGCTCTGGATATATTTGCACCACAAGGAAATACAAAACTTGCAATAAAAACAGATTTTTTCAGAAGGTCCTGGGCAGGCTGGAGGAAAAGACTGATGGGAACCTTGTGGAGTTCAGCACAGCAAATACCAAGTACTGCACCTGGTATGGGATAACCCTATACAGCAGTACAGCCTGGGGACCAACTGCTGCTGTAACAACAGGGCTCTGAAATCTTTGGAAATAACCAGAATTTTACTGGGTAACCTCAGCCTCCTTTGAGGATGGCCCAGCTGTAGCAGAAGTCAGGTCAGATATATTCCAAACAAAATATTTCAGGGAATTCAACCCCTGACCTTCCCAAGAGCCCCAAGCATGGGAGAAGTCTCCTAAGTGAAGCTCTTTTTTGCTGGATGATATTAGGCTTTTCAGCTCAAGCTTAAAAAGTGTTCTGTAGAAACTTGCTAGCAATAAAATACCAAGAGATCTATCTGGAAACAATAACTAAGCATAAATTATAAAAAAAAGATTGATCCCACTTGCAAGCATTTAAATGTGCCAGCTGCCAAATTGCAACATAATCCACAGACCTGGATGCCTGTGCCTGTTTCAGACAGTGCTGGATGAGGGCTGTGCAGAGCACAGGCTGCCCATGCTGGCCCTTGTCCTGTGAGCAGATCAGCAGTCTTGAACCCTCAGTGAGTGTGGTGGTTTGAAAATAGCTTGGTTTTTGGTTAAGAGAAAAAACCAAGGAGAATATGGAAGCAAAACCCCCATGGACTTCACCAGGATATGAGAATGTTCATTAGTGTGGCCAAGACCAAGGGATCATGACTCAAAACAGCCTGGAGTGGTTAGAAGGGCCTGGAGATTCTTCTTAAAGTTTCTACTTGAGAAAGGCACCCAAAATTAGGAATAAGGGAATGCAGAGCAATGGCATCTGGAAGAGGGTGGCTCATAGGTGGGCACATTTCTAATCATAGAATCATAGAATCAGAATGATTTGGGTTGGAAGGAACCTTAAACCTCATCTAGTCCCAACCCCCCTGGCACAGCCAGAAACAATTTCCACTAGACCAGGCTGCACAAAGCTCCATCAAACCTGACCCTGAACATCTCCAGAGATGGGGCATCCACTTCTCAGAGCAAACTGTGCCAGTGCCTACATGCTGCATTTGTAACCTATGTGCATCAGGCTCCCACAAGTATTGGAAGCAAAGCTCACACACAACCCCAACAACATCCAAACTACCTCTCCCTGCAGTCATTCTGATCCCATTTTTTGCTGCCTAGCAGAAGCTTCCATTTTATAAAGTATTAAGGCACAAGGGTGGCACACATTCCTAAGAACAAACATAGGATGAAGCTGCAGACAGGAAGCAGACAATCCCATTAGCCCCTGTGAAGAAGACTGAGCAAACAGGTCGATTTGACCCTTTACTCCACCTGTTCTGTTTTCAGGTTGAATCATTCCAGCATGAAGAAAAGAGGGGCACTCAAAAGGCTACTGGGCCCACTCAAGGGGGCTTCACTCCCAGGCAGGACTCATGGCACACTCAGATTGCTGAGAATAAACCATGGCTTTTCCATATACTCATGCTGCCAACTGGAAAAAAAGGCATGACAGGCATGTGCAGCCCATCCTTGGGAATCATCTCAGGTCCCTTTCACCATCACTTCTGCTCACAGGTGTGTGCCAGGCTGCATGTCCTGTGTGCCTCTTGCTTTTGTTAGTCATTTCACTTGTAGGCAAGGTCTACTACGTCTGCTGCTCCCTTAATTATGGAAAAGTTGTCTGAGCACATTTTAAACAAGCCCCCATTCTGCTCTTTATCAATATTGCACACGCTTCCTGTCTCTCCAACGCTCTGCTTTGCAGCCACACAACATTTGTTCATAGCTGCAGGCTATGTCAGCAAGGCTTTGATAGAGCAACAAAAGAGTTCCTCACTCAAACAAACAGCACAGAGAGAATCGACCGGGGAGCTGCGAGCACTGCTGGGATTGCTGCCGGATGGAGCTGCACCAGCTTGAAATGGGATTTTCCAACATGTACAGGGAATATTGCTAGAGCACCTGCAGCTCCCCTGGGAGGTGTTACCCGTGCTTCCATCCAGTCTGGGGTTTCAGCTGTGAGTGAGCTGCCAGGCACATACTGCGGCACTTCAGGAGGCTCCAGGCTACTCTGCCAGACGTCACATGGAAGTACAGGGCAGGAAAATCTCTCCTGCAGTGGAAGGACATGCACACCAAGTACCTTGGAGGACTTGAAAGCTGTCATCTTAGATGTCTCTTAGGCTTGCAAAGCTCACTGGTGCCAATACCTGCAGGCAGTATTCACAGTCCTTCAGTACAGGGCACCAGCAGCCCATCCATGTGTTCGGCAGAGGTTCCTTCTGACCTTCCCATCCCTGGAAGTGTCTAAGGTCAGGCTGGATGGGGCTCTGAGCAACCTGGGCTAGTGGAAAGTGTTCCTCCCCATGGCAGGGGCTTGGAATGAGATGATCTCTAAGGTCCCTTCCAACTCAAACCATTCTATGATTTTGCGATCTTCAACAAGAAAGTTGTAAACCTTATTATGAGTTTCTGTATTTTGCTTCTCTCCAATTTAAAGAACACTTGTGAACACAAACTGTGCACCAGCATCATCATCCACATCAAGAAACACTCTGTTTATGCCCTGAGGTTTTGCATCACAGAGGCAAAATCAGGCCTTTGCTGATTGCCAAATATCAGGAAATTTTAAACCAGGAATCAGTTTTATTATAGAGGATAAATGCCATCAAATCTATCACACCGTGAGTGAGGGCTTACCTTTCATTTACATAATGATTAAAACAAACTTGTG
The DNA here is from genome assembly GCA_024734555.1 of Trochalopteron elliotii. Lineage (NCBI taxonomy): Eukaryota > Metazoa > Chordata > Aves > Passeriformes > Leiothrichidae > Trochalopteron > Trochalopteron elliotii. The sequence continues at coordinate 928,876 of JANPWX010018938.1, forward strand.
AATCATATACTTACAAAGGTTATAATTACCCATCGTTTTTATGCAAGGGTTGATTTATTTCTGGTGACTTTAGGACCAGAAACTTTAGGACCAGTTTTCAAGTGATTGATTTTGGACCTTTCTGTTCTGAGCCATCTGGACCGACCTAATCTTAAAAAGGCTTTGAAGGTCAGCACTTTCTGAAATTGAAACTTTGCTGAAGTTCTCCTCCTGCACACACACACAAAAAAATCATAATTTGCTTTTTTAATCCCCAGCTGTCACTGCTTAGTCTCATGACCTTAAATGAGCAAGAAGAAAGGAAACAGAAGATCTGTAGCCCACAAAAACGCTAGCAGGGTGTGACTGCTTTACTGCAGAAACAATACTAGGGTGTATAACTCAATATAAAGAAGAAAAATTACACTAACCAGGAAGATCCAAACAAATGTCACATCCCTGACAAGTGCTGGCACTTCAATTTTAACTCACATCTTTGGGACTTGCTGCCAGGTAAACTCCAAGGCTTAGAGACTGAACATTAGTCAGAGCAAAGGTCCATTCAGAGCTCAGCACCTTGTGACTTGCATGAGAAGGAGAGAATGTAATTCTTGGCCAAACCAGGAGAATAGCAACAGCTCGAGCAGGATGTGGCATCTGGACCCCTGTTCTTTTGGTTGCCACCATGTGCTGACCTCCTCACCATCTGCCAAAGACCTTTCTGAATCCAGCTTTGTTTTTTCAACAGCCTGTGCCAACAGGGTCAAGTGACCTCAGCTGACCCATATTCTGGGTTAAAACTACTGCAGCCCAATCATTTTGATGCTACTGGTTCTTGCTTTGTGTAAAACAGCAATGAGTCAAAATTATCTCTTGGCTGACCAAACCATAAACCCTGAGAGGGCCTTTGGAGAAGCCCCTTGTTCTTCCACAGCCATTACAAATTCCTGGACTTTTTCCAGTTCTACTTGGTTCTCTTCAGAGAATGTGGCCAGCTCATCATTTAAGCTGGGAGCATAAAATGTCTCCCTACAAGAGCAAAATGAGGTTCATTTTACCTTGCCTGAAGCTGTTCAGATGCATTTACAGACACCTTCACATCAGGTACTTGAGTCCACAGATGAGACTGCAGATACAAAAACTACAGGTATGTGTGGGCTTTCAGCAATTTTGATTCCAGGTCTCCACTGCAAAGACTATTGCCAGGGGCTAAGAGGGACACAAACCTAAAATTTTTAGAGCACACTCTGCATGTCAGGGCCTCTGTGATAACCACTGCTGGCTTTTAGCTCAGTTTGACACATCCAGCATTGCACTTTGGCTAAAAAAAGCTTTAATTTTCTATTTGTGGAGGGGCTGTGGTGCACTGATGTGTCCAGAGCCCATGAATGAAGCCTCAGGTCCAGCAGAGATGGGCCAACAGTTGATGCTGGGTCCTGCTTCCTTTCTGGAGCTCAAACCAAGGTCACCCTCTGGTTTAATTTTCAGGTTTTACAGTGTGACTGACCAAGTGCTTAACTCAGAGCTCCTTCCCTGTGCTCTGCCTGGCTTTGGTACAAGGTAAAGCCAGAACCTGTAGTTTATTACCACCAGAATAACATGCCCAGTTGTTCCACCAACAGAAGAACACAATTCAGAAATGTCTTTTGCTGAAGTCTCCCCTTTTTTTATGACTACCCCACTGGTCAGTCATCAGGCAGGGGTGCCCTTCATCACTCTGCCACAGCCTCTCAGCTCCCCTCTGCTGCTGCAGCTCCAGCAGAAGAGGCCTGGGAGGGTCACCAAGGCACATCAAGCAGCTCAGCCACCCCCTCCTTCTTCCCACCAGGCACTCATGCTCCCTCTGCCAGAGAACAGGGAGGAAAGGGGGAAATTTCTGCAAATCCAGAGCCTTGAAGGCAAGTTTTCTCTTTCAGGATGGCTAGGATTGTTAAATAAAAATGACCATTTGAGAATTTTGAGTCATCAGAGCCATTTTCAAGCAGGCTGGGTATGCAAGAAGCTTGTACACACTGATGCCAGCAGTTCAGCCACAGCTTCAGGTCCTTGTACCCCTGGAGCTGGGACAAGTACTGCTTACTGCTGATGGGGAAAGGACTACAGCAAGCTCTCTGCCAAGGACTGATGTGAGCACACCCCCAGCTCTGCAAGCACAAAATCACAGATAGAATAAGAAAATTGTTCAGAGTGGTGTAAGTAGCCACACAAATATGCAGGAGGCCTATAAAAATCTTTACAGGCTGCTTGCAGATTTCTCACACAGGAAAGGTGAGGCAGAGAATAGTGCTGTCTCTATAAGATGAAGATAAGGAGTTGACTGGGAGTTTTATTTATGGAAATGGGATAAGAAAGAATGAATGGCAGCACTGAAAAATGGCCCTGCTTCCAAAGAGTGGGCAGAAAAGAGTGTCTAGATGCCTTTTTCAATCAGGTAGTCTTTATTTCCAGCTGTGGCTAGGGATCAGCTGGTGTCTCTTTCAGCTATGCAGAAATTGGGAGTGATATAATAATAGGTCCTCTTCCATGTCATATTTTCAAGTGCCTGTAAGACATTTTACTGCTCAGATGATAGCAACATTTCCAAAGGCATGTAAGTCAGGTAGGAATGTTTTCCTTTTCAGATATGACTTGGATCTCAATCTACAGGGTGTTTTGGGAATTAACTTCTGATGAGCTATTCAATTTTCACCAATACTCAAGAAGATTGGAGTGGGATTATTAGAGAGGAAACAGAAGATATTAAGAATCTTTCTGTACCAGGGTTTTAGGAGTCTAAGTACCAATGCTCTTCAGATTTGGTCCTAAAGATCCAAAACTGGATTCTAAAAACAGAGCCCCAAACCATCACTATGGGCTCTGCAAACTCACCTTCCCACTTGTACCACAGCAGCCAGGACTTTTTAACAGCCTCTCAGGACTTGCATCTCAGTGCCCTGAAACTACAGAATGGTACTTCAAACAGGTCTGCAGGGCAACAGGGTGTCTGGTCTCCTGGTTTATTCAGCAGGACAGGGACCTTCACCTGTGGCTTCATTATCCTCCCTTTGCATCCAAATGCTTTTCACTGGCACAGCAAGGAATCAAGCCGAACTCAATGACCCCTGATATTTAAACAGCTTTGTATTACATTATGTGTCCAAGATTAAGAGTGCCTGAGCAGTGTTTTTCTCTTTTCCTGAGATATCTCAAGATATTTTTTCTACAGGACTGTAGCCTCTCTCTAAAACCACTTGGAAGACAACCTCTTGGCACAGGAGTGTACGTGGGAACATATGGCCAATCTTTATCTTGGCATGCTGGGGAGGTTAGCAGAGGTTGCTCCCAAACCAGGTCAGTGCTGCTGCACACCTGCTGCCCAGCTGGAGCTGCTCACACTGGATCCAGCACAGCTCTGTGGTGCAGAACAGGCCATCCCATGCACAAGGGACCACTGTGGACAATTTACAACAGCCCAGAGAACTTCTACCTCCCACACCCCATCCACTCATCCCAATGCCTGTTCAATTCAACCAGCCACTCTAAAATTTAGGCTTGGAGTTTAGTGGGATGGGAACTTGCATTGCAGATGGCAATAGCACAAAGACTGGATTTCAGTGTCCAGCATTTGCGATTCTGCCTGGAAGTCTGTGGAAATGCCAGAGCACTGCATTACTCCTATAAATGGCAGCCAGCAGAGAGGGCTGCAGCTGTGTGAAATGGTGACACCACTCTGGTGTGACATATCCCTACAGCACAGCCCTGCAAACTGCAATGTCCCACAGCCCAGACTGACAGAAATGCTCAGCAGATGATTCATCCAAGTTTCTTCTTCAGGAAAAATAACAAATGGGGTGTGTGAATGTAGTAAAGGCCAAAAAAGCCACGGAAGGAAAATCTTGTATAAAGCCTTGCAAACACAACTGAGCCCTGATAGATTATGGCAACACTCCTGCCAATATAACTCTCAGACCATCTCCAGAAGCCTAAAAGAGGTCATGGCCTAAAGTGTTGTGTGCACTGAATAAGGTCAGGCACTGCTGGGGTTCTGGTGACTCTGTTGACTTGAGAAGACCCCGAGCAGGCTGCATAAAGCACAGGCTACACAGTGTCCTTGTGTCACCAGCAGCCCTAGGGATATCCCACAGCTCTGCTCACTGAGTCAAAGCCTTTAGGGAGCAGCCAAGGCTGTTTCATTGACATGATACCATGGGATACAGAGCAGCCAGCTTAAGTCAGACACTTGCTCTGTCCCTACTGTCTACAGCTCCTGGTATACTGAAAATAGCAATCAGAGATGGCCTCGAGTATTAATAGTCATATAAGCACTTGAGATTAGACAGACATCACAGTTTTTCCCACTTAAAGGCAACTCATTTTATCAGTGATTAAGCACATTAGTCTTATTTCTATTAAAGGCACTAAAACACCCCTAAATCCCAACATCTTGAAACACCAGTATCAAAACCAGTAAAACAGATAACATTTAAAATACAGATTAAGACTAAGGGACCACTGGGAGTGCAACACATATATCAGAACTTCACTCTCACCTAACATGAGACATGGCACTGTACAACCCTGCACACACTCAGCCAATGGGTCAGGGCTGGGCTTGGGTAGATGAACCAGACCCAAGAATAGCCTGTCAAGGCTCTACTGCCTGCATGAATATTTCTGATGTGGTGGCTTGGAGGAGAGAAAGTGGAAGAGTTCTTCCCTGACTTGCTGCCCCTTCTGCACGGGGGCCAAGGACAGGTCCTTCCTGTTGGAGCTGCTCAGTGATCAACCAGCAGGATTCTATTATGCATAGTTTAATTGAACACAGTTCAAATGAAACTTTGTGTCCCTGAAAAAAAAAAAAGAAAAAAAAAGAAAAAAGAAAAAAAACCACAAACAAACAAACAAAAAACCCCCCACACACCTAAAAGAGAGATTTTGAAACTGTGATCAATGGTGTTCCTGAAAAAAAAAAAAAAACCAAACAACTCCCAAAAGTGAGATTTTGAAATTGTGATCAAAGTCTTATGTAGATTTTCACCAAATTCAGAGCATCCATTCCATAATACCTTCTTAGGCCAAGTGAACTATCCCACAAGCACTGATGTGTGATTCCCAGTGGAAACAACTGAGCAGGATGAGAATGCAAATGCACTTTCCAATGCTGTAAAAAATCTAGAGAAAAGCTGAAGTGGATGGATTCCAAAATATTTCAAAGAGGCAAACTCTTCAATCCAGACATCTGAGAAAGTCATTGATGAATAGAGCATGAATGTCAACCTGAAAAACCGTTATTGGCACACCTTGGAGTCTGTGACATCTTAACTAAGAGGGCAAAATTGCTTTACGAGAAGAAAGGCAGGAAAGTGTGACGAAATGTGCAACTTTAGTTAGCAATTTTTGGGTAGAGAATTCAAAAGACTCATTCATTCCTCTTGTAGTATGTTATAGCTGGGGTAAAAAAACATGGAATAGAATGTCTTCATCACCAGACATCAACACCTGCAGTGCAGATGTCTGACCAAACAGGACACCCTGTCACCCACTAAGCATGGGATGATGTGCTCTGACATGACTTTAATCTCCATTGATCATAAAGGGAGTTTAAATGTCTGGGAGCTACAGCCATCACAAGTGTGAGCAACTTCAGACTAGGGCAGAAGAAAGCCAGGCAGGAGTTAAGTGGATTGAAAGATTTTACAATGGCAGCCTTTGGAACTGTCTTTTCACATACCAAAATGCTTCAACAGCTCATGAAGAAAGCAAGGAAGAGGAGCCTGTTTCATGGTCTGTAGGATTTACTGATTTGAGTTATTCCTTCATTAAAAATTAGGCTCTCCATCCTGCAGGAGTATCTGGTCTCTTTTCCATCTAGCCTCTTCCCACTGGCAGGGAGGAGCAAGGAAGGGCTGCTCCACATCTCCAGCTGGGTCTGCTGGGCAGGGTCATGGTGTGGACCTGGCAGCATTGACAGGTTCCTCCCAGCTGGAGGAAGAACTTCAGGACATTCTGGGACCACTGTAACCATCCTGGTCCAGGAGACGCATCTCTCATCTGGGGCACTGGGTAAACTAGACAAGGGACAATTAAACAACTCAAATGCATGTTGAATCAAGGAAAAGATCTCAACATTTCAAAGAGAGATGTTCTGAGCATCACAGAGTGCACACATTCACGTTACTGGGGATCTTTAGCACAACCATATCTGGCTTCAGACTGGAAAACTTGCTATGAAATACAAAACCTTGCTAGCACATAAGCAGTTTGTTGCACCTTAAGAACATCACCCTATCCTTGCTTCTCTCTTCCAATGGAAAGGCTTGGGATTGCTGCTTTTTCTCCAAAATTCCTGCCATGGTGAAAAGCACAAGCACTGACTGCTCAGGTGTTCCCTTCAGTAACTCACTGAAAATTCCCTCCCCACATCTGCCACTCACACAGCCAGCAGAGAGATCCCAAGAGAAGGAAATTAGAGACTTAAAGAAAAAGAAGTGGGAAGGAGCTCTCAGATCTTCCCACATCTTGTTGGCGTACCCCATTTGTAAGTGGCATTGATCCACAGCTAACAGGAGAGAGCTGAAGCTCAACAGCTTAAGCAGGCAGCCACTCCCGGAAGAGTTTGGATTCATTTGTAAAAAGAAATTTTTCTAGATCCAAACCACAGTGGAAGATTTTTTTTCAATTTCACAAATCAAAGCTGGAATAATATTTTATGCAGGTACTGCTTTTTCCATCAAAGAAATTTTCAACTGAACATTTCTGATTGGTTTTAAAATTGTTTTGTAGTACCTTTGTGATTATCAGGAGAGGTTTCTGGATAGACTTAGTTTATTTTCCTTTCTCTGTTAAAGACATAAAATCTGATGCAGTTTGAAAATTTAGTAGCACTTTGATTAAACACTGTGATCATAGCATTCAATATATGGTATAAATAAATAAATAAATAAATAAATAAATAAATAAATAAAGATAGATAGATAGATAGATAGATAGATAGATAGATAGATAGATAGATAGATAGATAGATAGATAGATAGATAGATAGATAGATTCCAGAGACTGAGTAGTTTAAACAAACTTTCCAAGGCCCCAGTGAATGCATCTCCAGGAGTGGATTGAGATGTCAGAGGAGCAAAACCTAGTCAATTTTGTAATTCAAGAAGGAATTTTTACTCATATAAATTTAATGTAGCCCAGACAAACTCACAATGCATTTAAACCATGTAATAGTTTAAATATTCAGTTCAATACTCTAGATGGCATTAACTGCAATGCCTGGAAATGCAGTATTGTATCTGGAAAGCATCTAAGCAGGAATGTGGCACACCAAAGCACCATGCTCTTCACTGGCTCTTTTGGGACAGTCTTCAGATAGGAAGGTTTGAAAGGGATCACACCCTATAAAAATGCACATCCTTTCTTCTGATATTGCTGATACTGCTCCACATGGTCCCAAATATGAAAATACATTCAAATAAATGCTTACTTAATATCTTAGATTTTACTTTTCTAGTTGTAAAGTTGGATTCTATTGTAGAATTAAACTTGAATATTTTCAGGCAAGCCAAATAACAACCCACCAGGCACATTCGTAGGCCAGATTTTGTCTTCCCATCATGAGGCTCTGACTAGACCTGGTCTTCTTGCACATGACCAAACCTTGAGCAAGGTCATCCTGTCCTGAGAGAACCTGTCTCAAAGGAGGAATTACTGTGGTGGAATTCTGTGGCAGCCTATGACACTGAAGTGACACATGCTACAAACAAATCCTCAAAATTATTTCTTTTAATAATCTTTACCCCAAATCGTTTCAGCAATCCCATTACATGACTGCACCATCAACAGCTGTCGGGATGAATGAAGGGTCAGGAGAAAGTGGCTAGAAGGAGGAAGGCATTTCTAAAAGCAAGGTTTCCATGCTCAGCATGTCCATTCTGCCCATGTGCTGCTGAAGTTTGTTTTCCAAGGCCTCGGGGGCACATCCTGCCTCTCTACCACATATATTTCCTGTCCTTTGATACACAAGATGGACAAGCCAAAACCCCTGCTGCTCCAAACTCAGGCTCAGCCTCACAGGGTGAGAACTTCTCACCTGAAACCCTGCTGCATGCCTGACCTTCACTGGCCTGAGTCTTCTTGAACAGCACTTCCAGCAGTCCCACCATGTCTAAGGATCAGAGTTTAATTTAATTATATGTATATTTATATACATATAAACAAGAAAACAACTAAATGATTGACTGCAGCAATTCTAGCTAGCTCATGCTCCACACAAATAATATGCTGTCATGTATCAGGCCCTTTTAACAGAGAGACAAGCAGGACCAGGGCCAAGAAAGTTACCTTGGCTATGTCCCAAGTGAAAAAGCATTTGGGGCTTGCAGCAAAAGCTCTTGGTCGTGGGTGACTGCAGTGAACAATTCCCAGTGCAAAGCACTTATCTTAAAAGCAGAGCTTTGAGCACATAACATAAATCAGAATTCTGAGTGCTTCTCATCCCTTACTTTCCTCAAATCCTGCTGGAGGGGTACAGAAAGCTCAAGTTACAGAGTACCAGAGCTGCTGATGCACAGCAGGACCGAGCAATAACAACTGCCTGACCCCCTCCAGCCACAGCCTCCTCTCCATGACCACTTCTGCCATGACCCTCTGCAGAGGTCCAGGACTGGAGAAACCACAGCTTTGATGGGGGGGTGAAAAATCCAGCCTGGTTGATGTCTCACTCTAGTGTGAAGGTGGAAGAAAGCTCTTCTCCCTGTTGCACCATGCCTCAGCACCTCAGAAACTCATTGTGGCTGGGGAATGTGAAGAGAATGAGACATGAAGCTGCTGCTGGAGCAAAGTCACAGCAGTTTACCCTGGTGATGAACTTTTTCTCTCATTTCCATTTTCATTGAAATATCAATTTGCATTTATTAAAAAGCTCTCACCCTCCTCTCCAGAAAAAGAAAAAAAAAGAACAACCACCCTGATCTAAAGAAAGAGATTGGTTTACATAAAATCCTATTAGTTTAGCTGATTGCTTTCAAAACATTTCTGAGAAAGCCTTCCATTACCATACAAATGGTGCTGGGCCTTTTGCAGGCTAACTGCTAGAAAGCATAATGATTTGGGCAAATATTCATCAAGACAGCTGCTTCTGTGAGTGAATGTGAGCCTGCTGCACACCAGGAAAGGAAAGATCGAGAAATAGCTGCTCTCCTCCTCCGTGAAGGCAGCAGCTACACCAGCCCCAGCCCTCTCCCCATATTCCTGCAGCAGCACCCCAAACAAACAGGGAGCACACGTGTCAGTGAGCCTGTGGAGCCAGGCAAAATGAGGAATACAGAGATAAGGGGAGTTTGGGAGAGGAGGAGGCACTGGTAGCCCGGAGTGACCATGTGTGCTGGAGCAGAGCAGCCGGGAGCATGCCCACCACCTTGGCTGAGAGCTGCATTCCTTCTCAGTGTCATCATTTTCCCCTCCTTGTTGGAATAACCACGAGATCCCACAAGCTCTTCCTGGCCCATGAAGCCAAGAGAACTAACAGTTTATAGACCCCTGTGCAAACAGCTTTTGGAGGTGTTGGCATCAAGTCAATCCTGATGCCCTGAGCAACCTGACCTTGGTGAAGATGCCCCTGCTCACTACGGGGGATTTGACCAGATGACCTTTAAAAGCCCTTTCCAACCCAATCCATTCTGTGCTTCTGTGATCTCTGAAGCATGCTAGTCACCTCTTTGGGATCGCAGGGTGTAACCTGGGTGATGTGAAAACAGCCAGGAGTGAGGACATCACCTTGGTGGCCACCTGGGCATTGTGGTGGGCAGGAGGTTCTCTGGGTTTCTAAAAGGGAAGCTCCTCACTGAAGATCTTGCAAAGTCTGCAAAGATTTTGCCAAGTCAGGACTTTTGAGTCACTGGATAACCACAGACCCCTGCTGTCATGTGGATGATGCCTGACCCTTTCCTGTAAAGGTAAAGCCTTTCTTAATCACTCCCCAGAGGTGCTTTTTGTGAATCAGAGAGCCATGTGAATGAGGCAAGCATCCAGATCTGAAACACCATCACAAATTTGGTGAAGATCCCAAATCTGGGAAAAGAGCCTGCACAGAGCTTGTTTTTGTACTTTAACAACAATCATTGCAATCACCTTTGGGAGAACAAACATCTCATTAATAGCAGTCATGGGATGCAGTAACAACCTCGGTAACTACTGTAATGCAGAAAGCCACAGACAACGTCATTGGCCTTTAAGAAAAAAATGTGTATGGGGGAGGAGGAAATATCAGTGAGGACTAAAGATGCAGCATGAGAGAGCAGTAAAAATTTAAACATTCAGCAGCTATTCCACTTAACATTTATAGGCAATTTCCTATTCTAATAAGCTAAAATGAAAAAAAAAATAATAGAAGAGCTATGGTACCAGGGAGATATCATCAACCATTGCTGAAAATAAAATAAAACATCAAATCCCTGAAACTTTTCATCAAGGGGGTGAATGAAGGGAACATATCAGTCCTAAGGCTGTGTTGGAACTTCCTTGAAAACACCTCCCAATCTCACACCACCAGCTCCAGACAAATGAGTACTAATTACCCTGTTTGAGTCTGACCAGCACTGGTAACCAGAGGGTCCTCATTCCCAGCCTTGTGTGGAAACAAGACACAGAGGGATTCCCTGTGTCCTCCATCCCCAGTATCTCAGCCACCAGTGATGCAGCATGGGCTGGGCTGTTAAGGAAAGCCCCCAACAGACAGTGGAGGTGTTGGTTTTAAAACAAGCACCCAGTCAAATCAGCAGCTTTGTCCCCTTCCCAGGAAAACTTTCCCTAAGGCACCTTTCTCCTCAATTTATAATTTTCTAAAGACTGAACACATCATCAACACATCTGAGCTGAGCAGGGACTTTTCTGCTTTTTTGACTGAGGTGACACAGCACAGAGGGACCATCCAACAAAAGAAACTCAATCACATCTGGCCTTAAGCCCGACGTGCAGAGGAAGCTGGAGGGACGGATGTGTTGAGGGACAGCCTTCCAAAGCAAACTCAGACTGTGTCTGCCCCTGTGTTTTTGCTGTTCAAGGTCATCAATCAGTTCAGTGTGGCACTGCCAACACCAACAGCAACCTCTGTGTGTGCCCCTGGCCACGTCTGCCGAGACAGGAGAGCACAACACCCCTGGCAGGGCCATAGGGTACTTCAACCACTGGCCCTGCCTGAGCAGGGGTTTGGATCTGGTGGCCCACTGTGGTCCCTTCCAACCCATTCTGGGATTCTGTGATTCTGCTTTCTGGGAATGTAGGACTTGGACTGACCAGCCAGCCTGAGCCCGGGGGCAGGTGCCAGACCTGACACAGATCAGCAGATGCAGAGGGACTACCAAAAACCCAGTTTCCTTTGCCTGCCTGCTCCCAGCCTGGGGTGTGAACAAGGAGCAGCAGGCAGGCAGCAGACAAAACAGCTTTCTCCTTCCTTGCACTTCCAACCCTGCCCACAATTTTCCAGCTGCAGCATGTCCCTGATGCCACGAGAGAAGTAGAGGGGAGCCAAAGGAAAAAACAAAAAAGCCTTTTCTGAAGACATCAGGCCAGTTGTACACTGGGAGGGAAAACCCTTGCTGATGCGAGACCCCTTCCCATCTGCTCCATGGAGGTGACTGGCCGAGGCAGTGGAGCATGAGATTTGATTATAATTATTGTCTTAACGCAGAGCTGAAATTGTTCCGAACACATGGAGCTTCTGGGAACAGGCAAGCATCCAAAATAATCTTTGGGCTGCAAACTCAGTGACGAAGAGATGGCATAAACCGACAAACATCACAAAACCCTTTGGAGTCTACTTCCCATCGAGCAGGGTTATCCCTGTCAGTCTGCAATTTCACCTCCAGACAGTTCCCACTTTCCTGCCGGCCTTGGCAGACACGTTGTTTTTCAACAAGGAAAAAAATACATTTATCAAGGGGCCATAAACCAGCCCAACCCAATTAAATCAAACCCAGTGGCTTCTGGGCTGTGCTTCTCTCCGCAGTCAGTTCCAATCCGGTGCCTGCCGTGCAAAACCAGTGACGCTACGGAATGCAGCAACACAATTAGGACCAAAGCCCTGATCTGTACAGGTATTTAAGTGGCAGTTGGACATCTAAATATCTTTGTGGAGTGACATGCAGTTCTTTGGGCAGAAATATTTTTTTTACAAAGGAGAAACCACCTCTATTCACATGCATTTTTCTTGGGAACTCCTACACAACTCTGGGTTGAGCAACACCTGTAGCTCAGGTTGTGGGAAGCCAGAAGCAGGGGGACACAGCGCCTTCCCCAGCCACTCCTTATTCTCTTAAGCCCCAGAAGCTGGAAGCATTTATTACTCTCCTGCTTCTCATTAAATAAGCCCAACTTCCTGGAGGCCGTGCAAAGCTTTCAGCAGTCAGCAGCACACGGCAAATTAGAGCTAACGGGTTTGCTGGAACATTTCACACTCTACATGCTTGGGAAAGACTTTTCCAGCAGTCCACACCACATCATCAGTGGATGCTTTTTGTCTGCTGGGTAGCTCCTGGTGGTAGAGCAGAGCTTGGTGAGCACCAGTGGGGATTTTATACAGTAATTGGCCAGTGTGCACAAGGCTTAGGAGTTTGACTGCTGGCACCAGTGAAGCAGGATTTGGCTGCTCCCCCTGAGTCTGTTAATACCCAGATATGCAAAGGAATCTAAACAGCTTATGATATTCCAGGTGGGCAAAGCACTGTGTAGGGTAGGAATTCACAAAAAGTAGATCCAGGAGAATTAGTATTTCTTCTGGCTGCTGTATCCTGCCTAATTCTAACTCCTTAAGGAGTTATTTCACCGAGGCATCTGTAAAATGAGCTATGAAATTCCTTTTGTGCCATGGGTACCCCTGCAAGGGAAATTCACTTAGAACACCCTTTAGAGAAATTCAAGGTTGGAATGGACAAGAACAATCTGCAAGCAGGTTGTGTGGGTACTGCTCTGGGTGGGGAATGAAAGTCCCCCACAATGCCCCGGTGTTAAAGCTTCCTTTTTGTTCCTCTGCAATGATGCATGGCCATATTTCCCTCTTTCAGCGTGCTCCTTCTGAATCACATTTCCTCCTGGCATTTGGAGGAGCAAACAGCAACAACAACTGTGAAACCTCTGTGGCCTCGCCAAGTGTGAACCAGCCTCCCTGCTGGGAAAGGTTCTAGGAAAGGACATTCTGGACAATAGGAGCAGGCCCTGCCAATATTCTGTTCTAATCTTTTTGTCGAGTGCAACGTGTTTTTGTTAATTTTTCTGCTGCAACAGACCTGTGAGCCCTGCCTGCTGTGCCAGGCTTCTCTCCTGGCCATCCCACGTTGCTCTGATTCACTCAGCCTCTGGGTTCTTGCACATCTCTATTACTCAGAGAAAGCCCTGTCCGCTGATTGCAAATGCTGAGCAGCTTAAAAACATTTTATATCTGATTAAGCACTTTATAAGTCTGTTCATGCAAGTATCAGGCCAAATTTCCTCATTCTCTAGGCATAGGAATATATTTTTTGCTTAGTTCAATAAAACCATTTGTATTCATCTCTACTGATTCCACTATTGTTTTCTCTTGCTCAGCAAGATGTATATTACAGTCTGTTTAATTGTGTGTTTGATCTTTACTACTTAACCAGCTCTATTTATCATTAGAATGCATCAGTACATTATAAAGCTTTCAGGCACATTTATCAACATAACAAAGCTCCCACTACAGAAGAGTCCTCCAGGGAAATAAAGCAACAACAACAACAAATACTTCAATGAAATTCACTTAACAGTACAAATATTTGTAATTACAAAAATCTTTAAGAGTGCTTCTTCCATAAATGGCATGTTTTACTTAAAATTGCTTTTATAATGTGATAGTTCCTCCAGTGTATGCCGCTGATGAGTTCCTCAAATTAAAGAAAGTAAGGCCAAATTAGCTGCTTTCTCATATATTCCCTTTTGCTAATGTGAAGGCAGTAGTCAAGTTCACTGATGTGCCACTGAAAATTTAGTTACCCCTAATAAAATGAAGTTAAAACATTTAAAAAACACAACTGTGTGATTAATAACTAATAAATACATTACAGTGTGAATGCAATGCTGCAGAGAGCTGCAAGCCATGTGGGAACCAAGCCTACAACAATCAATTAACTATTGATTGCAATGCCTGTTAATCATTGATTAACCCTTTATAAATAACAAATACATTACCCTTGCTGTAAACTGGGACCACCAGGTTCTTTTACACAGCTCTTCATGTTTCTCATGTCCATCAAAATAAAATATGTGTTGTCAATCTATTTTAATTCCAGCAAAGTATATGTTTTTATATATTTAGCATTCTTGGAAAATCTGGTTTTACTCCATTAGCAGGTTTGGGGGGGGGGTGGGGCTGGTTATTTGGTTTTTGTTTTGGTTTTTTTTACTTTAGCCTCATAGGAAATTAATGCAAACTGGAGGGCATCCCAGGAAGTTAGCTGAAATCTGTCATCTCACCTGGTCAATCACACTATTAAAACAGCCAGAACTATTTGAAGCCACAAGAACTAAAGGTGAATTCATAAATACAAATCTTAAAATATCAGCAAGATAAGATTCTGAAGGCAAGTACTCAAAAATTAGCAAATCCAAACCTGTGGTATTTTGGGAACATCAGTGTTGCCACGTGAACATTATGATGCTGAAGTGACCAGAACCATGCTGCATTTTCCACAGGCCTATACAGAGCCTTCCACTCAGAAATCCAGTAGCCTTCCATCAGAAGACCAATGCTCCATTAATAAGAGACTGGTCAAAAATCTGTTTCACGACTACTGCTTTTTTCTAGACCCAAACTATTGGCATTATTATTGTGCCTAATTTTAACATGACACAGAGAAAGAAAAGAAATCCAACACTGCCCATGTTTCTCAAAGTTCAAGACCGGGAGATTCTCACCACATTCCAAAACGTGGTATTTCAGATCCTCATTTTGGGGCTTGCCTTTACTGCCTCTTCTTTGGCAATGGTTTTGCTTGGAAAGATGCCACTGAAGCCATCACTGGACCCAGTTGTGCAGGGGATGAATTTCATGTCCCGGCATCTCTGAAGGGCAGGTACCACTACCCAAATCCAGATAGGATCAGCAGGGCAGTGAGGTGCATGGCTGCAAGGATAATGTAATGGAATTGGGCAAGGGTAGGACAGGCTTGGATGTGTGAGAGTTGACTGAAAAGAGCCAGCCAAAAGCGCTGCTGTCATCACAAAGAGGGAACTAGAAACTTCCCCACAAGGGCCCCTGGAAGCTATTGAGAAAACAAATAAACCTCCAGACCCTGATGGAAATCTGTAACTTGAGACATCTCCAGTAGGCAAAAGCACAAGGATGTATTCCACAGTGGACAAAATCTCACAGAGTCAGGATAACAAACAGCATAATATATGCCCCAGCTTTGGAAAATGTCAAGGGTGTCTATGTTTTTCTGATTTTCTTTGTTTCATGCTTTTTTTTTTTTTTTCTCCCCCATATTTGTGCCTCTAAAACATTTGAAGAAGGAATCATCCAATATTAATTTATTTGTTTACAAATAGAAGAAATAATTTCTAGAACCCCTGTCCTGAACAGATCCCATCTGTAGTTTAAGAAAGGAAATGACACCTGATTTGTGATTAACAGGGGAGCCAGTACAGGCACAGCTTTTTAACAGTCTCACCAGCTTGGTTAATACCTTATCCTCTTCAAACTCTGGGACATGATGGCAAAATCTGCTGCCAACCTTGAATGACCAACCGGTAAATAAGAACAGGAGCATTCACAGACTTTCGAAGGGAAGATGCTCCATGCGCGGTGTCTAAACACGCCAAAATAGCTTACCAAAAAAAAAAAAAAAAAAAAAAAAAAAAAAAAAAAATTGATGGAGACGGCTTAAAGCAGCGGCGGGGAAAGCCCAGCCCGGTTTTCCCGGGGGTTCCACACCTCGTTCCCATGCACAAAGTGCATTTTGCCACCTAGTGGCTACCGCGGAGGGACCTCCGGTGTCCTGCGCCTTTGTCACCATCAGCCCCCATCCCTTGGGAGGAAAACAGCAGAAAGGGACAGGAGAATATATAAAAATTAAGCATGTATGACAGACACAAGCCAGATCACCCACAGGTATGAAATTTAGCCGAGAAATCCGTAGGAAAACTAGTGTACCACAGCCCGGCTGCTGCAGAGCCAGGACACGACCCTGGCGGGGAGCGGCGGGCACGAAGGGAATTCTGAGAAGGGAATTTGAGAAAACAACAGCTCGGAGTCTGACTTCGTTCGTACTGTAAAAAGCAGAGGTTGGCACGGGACAAGCGTGGATCATCCCTTCGCTGGGGCCAAAGGTTTGGGTCGGTACCGCAGCAGCCGCCGCTCGGCACCTCCAGGAGCCCGGGGCTGCCGGGTGGGGAAGAAAGGACGGACATCAATTCCATCGCGTTCTTCTCCTGCATTTTCATGTGTTTAACTTGCTGAGGTCAGGCTTCAGTTTCTAACCCCTGACACGTTCGGCCTGGCGAAAGCTACAGCAGGCTGGGCAGGCACTGCAATTCTGAAAGTCCAGACCCCTGGAATGAACACACTGAAAAAGCATTAAAAAACCCCCCAGCATATCACAAACAAAACATTGCTCTTTCTACCCAGGAATCTACGACCCCAAAGGGATTTCAGAGGCTGATGGAGCTGAGCCTAAGCAGCTGCTTAGGAGTGCTTCCAACATCTGGAGTTTTAAAGCTCACAACAATAGATTTTGGGGGTGAATTATCAGATGTGGATTATCAAAGCAGTTACTGAAAAACAGCTCTGCAAGGTGGAGAAGTTTCATCCTTCTGTGTCCTCTGGGGAGGGATTAGATGGAGGCTGCATGTAACTGGAGAGAGAGGGGATAAGGAGCAGCACATGGAGGTACCTCTTCTGGATGACATTTTATTTCTGCTGTGTGCATCTCCTAAGTAGCAAAGCCACTTTGAAACCAGCAAATTAAAGAATTACAATGAGAGGTTTATTCTGGACACACTCAGATCTTCAGAGACTCTCACTGGTTTGCTCCACTGTGGTCTCAAGCACTTAACTGGAAAAACTCCATACATGAGGAGCTATTCCTCTTAGGATTTCACTTTGATCACTGAAGACAAGCAGAAGAGAGAGCCCAGAAAGATGAATCAATGTAGATTTAAGAGCAGCCACCATCTAATGGCTCAACAGCCTTTTTCAAAGGGAAACTCTGCTGTCATAAAAACATCACAAACTACCAGGACTCACTGCAGCCCCACTGACAATTAATTTCACATGAAAACTAGTGAGTTTTGGGGATCACTGTGACATCAGAAAGCTTATCCTACTTCCAGCAAAGTTGGATGTAACACATAAGGAGAGTTCTCCAAATGATGAGGTTCAGTCCAGACTCCATGTCACGTGGAAAGGCATTCACCGGAATGACACATTTTGCTCCAGGACACATCTAAAAATCCAAGTAGGATATTTGCCACAATCCAAGGGAGCACAATTTAATACTGCTCTTTAAACAGAATCAAGACTTCTATTTTTCTGTAAAATAGGATCAGAACTCAGCCAACTAGTTACCTGATTCAAAACCAGGCCTTTTTCGTTTAAATTTACGGAGGTTGAAAATGAGCTGAGTCACAGTGGAGGTTTTACACTCTTACCTGTGCTTCTTGCAATATGAGGGCTGCATCCTGCACAGAAAATGGCTGGTCTGCAGGAGGAAAAGAAAAAAGAAAAAGAAAACTACAGCTGTTCAGAATATCAGTACTTGAAAACCTCGTTTCAGCCATCAATTTCAAAGGACAGGCACTCCATGCTGGGAATGGGAAGTGATGGCCTTGGAACTAATTACTAAGTGCTGCACCTTAAGAGACAAAAATCTACCACCAGAATTTCGTAACACAATAAATGCATTTCACATACACTAAGCCTTGAAAAAACATGAGGAAGCAAACAGCAAAATGAACAAAAACTTGTATCAGAAAGAGGCTGGAAATCCCCTGACCCCATTTTCACATGGAAACCGCTGGTGCTGATAACTGCAAAATGTGTTACTGGAAAACACCAACAGCAGATTTTTTTTTTCTGTTGTGGTTTAAGAGCAGTAAAATACAGCATGGACTTAACTTTACATGAGGGCTTAACCAAAATCCTACTGAACAGCAGCAGGGACTTAAATGGGATTTGCTCTGGTGCTTTTAGGTGTGCTGAGGAGGAAGTTTGCTGCTCCCCAAGCTCCCAGGGATGGGGATAGGCTGTGGAGTTGATAGCTGTGTTGGAGACAACTGGCTCGAGAATTCAATCCATTGCACTGGGCAGGACACTTTGAAAATGGCTGGAGGGGTTTGGAAACACAAGTCTGGGATGTCAGCTCCTCACGAGATTTATTTTTAGATGTTGACTTGCTGTCCTGACTCCTAGAGTTTATCTGGGGAGCCAGCTCCGTAAGCTTTTCCCAAACTCTAAAAGGTCTCTGTTTACACAACACAGACAAATAAATAGCACTGTCACACTGACACATAATTGTCTGCTTCTAATACATCAAACTTGACACATAACAAAAGGTTATTGTGGCAATTTAAGCTATAATCTTGCTCCACTTCAATTGCTTTAAATCTTTGACCCTCAAAACATTTAATTTTGGGGTTCTTTTTAAACTCCCTTTATTTCTTGAGCCAGCAACTCCTTATCCTTTTTAGGCAGCATATGAAAGAAGGGGGGTAGATATGTAAAGACTGTAAGTAACAAATATCTTCAAGGGACTGGCATGCTCAGAGAATCATCTGCGTCATCTTGGGCATGTCCCAAATGCCTCTGATCATCCCAAGGACATACTTTAGTCTGTTTATGGTGGTCATGACACCATCATGGCCCCCCTCCCCAAACAAACAGTGCCACTTTGAGAAAACACTCCATTATTTGAGAATAAAGAATAAAGCATGTATGACAGACACAAGCCAGATCACTGCTCTGAGCAGAAGTGTAAAGGCAAAAGGAAAGTGCTGAGACCAGATATGAGGAGGCTTATTTGTTTCTGTGGTACAGAAAATGAAGGAAGGAAACTCCAGATGAGGATCTGCATTAAAAAAAAAGACCAGCTGGGTGATCCCCAACCCCAAACCAGATACAAAAACTGTAATATACAACATGGGCTTAGTGAGGTGGTGTGCAAGGAGGTCAGCCAAGGAGAGCTGAGTCTGTATCAAGCTGCAACTCAGAGATGGAAAGTAGAACTGCCTTCCAGAAAAGGGAAGAATTGTAGGGGTAACATTCCAGGTCTCCCCCAAAGGGTAGAAAGAGACAAGGAAGGACACGAGGCAGATGTTGAGGGGCTGATCTGAAGTGTGAGACCCAGGTAAGGTCCATTCTGCAAGAGGCAGACACAAAGTGTGCAGATGGTGGATGAAATGAGCACTCAGATGATGTGAGCAGGACCACTCAGCTTGGAGCTTTGGCTGCTACCTGGCCAAAGAAGGACAAAGAAGAGGATTAATTAATTTCCTCGAGCATTTGTGACTTTGAAGGAAAACAGTTGACCAAGGAAATTGGAAAGCTGATAGAGGGAAGACAACAGCTGAAACACTGAGATCAGAAACCCTGAAATTCCACCTGCAGAAGATAACCATACTGGACTCTGCCATTCCAAAGGGCAAAAATACAGACACAAAGAAAGGATGCATAGTGCAATGGAAGCAACAGGAAAAGAAAACAGATGAATAACACAGTTTGTTCCTCCTGGAAGATGTGTCACTGAACTCAGTACAAAGGTAAAATGGCTAAAATGTGTCATACTCACTAAATTCAAGCCAGCCTACATGACCTCATGTTTAACATGAAACAATAACTGGAATTTAGAGGCAGGGGAAGCCAAATTAAATAAAGCCATTTAAAAATTACAGCGACAGTCATCCCCTGTTTAAACAAGCTATTAAAGGAAATAGCAAAAAAACCCCATCACTTGGCATTTTAACATAAGTACTAGAAATCTTTCTGAAGGGTTTACTGAATTCAAAACATGGTATCAGGTTTAAGGAAGACTTAGATCACCTACCACACTTAACAGCTTTACTAAGTGGTCAGACAAATGATCTAATACTACACTCTGCCCTTGAAACCAATGACTTCTTTTCTTTTTTCAATTTACAAAATAGTAAGGTTGGAGTGAACTGAATAAAGGAAATATTGGTAGTGCTGCCGCCTTCTTCAAGCAGAACAACCAACACTATGCATCCACTGAAACAAGAGGAGAAAACCCTTCAGTCTGATGCAAGGAGCAAACTGGGAACAGATAGACCACAGCAGTCATGGTCATTTGGAAAGCCAGCTGTAACCATCTGAGGTGGAAACCAAAAAAGAAGATAGGGCATTTTCTCAAAAAAACCCCAAAACCCTGTAATAAGGGAAAACCCCTGAGGCTTGTTAAAAAAGGAAGTTAAAGTGTTTTATCCTGAATGGAAAAAAAGTCTCTAGTTGTTGATAAAACCCCAACCCAAGCTGCAGAGTCCCAGGACCTCAAAAGAGAACTTAGCCTAACCCCATTCAAACTGTCAGGTATCAGCATTTCTTTAACATTTCTCCTTCCCCCACAGCATTTGTTGCTTATAGCCATTTCCCCAGCTCAGCCTTCACTTTTAAGCTGAAAATATCATTACTCCAATTTCCTCCTGAGTCCTGCACACCATCAGTGGATTTGACAGCCCAACTCTCCTATGACTTCAGCTCCAGCTCAGTCCTTTGAAAATGCCTGACCAAAATTACCCAGCAAATGCAACAGGTCCTGTGTAACATCTCTGATCCATTCTCAGACCTACCAAAACCACCGTGCCAGATGAATCTGCCACCACGCTGCTCCTTCCACAGCACCAATCCACCAATCCTACCATGGGTCCTTTTTCTGACAAGTTTTTGATTTGCAACCACCTGACTTTGTATCTGCACAACTGGCATCTTTCTGCCTGTTTTTCCACAGCACCAAACTCCTGTGCAGCCCCAGAGCCTCCTGCCATCCTGCTGTTGCCTGTAGCCCTTGAGCCAGCAGCATTCTTGTCATATAACCTCATTCTTCATCAAGACCTGCAATTCAAACGATGCCACCAAAAGCAAATCATGCTCAAGGCACTTCAACCAAACTCCTCTTTCAACACTGCCTCAGGTCACCTGTAGCCTCTGCTGCCATCACCTTCTCCACTGTATTTTCCCACTGACTGCATCTTCTGCTGTCTACACTTATTCAGCACATCCTTCACCAAACGGAGGAAAAATCTCATCACGTTTCCACCACCCAACAGAAGCAGTCATAAAAGAGAGAAGGTTGTTCTGGCTTAACAGCCTTTTGTTTATTATGGGCCACTTTATCAACCATTTACCCCAAGTTTGACTTTTCATTACCTTTCAGATTTTCAGACCAAAGTCAGTACCCATCAGTCTTGTCACTGCCCAGATGGCTTTTCCTTTCTAAAGCAGGAGACTGCATTACTCTGCTCCAGCCAGACCAAGAGATAACCTCCAACACCAACAAAAAAACATTGAACCCAGTGCATTTCAGGCTCAAATCCTGAAAAGGTTTGTGCCTGAGCAAGCATGGACAACAGCTCAAATGCTTCAGAACTGAGCCCAAGAAGTGCACACAATAAACACCATTTCTAGTTCAATTCTGTACCCCATAGAAACAAAATGTTCCTACACAAGCCATGTCCAAATGATGCAAGCAATCCTCTTGGTTTACCCTTGGGAGATGGGCTGCAAATGTGCCTGTCAGCAACTTTTGGCAGCCAGATGTTAAATGTTTGTTTTACATATGTTAAAGATGCAATTACAGTCTGACAAAGCAGCATCTTAAAATATGAATTACCCAAGAAATATGAAATCCCACTTTAACAGCAGGAGACTGCGTTTGGTGTTTTGCAAGTTTTTGGCCTCAAAGCTCTTAGAAAGTGTCTTTGCTGGGATAACTTGCAGCTTTAGGGCTGTTTTCTGTTTCATTTCACAGAAATAGTTTTACCAGCAAACAAATTGTAATGGATGACATTTTTAGCTCTGAATGTACAAGGCAAAAACTTCCTTTCTTCCATGGAGACAAAATTTCACTGTACAGTGTTCCCTGCATACAGACCCACAAATTTCTGAGTTTTGTGATTTGCAGCCTCTTACCCTTCCCTGGACTGAGGTGGAGGCCGCTCTGTAGATCTGCAGGAACAGGGGCCAGAACTTTTCACAGAACCCATAAGACCAGCTCATCAACCTTCAGTGGGTGCACTGTTCAGACTAGGAGTGAATAAAGAGACACAGGCCAGGCAAGGAGGTTCATGCCCAGGTTCACTTTTGCCCACCAGAGATTTCCCTCCTGAAGGAAATAAACTTCTGTCTTCTTTTTTTAAACTTTGCAGAGATAAAGGACCTCTTACCCAGGAGCACAGGAAAGGTGAGAACAGCATCCAGCTGGAATCTAACCTGCCTTGAACACACTTCTGCCTGTGCTCAAAGAAACAAACTCCTTCAATACAGCAAATACAATTACACCCTGCTGCACCCTTCCATCATCACAGAAGCAAATAAAACAATGGACACTTCTCATGTTGGACTTCGGCAAAAGACATTTATTATTATTATTACTGCTGTTGTTGTGTTGCTGTTGTACCTCCTCTGCTCTGCCCACAGTGGTGGCATAAATGCTGTTACCACATTGTAGCTGATGACGCCGGTGTACAAATCAAAATCCATCTTAATTTCAAACTCCATTAGAAACACAGGAAAAAAGATCAACATTTACGAAATGTAAAGGGAAAAATGGTATGGAAAGAATTATTTTTTTTTTTTATTTTTCAAGCTTCCAAGACAGTATTACAAACAACAGAGAGCAAAGTAAAGCTAGAAATGAAATACTTGACAGCATCTGTTTAAAAATTACAGCTAAGAAACCTAATAAAAGTTGAATAAACAGTTACTAGAAATAAAAATTTTTACACATATGATATTTGTCTGGGATTTTTATTTCTTTAAAATAATTCATACAAATGGTTACAGTCACAAACATGATTTTAACCAAAAATATTGCTAGCCTACCACATTACCAGGAAGGAATCAATGTAGGCAATGAAATGCTGCTACTTTTCAGTAGTCTAGTGCCTTTTCCAGATACCACCAATAATATATACTTTAACTGGTGACAAAAAGCACAATGCTCGTTTATACAAAACCTCTTTTTTTCCTCAAAATCTCTTTGCAAGGTTGTCTTCATTTTGAAATAAGGGAATTCATGCCAAAATTAGGAGAAACTGTTTTTCTTTTGTTTACTAAATTATTCTAAAAAATAAGACAAGCAGGTAGAAAAAACAATGCACTGTGTGGCGTAGAAAGAAAAATGGGAAAAATTCATTGTCCTGAGAAGTTTGCCAACTGCCTCATTTTTGGGCATGTTTGAAAATATAAAAGAAAGGATTTTTAATCTCAAAACTGGTTTGTTGAATGCCTCCCTTATGTTTTTCCTTGTTGACAGCTAAGCAAACAAACCCTTTTTAATGTTCTAGAAACTGTACACAGACAAGTACATTCATGATATAATTAACTACTAACTTCTCTTGCTTAACAAAGAACCCATAGGACACAGAAACAGTGAATCAGTCCACTGGACAGGGACAAACTACAATTTATACGGAGGAAAAAATGTTTCCAAATCTTCTTTTTGTCTCCCACCTTTTTTCCTTTTATACTGTATATTGGACCAGTTTCTAAACCAATAATCGTCTCCTCCTGTAAGTTCATGGTTGTTTTTTTTTTTTTTTTGCCTTTAATCAAAATCCAGGGTTTTGCTTTGTGTTGTGTCGTTCTCCACGCGCCGCGGTCGGAGTCTCCGATGTTGGGAATGCTGTTGTTGGCTACAATTGGTCGCTCGGGTGGTCTCTATCAGCCTCTGGTTTGACAGTTTGGCCGGGGGAAGGAGCGTGGGGCGGGTGGGCGACGGCGGGGAGCCCGTGTGATAGAGACATGGGGTTGGGGACTATTCCTTCTACTGCCGCAGGAATGCCGGTGGAGGCCACGCTCACAACGCCCGGGGGATACCTGCTGGGAGGAGAGAAATAGAGCACACATTAAAACCAGACCGAGCAGAGAGCCCACCCTGACTGCTTCTACAGCTACAGAGATGCTGCTTTTGCTGTCAGACCAGTTAGAGAGACAGGGAGTTCAGCTGCAGGTGAGATGCCGCGTGCAGATGCTGCTACATAAAGCGACGGGTGCTGTGTTTTAACCAAATGAGACATGAAAGTTTGTCAGATTGTTTCTTCAGATTTAATAGCAGGAGTAACAGCAAAGGAAACCACCTTCAAGTTTTGCTCCTCCCAAAACATAACCTCAATAAGAAGTAATTCCAGCTGGGCCCGTGCAATATGTTCTTTACAACTTTCCCTTCTGTTCCTCTTTCATTCTCATGTAAGAATTTTACATTTTCATTGTTGTGGTTTGAAAAAGTATTTCTTTACGTTATTTTTGCCATCTCAGCTTCCTTTGGCTCCCCAAAAAGCCATCACATCCACACACTTGTAAGATGACAAACTCAAGCCTATTGCACCTCAGTAACACTTTTCCAGCAGCAAAATTGCCACCACACTTGTGTGAGGGAGAACCAGTACCAGTTACACAGAGGGCAAGTGCTTTAGGCAGACTGCAAGAAAGAGAAATGCAACCACAAAATTTATGGATGGTTTTAAAAATTTCTTACTGTATCTGGACAAACACTGAGGCCTAAATATTTCATGCATTCAACAAAAGCATCACCCTCTGATTCAGCTCGATTTTATGATGGCTTTGATGTTATCAGGCTAAAGAAATCTTGCAAATCTACTGTTTCAATCCCAAACTTCAGATGGAATTGATGAACACTGGTATTTCACAGTGCTCTATAAAAGTAACAGCTACACATTTAATAAAAACATGTTTTCTTTTTAGTCAAATACCTCAATAACTATTTGCAAGTTGTGCCATGCTGGCCACTTACCACTGACCTTTTGCCTCCCCTCCTCTAATCATAAAGCTGCACACTCATCCCACATTTCCCTCATTCTCCCCTGCTGTACTCTGCCCACCCAAGAATCTTGGTTGAGAGCATTATCCATTTGAAAGCCTGAACACACAAAACTACCACTCACTGCAGCTTTTGCTACCCAAGTATTTACCCAGAACTACATGGGACAAAAGGCACTTGTCTTGTCAAGCTTTTTCCAAGTATCACATTATTCTGCTGTTGATTTTCTCCTCATCAGAGCTCAATGCAGCGGGGAATTTCACTACATTTCTGCACCTTTTCCACAGTAATATGTGTTTGTGCTGCTCATCCCAAGTTCCCTCAAACTGGCAAAAATAGTGCAGAACTTCGGCAAGACTCAGGAGAAAAAAGGTAGATGCAAATAGACTGACTTGTTTTTTTTGCTTCCACCACAGAAATATGATGGGAACTGCTTTTGGAAACAGGAAGCCAGAGGGGCTCAGCAGGACTGACATGGCACAGGGAAACCACACACTGGCCTGATCATCCTGGGAAAGACTCCTACACACCACAACACTGACTGTAATCTGGGATGGGAAACGAGGCTGTGACTGATCACACCACCTGTAGGCCAGATAACTTTCTTCCCAATTGTACACATATTTACAGGGCTTCCTATGCTAATTCCCTCTCCACAGAGGTTCCTTGGAATTAATTTGCAGTTGCTAATGGAATTAGTTGCTTGTTTCAGTAACTCCATTTGAATCTTATTAATCAAATTTGCTTCAATTCCTATGAAAACTGTCAGACAGTATTGTTTTACTTAAATTTAATTTTGAAACAGCTTTTCTGCTATTCTAGGTGCTTTGCAAGACACACAACATGACACAAATTTCCATTTAAAAATGGAAACACTGCAGCTGTTCTCAACACACCATCTCTACTTTCTAATAACCTATTCCCTGAGTATCAACACACCAGAGCTGGAAAAAAGTCAAGGAGAGAGCAACTTCTGCAACTGTGTTTTCCTCAGGAAGAAAAGCCTGAGCCTCCCCTCGTGAAACTGGACAGTGAATCAGGAGCACTAAGAGTTACCTTATGAGCACATGAAACATTTCAAACTGCACAGCTGTAACTGCACTTTGACCCCAAATATCCTTTCTGTATAAAAGGACATTCCCTTGGACCCCAAGTCATAACCACCAGGACTCTACCTGCCAGCACCTCACCTCAGGTACAGGTTTCCTATAGACTTTTAGTAATGTCCAGAGGTTCTACAATTGTTTTTCTTGTCCTAAAGCTACCCAGTGGCAGCAGCCAACATACAGAGATACCATACTGTTCCACAGAAACTGCATTTTACTTGACAAATCCTAACTCTGCTTTGCAACCCTCTTCTTGTAATTTCTGTCCCTTTTTAATCATCAGTGCTGCTCAAATCCTATCTCTGACAAGGCACATAAACTCAAGCCTCTACCCATGAGCCTGTGCATTCTATACAACTTTCCTTTTTGCTGCTATTTATTGCTTTTCTAGTCTTTCCATTTTTTCTCTTCTAAACCAGCAAATACATCCTCTCCAGCACTTCATGAAGTTCCCCTCTATGTTCCTCCTCTGGCAGCAGTAAGCTGAAATGTTTTCCATGTAAAATGTCCACTGACCTAAATTTCTGTGAAAGCAGAAGTGAGCAATCAGTTATACCTCTTCTGTTAATTCATACTCTTCCATCCTCTTCCCCCATGTAGGAGGAAAAATACAGTAGCCCTCTTAATTACAACAGATGGGCAACTTAAAATTTCTACTTTACTCTTTATCTTTTAAACTGCAGAAGTACCTTGAACTCACTATGTTAAGCTCTGTTCAAGAAATGGAGTCTGTTCTAGAAGAGGTTCAATTTTAAAGTGCACTCTGTTCACATGCACTGAGTCTGAAAAGCACCAGTGATGTACCTCAACATGAAATAACTCCTGAATTACCAACATCCAGCTATTCTCATCCAAGTACCTCTTCAGTACTTAGGTATTCACAGAATCATGGAATGGTTTGGGATAGAAAGGACCATTACAAAGATCATCTTGTTCCAACTCCATGCCATGGGCAGGGACACCTTCCACTAGACCAGATTGCTCAGAGCCATACCCAGCCTTATCCTCTATCCTGTTAGGAGGCAGGAAGATGTGTGGAAATGTCTATAAATGGTACAATCACTGTAACTGGCTGCTGAATTTCTCTGTGCCTATGACCTGCCTGCTCTGTGGCACAGGAAAAGGCAGGGGGTTATTTCACAGGCAGCTCAGTAACAAATACCCAGCAATAACACAAGACAACACAATAACACAAGGTATGTTATGGTGCTTCACCAAGAGTGCTGCAAATAATTCCTTCTCAGGACTATTGTTGATCTTTACTCTTGGGATAGGTCCTGTTTGCATAACCTTTAGTGTTGACAGGGTGTCTTGCATTTCACACAGTAAATGGTTTTGTTTTCCCCAGAATATGATGATATTCAGATGATCTAGATTACAATCTGCTGACTAATGCTCAGTGTTCTTGGCTTGTGATAATATCTGATAATTTGAGATTTCTGTCCTACATCAAAATACAAGTGAATTATATATCCAAAATAAAACAGCCTCATTAGTTTTAGTTCCCCAAAAGAGATATCTGCATTTTTTAACATATAAATTATTATCCCAGGTCTTATCTTCTAATGCAATTACATGAGTATGATACAGTTATTAGCACATCTGAAACATCATACTCTCTGAGAAAGACTCCAGGACTCACTTAGACCAACATAATCTTGGATTGCCAAGAAAAGATGGAAAAAAATGGTTTGAACACTCAATTCAAATGCTGTACTTAATCCAGGTAGGAATGAAGCATCAGCAAACACTGCTATTGAAACCAGTTTCTTCATAAAACCTGAGCTTCAAGTGATGCATATTTTGCACTTCACACAGTAGTAACTGCTTTTACCCACATTCAAACTCTATTCTATTGCCCCTCCAAAAAGCTTTTAACATTTATTTTATAACTATTAACTCCTGCTTCAAAATTCTTAAAATTACTTTTATTTTGCATTTGAAAATAATTAAATCAGAATTTTGCAATAAATTTTCTGTATCAAAAGAATGGACTGAAACAATGTCTCAAAAAGCCACTCAGTTCTGCACTTATCCTGCTTAAATTGAATACATATGGTCTTTACCTTGTAAATCATTAACTCCCACAAACATTCCTAAGTTAAAATTAATTTCTGGCTGCAAAGCCTGCTTCTGCTGGACTTGTGACCCCCAAAACAAGAACAAAAACCTGCATTCTATTTGGGCATGGACCCCTGTTCTTAACTGCCACAACAGGGTTGGAGTTATTACCTCCTGTCCAGCAACACCTGCCTTTAAGCCCCAATTACACTGAGCCATACCCTCACTACTCCAAACTGGAGTCCACAAAACCAGATGCTGTGGGGAGGAGAACGTGTGTGCTTGAGCTTCTCATTTAACCAAGTAAGAACAACCCTTCTTAGATATCTATGGGTATACTTCCAGAAATAAACATCTTCAAGTGATGTGATCACCAAATACAAGTTATTCTTTTCCCTTGGGGCACTTATGGCTCCTGATTGGAGGAGACTGTGGCAGAGGGTGGTGACACTCATCCCTGACACCCCTCCACCCCCTTCTGATGAGATTGTTCCAAGTCACTGGAACAGGATAACTTTAACTTCTCAGCAGGGCACAGATGGGTTCCCATGTAGAGTAACACAGAATCAGGAATCCCACCTCTACTAAAGCATGGGGACTCCTCCTAAAGAACAACAAAGGTAAAGCAGATGCATGAAGAAGGACAGTGGAAAGATTAGGATAATGGGGTATGGCAAAATAGTGAGAGGACTGCACTGCCCCTTTCCTCAAGGCACTGAGGGAAGCAGGCAATTGTAGCTTTCTGCCACTTTCATCCTACTTATGTGTAAATATCAGACTGGAAAATACAAAAACTGCAGGTGTTTTTCATAAATAAAAATCGTCTGAAGCTGGCTACTAGGAAGAATCTGCTGCTAGAATGGCTGCCAGGGATAAAGGGACAGAGAAAGACTCTTGAGCAAACAAAACCACTAAGGAATGAGCATATTAGATGTAAAAAATTGACCCTTTCTATTAATTATTAAGACCTGCTTTCACAGTTGACTGAGAATACATAGATCAAGTCTCTCAAATGCTTCTGCTTAAAAATTAAACATATAATTTAGAAAAAGCTATTTTAAACATTTTCATAATCACCACAGGCTGTTCCACTGTTTTCAATACTGAGTTACTGTTGTTCTCTCTTGTGTCTGGAGGCCACAAAACAACCCAAGTTTAGTACTGAAAGTCTTTCTGTAACCTACAGCTGCATCATTACCTTCAGCAAAAGAACATAAAACTTCCATGTAACACTGGAAATGACTGGAACTGTTTTATTTGAATATACAAACAAATGTATATTGCTCACACACTAACCTAACAATAAAAAAGACTGTAAGAGGATTCAGAGTTAGACACAGCATGACTGACATCAACTAGCAAAACAAGATTATTCTTCTGAACACAACAATTACAAAAACAATACAGCTGGTGTGTCATGCAAAAGCACTTCAATCATTAACAGGAAGGTCTTTTATCTATTCTTGAATACCTACACTGATTTATGGAGGTATTTCTTCTACCTCTTCAGCACACTTACCTGTATGCAGCACCATTAAGCTCTGGATGAACAACTCCAGGGTCCATGCTGGCCCAATGTGTAGCTGCAGTCAAATGATCTTTGTTAACACAGTTTTTCAGACTGTCAGGAATACGACCTAAGATGAAGAGGAAATAAAAATATATAAAAATTGTGTGCCTCATACTTCTAGTATGTCTGTGTTAAAAATACTTACAAATATTTGCATGTTTGAATCAATACATAAAATGGCACTAAGAGCTTGTTTCTGATCCTTGCTGTAGCCTTTTGCCTGGGACTTAGGTAATAATGGCTGAAATGCTCTGTTTAACTTTGATTTCCCTGTCTCTCTTTATTCCTTGTATACAGAGTCTCAATAAAAGCATAATCAATAAAATTCATCTTTCCAAGAAGCTGTAATTTGGATATAGAGCACAGGTACCAATCAAATTCAGTAGTGTAGCCCCTTCCTTTCTGTCCTTAACATCACTTTCCTCCTTTTCCTTCTACCTGTAACAGCAATTAAAAACACTTAATGAAAAATATAGATCTGTGAATGGAATTGTGCCATAAACCTGAATATGACCAACACTTATTCCCCATCCTCCTGAGCTTTCCTTTTTTTATCTGAATTG
Source organism: Trochalopteron elliotii (assembly GCA_024734555.1). Taxonomy (NCBI): domain Eukaryota; kingdom Metazoa; phylum Chordata; class Aves; order Passeriformes; family Leiothrichidae; genus Trochalopteron; species Trochalopteron elliotii. Next base: position 959,150 of record JANPWX010018938.1, read on the forward strand.
CTCTTCACTTTTATTTACTGCAATGTATTAATCCTCAGCCATGCCTTTCATCCCCACATAAAATGAAAATACACCAGAATTTCCTTTCTTCACTTCTTCAAAACCTTTCCTTAACCTCTGAAGTACAACTGAAGTTTTAAGACTGGAAAATCTGTCAACCTGATTCAGCACATACTGGACAAGCCTGTGACTGTCTTCTGCAGAACTATCTTCAGCCCTGCAACAAATGACATGAGCAGATCCAACACAGATTTTCTTCATAGCAATAGGAATGTTTCCACCTATTTTAACAGGAGAGAGATCAGTTGGAGCAGGTGTTTTTTCTGACATCTGTTTTAGTGTGTCTTCACTGAAGTTCAATCTTACAGTGCATTTGCACACAGAGGGGCAGAAAGAGGTAATTTTCAGTCCACCCCTGCCACTGCTGGCAATGCTACTCCAGAAACCCTTTCAAAAACTGACTATGCTCCATCATTAAAGAATTCAGCCTTTTGTCTCCAGCTTCCTACTGGAAATTTGATTAAGGACTTCACTATCTTTGCCTGCTCTTTCTATCCATCAGCCTGGCCACAATGGGACTGTAAAAAAGCCTTTCCACACAACTGCTTCTCATGCAATGGATACCATGAAATAGGTGTGTTACTCCATGACTTCAGCTGATGTCCCTGAACGTGTCACATCTCCTGTGCACAAGCTGGAAGGTTTTTAGCTCAGGACTGAACAAGGTGAGGTACATGCCCCATTATAGGTGAATTCCAACCATCTAGAAATCATCTTCAAAATATAGCTGAAATATACATCCATCTCAACTTTTGCCAGAACTGTCCACAAATTTAAACAGTGTCTTTCTTCTGATGTTTATCCTTCTCAATCCCATCTTCCTCTCCGCCTCTCCTTGTTCTTCATTTTGCTAACTTCTGTAGGCATGTTATACTAGTCTCCCCTCAAAACCCAGTATTTGTTTTTTTACTTAGAATGATCCTTTCACTTGCCATGCTTGCCTTCCTCTTACTTCCATTCCAGTGGTCCTATTTATTTCATACTTGGAATGCTTTCAAGTTTAAAAATATATTTAAGGGTATTTAATGTCTGCTGATTCTTTCTATTTTACACATCACAACATCACTGACTTTTAAGCAACAACAGAAACACTTAACATTTTTATTGTCAGATGGTAGTCACAGCCTTCATTCCTACACTTCACACCTTTTTCCAATTATTCTCCCTCTCTACACCCTCTCTTCTTTGTGCTCCCCCATGGTTTTCATATATCCAGCTTTATCCCACATTTCCTGTATCTTTCCTACATTTGTTTCACTGCAATTCAATGTCATTCTCACCTCCTTAACGCTGGTCTCAGTTTGATCTTACTAAAAACCATATGCAAACACTGAAGTGCTGACAGCTTCGATACAAATCAATGATCCAGATCACTGAGAGCACCATCACACACTTGGAAGGAACTGTAGGTCTGCCTTCCTAGGCACATATGCTTGGGCTACTGCACAAATTTAACATAAAACTAGCTCTGGATAGCTGGCTCTTCTTTAGTTTTCAGACCATAGCCTATTAACACTGATTTGCACATCAATCCTCCCCCAGGAAGGTACTGGATGTTGGTTTGTGCAATCTCCCCCAGAGCTATCTGGGAGCAGGCAACAGTTATTGAACACCCTAACAAACAAATGTACTACTGGAGTTCTGGAGTACAGCCACAAGGACCAATTCCAGCTAAGGGACAGTCAGGCTCTTCAGGTCACCTCTAAAACAGTGAAATTGTCCAATAAAGGACAATTCAGATGAGGAGTTTAAGAGGTGCCTTTAATTAGCATCCAAAAGAGAATCTTCTTTCTGCACAGACTATAAATGAAAGTAAATTGCCCAGCCTCTCTAGGCACAAGCCAGAGGGAAGGCTACTGCCAGTGCTTTTTGTGTAACAGAGCAATGTGCTGGCACTGAGCTACTCTCAAGGTGACACAGATGGCCCTGCATGTCTGCAGAGCATTCAGACAACATCGCCAAGGGGGACACAGCAAAGTCCAACTAAAGAGAAAACATTAGTGCTTAATGAATCATTTTCCAGTATGAAAATCCTTCCTTTTATTTTAGGCTACAAGGGATTCAAACCCATGCCAAATGGCTCAGTCCTCTCATTTTACTTATTAGCAGTGCATGTTCGAGACGTAGCTGTTTTCTCTTATGTGAGCAGTTTACAATTACATGGCAGTTATATAACAAAGACACTCTGCCCTTTAAAATGCCAGACTTCTTTAGCAAGGCTTTAAAGAGGGGAACATCTAAAATAGAATAACCTCCCAACAAAATACTCAAAACTTTACATAGAGAACTGCTCATGACAAGTATAAGGGAGTGTCTAAGAAAAGCTGAGGAGGATACCAGCAACACCAGGAGGACTTGCAGTCAAATCCATCAAATGGGTAATAGTTATATGTAACAAAGAAAAAAGCAGATGATTTTTCACATATAAATACATTCCCTTTACCTGAAAAAAGTACTTATTTTGCAATGTCTGCCCTTCCCTTCATAACTGCCAAGAACCCCCAAAATGACTTGTTCCAATTCGGAGAACACAATTAGTGGGCATTTGCTGATTTGTGTTCCAAATATTAGAAACCAAACCCAAGGCTGCTTCTTTTTGGCCTCTTCCAAGACTGAAGAAATAGGTTTCTTAAAAAGAACTACAGAGGGAAGGAGCTAATAATAATAATAACAACAACAACAATAATAATAATGTGAGTCAGTACCTGTGATCGCCCTTCGGATCTCTCGTGCTGCTTCCTCCCGCATCTCAATTGAGGCTTGTTCACTATACCAGGCTGCATGTGGGGTACAGATCAGGTTTGGTGCATCCTTCAAGGGGCCCTGACTAAAGCTAAATGAAAATTTAAAACAAGATCAAATGACAAAAAATATTGGGGGGGAGCAAGAGGAAATCAAGGTGGGGAATCCAGATGGATTTGTACATACACAGATTAATTTTTACAACACAAAAGAACTGCATTTTTATTCTTTACTGAGTTCGTTTATAATTCTGCCTGTTAATTCAATATACTATTTGGGGTATAAATAAGCAACAATCACTTTTAATAGACTTAAAGGGTGGAACTTAAGTGTAGCAGCAACATTAGCTTCTGTCCAATGCACTTATTGTAACTACAGCCACTGCCACTCCAGTTCTGGAGCAGAAATGCATAAAGGAAAACCCAAATTGATTTAGGATTGCCATTCCATTTGTCCAGTTCATCACAATTTTACTTTTATTGCATTAACCATCAAAGCTCTTCTCTTTCAGTCAGTATGACATCTAATCATTTAAAGAAAAAAAAAATCTTATTTCCAAATCCAAAGTGTGCCCATCAGCAGCCTCTATGCCTTTTGGATAACTTAGGGGTTTTTTTTCTTGAATTTTTAGCTATTTTTTCTTTCCCATTCCTTTACAGAAACTCCACAGAAAGAAGGAAATTTACTTTACAGATTGTTTTTCAGGGAAAGCAATGAATCTGTGTAAAAGTGTTATCACAAATACAAAGTAGGGAAACTGAATGTAATGGAAACTTGCTCCTCCTATTTATTTCCAGTTTTAATAATCTTGCAGTCAACTGTAACAGGAGAGCAAATATTTTAAGACAAAAGCATGCTTTCAGAGTTGGTCATATTTCATAAAATGCTAGATTTCATCTGCAGTTCAATAAACATCAAAATATCTGGCAAAACTCTTGAATAAAGAGTTGCATGCTGTGATCAGATAGACATGCAGCACTGAAGCCAAAGGAAACTGTGGCTGTAATCCTGCAACTGAATCTCTGCACATGGCATCTCCATGCAGTAAATGGGGCTTCCCAGAGGTGCAATGGGCTGCTTGTGCAGATTCCAGATGGGAATTGGGAAGAATGTATGTAGCTGCAAGTCCCTTGAGCTGCTACACTCTGGCTTTGCACAGCACCACTGCATTGTAATGACTGCACTTAGGAGTAAATGAATCCAGGGTATGCATAAATAAAATTAAATACTTATGATGTGGCATTGTGCCTCAGTAGATATAAAAATTCTGACTAGAAGTATATTATTCTATTTTTTCAAATCCTCAAGCTGGAAGGAGAGATACTGTCCTCCCTCCAATCTTTACAACCTGCCCTGAATCTGCTCTTCTTCAAAAACTTATGTGGATTGTTCCAGCTAAAAATAACATTTTTCCCTATCCAGGCTGAAAAAGGCTTGTCACATGCAAGGACTAAGCTACAGCAGCCTGTTCTCAAGACTCAAGGACATATGAAAAAGGCTCATTTTGATTAGGAGTGCTGATATCTCAATGTCAATGCCACGTAGGGGAGTGGTACATTTCTGCTTGAAACACTGGACTTGTCAGTCATTCAAAAACTCAGGCTTGTGCTACCAGCCCTGCCAATGACAGCAGAGTTACTACTCCCCTTATGAAGGGTAAAACAAAACAAAACCTGCACTCTGACAGCCTTCCTGAACTTTTTTTTTTGCAACCTCTTACACACTTATGGCTTTCCTGCAGAGGCAGTCTGGACAGATGTCTTTTCCTTCAGAAAGGTGTCATAAAGCAGTTACTTCTCACACCACATCTCAACTCCTTGCCTTTGAAAGACTGTTCAGACATCAGCTGCCTCCAGAGCTGCATCAGTGGCAAAGGTGCACTCCCCTTAAAGCCATGGCCAAAGCTATGCCCAGGATTTGAACTCAGGTTCCTTCTATTTCTACTAAATAAACCCACTGTTTGTTTGTTTTTCTTTTTAAGGAATTGAATCTTGGATGTCACTTTTTTCACTTCTAACCACATACACAAGCTCCATCTACATTTGCATTAGTCCAGTGCTGCACAGATTCATGTTGCTTTGCTAAGGAGTATTTAGCTACCAAATGAACGGAAAACTCAATTTACTTGTTGCTGTTGATTGTATCATGCACTAAGACTTAAAAATAAGAAAGTGAACAAAATAAAAAGAAAAGAAAAGGAAAAGCACCTGAATGGTTCTGACTCATGTACATCTAAGGCTGCCCCTCGTATCCTTCCTTCCTTCAGGGCCTGTGCAAGTGCTTTTTCGTCTACTAACCCACCTCGAGCTGTGTTGACCAGGAAAGCCCCTTGTCTCATCTAGGGAAAGTTAAAAACAAGAATGATGAAATAAAAATAAATGAAATAAAATCGTTGTGGCATTATTTTTTTACTCAAAAGAAGCATCCATTATAACAAAAGCTATTCAGCTGGTTTAAACTGTAACAGTTATCTTCCCTCTCCATTGGAAAGTACCACCAAATGTGATGCTTCTAACAGAAAATGCTATTTCACAGCACTTAATAACCTTTTGTTTCTTGTAAGTAGTGTCTTTTAATAGAAGTGTTGTTTCAGATATTGTGCAGTAACATGATCAAAAGATACAACTGTGCATATGAAAGTGACAAATCATTTTATGCCTTTTTATTTCACTGTGAAATTGCATGAGACAGAAACTACAGCACATTCTTAAACAAATTCATATTTTGTGGCTTTCAACTTTCACACAAATAAAAGCCTACATGAATTTTTCAGAAAAATCAATGCTTTTGGATTTTCAAACACTTTTTCCTTTAGCTGCCAAAACACAGTAGATGTATGTATTATTTATTTTTGTTACATCAGCTTCCTCCTCCCCTGTGAGACTTTTCAAATAAAGGTCTAAAGAATTCTTCTATTATTCAATTAAAAGGCATGAAAATGAATTTGGTTGAGAACGCTGTGTGCCCAGGAGAGAAGCTGTGCTGTGCATTGTGCAGATTAGCATTGTAGATGACACTACAATCAGTATGGGGAGAACTACAAGAATTTACACCGTAATATATCCACAACTTGAAAACAAAGTGGCAGTTTAAATAAGAGAAATGGTACTGAAATAAACATAAATTACAACATCCTCCTTCCAGCCACCCTGGTATTTCATCTTTGACAGATGTCTCAAACACCTCTGAGCATGAAGGAAAGCACATGAAGAGCAGGAACCGTGGTGAAGATGAATAATGAAAATCTCATTTTGTACTGACACCGTCTCTCGCCATAAAAATAAGCAAACTCCAACATTTTGACACTAACTCAACTTCATGAAACCTACAGATCAAACTAAACCTTACGTAAACGGATCCTTATATTCAAATACTGATGCAGAATGCTGAATTCATCAACAACAAGGAGATCTGAATAAGTCAGTTTGTTGGTTTTTTTTTTCTTTTAATGAGGTCATAGGGAATATCAATATGCACATGCTTACAGTGTTTTATAAAGAAAAAACCCACCATGTTTTCCTGGCCAGCTCTCTAGGTTTGATGTGGCCCTGCCTCTCTCCATTTGCAGACCCCTGGGCCTACAGGAGAACCATCCATTGGTCTATACACCAAAACCAAACTCCACTTACAGGAGCAGAACTAAAGGATGCTTCTCTCAGCTTTATGTAATTAACTTGGGAATCAGAACAGCAAAGAAACTGGGGCAGAATCTTAAGCTGGTCTGGTAACAAGAAGAGATTCCTTACGGGAACAATCACTGCACCTCCAGTTCTTGGGTCAGCTGTAGGAACTGTACCAAAACCAGCACAGGTGGGCTCACCCAAGAGCCACTCACAGCTGTGCAGACACACCATAAAGGCTTGTGGAAGCTCATAAACCCTTTCCATTTCTGTGCAAACTGGTAATCTGAGTTGTAAGTACAGCTTGGTGTATTTACAGGCCCTCTGAAGTATGTGAACATTTTACTTAAAGTGAACTCTGCTAAACTCTTCTATCCAATCTATCCAACAACCTTGCCTGAGTTTTCATTTTACAACTATTTATGAGACTCCAGAACTAGCACTAGGACACGTTCAAATCAAACAGAACATGTCTTAATATAAATGCATTCTAGAGGGAATGAATTATGTGACTCATGATAAACTGTCAGGGTGGATGCAGCTGGAAATGATCCTGAACAATGGGTGGAAGCTTGAAAGAGCTTCACAGCTGGAACTGCTGACGTCTGTTAAATTCACCTACACTAAACCTGCAGAGCTGCTTTATAAAAGTATTGTGTTTAAATGGCTTTTTTTCCTCAAATCTGTATAACTAAAGATGACCTCAATCTCTTAAGAGCACCTGAATACCACAAGTTCATTGAAACACTTCTCTGAGCTTCTCTGGGACTACAAGGACAAGCAGGATGGCTGTACAGAATAATGATTTAATTCACTAGAAAAGTTACCTAAGAGAAGACAGACACCAAATTTTCAAAGACATTTTAAGTTTATGTAATTTCAGACTCAAGAAAATTCAGGGTGCGACTTCAGTGAAATGAGATGCACCATACTTCTCTGTACTTTGTTTAAAAACTGGTCATTACATGAGCATGCAATATTGGACAAAAGTGGTATGCAATGCTCTCTAGAAATTCTAGGCCAACTCCAACATCTGTCAGCCTAAATCAAAATATGCTCTACACAAACTAAGCATTCAGAGGGGTTACAATTTCATGGGTTTCACATCCACTTTACTGTCCAGACTGTTTCACCCAAATTCCTACCCAAAGCAAGAACTATCATCTAACACTTTAATTAATCCTTGCTTTGATCATGAAGGATAACAAATAGGAAGTTAAATGCCTACAACATACTTTCCAGTGCAGAGTTTATTACAGGCATTTAACTTCAGACGGTATTACTCAGTTTTAACATGTTTCCCTTTGTTTGTTTCTTTGATTAATGCACTGTGCCTTTTCCAAAGCTTAACACATTTCTCTACCTCCACTCAAAAAACTTCCTGTAGTAAACGGGCCCCAGTTTCACAACTGCTGTATAATAAAGTGACCAATGCTCAGTAGACCCACAGAATTCAGTATGATGCTTTTTGGGTCTAGATGGCTGCTTGAGAAGACATCTCACCATGTAATAAGCACTGAATGTACCCAGCCATACAACAAAAGACAATATTCAAGGCAGGGTGACAGATCTCTTGTCTCCCAGATTTCATTTTAAGCTTCTTAGTTTTTTTAGAGTTTTAAATCCCAAATCCTGATTCTATCTTGTGATGGATTTGCAAAATCCCTACACTCTCAAATCAAGAAGCGTGTTGCATTGTCATTTTTCTGCCATGATCCTACATGATGGTGGAACATTTTCAGTAAGCTCTTCAGTTCTAGAGTAGTAGGTACAAACTATTTCTCAGAAGACAAGCAATGATTTTACTGCAAAAGAGTGCAAACTGTCTCTGTTACCAACATATAAACCCATTATATATGCATATATATATATATAAAGAACAGCCAAATCAACTATTGTGTCTTAGGGTTTTTTTCCTGTACGTTGCCTCCATTTGTATGTTTTAGTGTTTTACTTCTGGCTGTTACCTACCCAAAAGCTGGAGTCAAACTTTTTCATTAAGTGTCTGGCTTCTAGTATCAAATTTGTCAATAACGGAGCAGTGGCTACACCCAGATTTTGAAATTATTTTACGTATTACCTGCAACTTTAGGGAGAAGTTAGTACTAATTCCAAGAAACATTTATTTTCCCAATAATGCAATGCTGTAAATGAGCTCCATCCTTGAAGTGCTCTGTGAGCATCGGGACTGAGCACAGGGGGGAGCCATTTAGTCATAATCCTTAAATTGCATCAAAGGAACTCAAACTGAGAGACAACAGTGAAAGGCAGAATTGCTACCTGAAAATACACATGTAAAGGAAGAAGATACTACAAAACATAGAAAAAGTGTTTTTACATCAATGCCACTTCATTAAATCTGAGCAGTATTAAGAAGAGCAAATTATTTCCACAAATGCAATGTCACTGAGCCAAAAAGGCAGTAAAAGCAACAATACATAAGCAACCAGCTAGTTCCTAACCAATTACAGACCTGTTTGCTTATAGAGCAGGAAAAGAGAAAGATTTCTATCAAATAAGAATCTGCCTATTTACAGAAATAAATGCTAACAGAATTGGCAAACAGCACTGGTGTGGAGGGCACCCACAGAGATTATTACCTGCTTTATGGTGAAGTCATTAATAAGATGATGATTGTGTTCATTCAAGTTGCAGTGCAGGGTAACACAGTCACTGTGGAACAGCAGGTCCTGCAAAGTGCTCACCCGCTGCAGTCCCAGAGCACGCTCCATGCCGTCCGAGAGGTATGGGTCATAGAAAATCACACTGAAGCCAAAGGCTTTGGCACGTAGTGCTACTGCTTGCCCAACACGCCCTGGAACAAGATAAACATGCCATGAGAGCAGATGTGGAGCAGCTGGTGTAAGGTGGCCTCCTCCTTCCTAATGGGAACACTTGTATCAAACTGTAATGCTTTGTACAGCAACGGCAAGGGCAGAGAACACAGGCGTCTCCCATCCCACCCGGAATCATCACTGACATCAGAAATGGTACATCTGGACTGTTTCACACTGCCTGGAAACAAAGCAGGAGCTTTGCACCTTTTGTCACCAGATATGTGAAATGCCAGAAGATGTCACATAATCTGCAATAATCTGTGTAACGCAAGGTTTGCCTGCTGGGCCTGTTTATGGCAAAACACCACTGCCTGTGAACACATCCTGCCAAGGGCTTATCCTTACCCATGTCAAACCAGCTGGCTTTAATAAAAAGCTATAAAATTAATCCTCAAAAATGGATGCAATGACAGATAATTTGTTTAATCTGAAGCACAACCATTCTCAATACATGGAATCTCTTTTCTGGTACTTCCTTTCATTTTGAAGAACATCCTTCCAGCATTAAAATGCCTACAAGAATTCTGTCATCTAAGGCTTTAAAATAAAATTTTATTCAGCTACCTGAACAACAAATAAACACAGTACATTATATGGCACCTAATTAAGAAGAGTGCATTCCCACTTGGAATTCACATTCAACTTTGCTTTTTTGTTCCACTTTCCTTCCTGTCATATTTCAGAGCTGTGCCCAAAATTGCTGAATGGGCATGACCACATGTACCAGGAGGCGTGTACTTCCCTTTGACACACTACCAGTAAAACACAGAGGAAAAAACCCCCTGAGTACATCTAATGAGTTACAGGCATTTTGAAGAGTGAGAACTAGCACACTTTTCAAGTTAGAAGTTTACAGACCAGATATTCATGTTAGAATACTACAAATGTTGGATAAAGATGTTTCAAAAGCATCACTTGACATACCATAATAACAATGCCTAATTAAAAAAAAAAAGTCAACAAGATTTCCTTTGTAATGTCTAAGTTTGTTCAAAAAAGCATCAAATCAACCCAGGGAAATCCCATTTCTTCCCAACTGTGCTTGAAGGGATTTCCCTCTGCTTTTCAGGTTTTTTTTGAATAAACTTCAGAAGCCACAGGAAGAAAGGTTTTTGCTGATCACTTAATGTGAGTACAGCAATTCTGCAGTGTTTAGTGACAGATGTGCTTGGAATATTAAACAGTATATCAATCTGACAGGGGCTGTCTGCTTTTCTTTGGGGACACCAGGTTAGAATACTCCTCAAAATCTTTCATTTCAACACTTGCATGCATGTTATTTGTTTGCTTTCCAGGCTATTTTTATAAATTTGAATTAGAAAATTTTCAACACAAACAGTGTATTGTTTCCAAACTTTGGCATATTCACAGCTCAAGGAATCAGTCACACAACTGTAAACCTTTTTTATTTTTTTTAACAAAGCATATAACTGTTACTCCAGCTCCATTCATTTTCATATGCAACATTCTGTCATCTGTTCGTTTTTTACACTATTTACAACACTAATACCTGAGGGGATTCACAACAGCAAAGTCTCTTACAACAGCATCTCCAGTTAAAGCTACACTCTTCATTCACCCCACCCAGGCCAATAAACCAAAGCCTTCTTCAATGGACACAAAAGTTTCCTTCAGAAATACCTGGGAATCACATCTCTGTTTCTAACCAGAATTATCCTATTACAATGACATAAAACTCTACTGCAATTGACAATTCGTGTTTAGTCTCAGTCATTAAACAAGTACACAGTTGGACACAAGGAATTTGCCAATTTCTTTTTAAATTACCATCTGACATAAAGAACAACCACAAAACTATGACTTTTTTTTTTTTTCCCTGAAAGGCTTCTATTATATAAGATTCTCCTGGGTATGAGGGGTGGTTCAAAACCTACCTCAACACACTGAGGACAATACAGCACACAAAGCATCCCACTTTTGGGACAACTTTATGTTAAGAGCATATCAAACTGTTATGAATATTCATGGTTGCTCCCAGGGAGGGCAGAACCTTAAGCTCAAAACATTAAATTAATTTCCCCACTGGTAGTGTGAGAAGAATGCAGAAAATGAATGTTGCATAGAATTGCAAAAAAAGCAGAAGACAACAAAAGGTAATTTTCTAAATCAAAGTTCTAGGAAGATCCATTCATCATTTCAGAAGAGAGACTCAAAACACCCAAGTCTCCTGTTGCAGCCTCATCCAGTCACTCCCCTGCAAGTCTCCCCAAATCCCCCCAACCCAAGTGTCCCAATTTTCAGGTGTGTCTGACCTTGACCCTGCCAGTGACGTGAACTGAGTGTGACAGTTACAGCAGCTGCAGGTCAAGGACCTCACTCAGCCCTTGAGCAATGCACACTTATCCTATGCTGGTGTCACAAAGTTTTATAAAATGATCTTGATACCATGGAAATGATGATGAGGACCTGCCTGAAGACTTCCATGGCAAGAAAAAGTGCTTTCACTGAGCAGCTCTTCCCTGCCTGTGGAACAGCAATGGAGGATATTGGTAATTTTTCTTCCTTCTTGGAGAACTCTGAAATGTGGAGAGTGCTGTTTTGTTACATTTCCTGTTGAGCACATTAAGAGAGCCAGCAGGACTGCTAGGAGTAGATCATTTATTGCAGAGTAGTACCATTCAACTCTTAAGCCTTAAGACAAGTTTGTAATTTGGCCAAGCATCTAGGTAGGGCACTGGGACTGTTGAGAGAATAGAGCAGGTGAGGAAAGACAAACTGAGTGATGACATTCACTGTGATGTGGAGACAAATTTATTTAGAGGAATTTCACCTTTCTTGGGTGAGGAAATGCATTAGTCATTAGTCATCAGCATTTCTCACTGAGAAGGAAGGGAAAAGGAGTGTGACTTCACTGCTGTAAAATTATCATTAGAGCAGAACCAAGGCCAGATGTCTATTCATCCAAGTACTTACATGCTGCTGCTCATAAATATTCCTCCTTAAAAAACACACAAGCCCCTACGTTTCTAGATATAAGGTGAAAAGTTAGCTTTTTAAAAAATATTAAAAGGGGGGCTTATTATCCACACTTGTGATGCATCACTTAAAATACAGGACACTGGATAGCAATAAAGATTAAAGGTGACAAAGACAGTTGTTTAATGATGTGATATTATTATTTATGTAAGGCTCAAAGGATCAGACACTTCAGGAAGACAGAAAGAGGCACAGGCTGTGCCCTAAGGAGCTCAGGGGCTAACCAAACAACACAACAATGACGGATGGGATCCAACAAGCACACAAGGAGGCATTATGCTGTTGAGTCTCTGCTTATCTTCAAGCTCAATACAAGCAGAGGATGAGAGATGGGGTTAACTTTAAAGGAGGAACACAGAGTAATAGGATTAAGCAGGACAGACCAAGTGTCAAAGCAGGAATATGCATGAGAGGAGAGAAAGAGAGTGGGTGATGGAAAGAAGGCAAGTGAGTCACGAAACTTGGCTTGATCAGTGGATAAGGAAGTGAGTAGCTGAAACTTTGGAGACACAGTCATTCCCTAGCACAGAGATAGGCAAGAGCTAGGGTGTTTCTCTTTGGCAAAGAGAAAAGCCCAGGAGCAGATGTTAAGAAGGTCTGCAGATAGCTGTTGCAGCAGCAGTGATAAATTTAAGCAATAAATTTAAGCTGAAGAGACCACAAGTTTTAAGACAAGAACAGAGAAACACAGTTGTGGCTGAGAGGAGATGATCTCAGACATGTTAACGACAAAGGACAGAAACTGAGACACCACACAGAAACAGAGCAAGGGGCTTAGCAACACATGATGGGAGCTGTTTATTTTGTGTGTAATAAATTCCCTTCATAGCATCTGGGTGGATCATCACTTCTGACACTGACGTGTCTAAATAATAAACTGAGGCAAAACTCCAGATGTGGGGAGAGGCCACTAGTGAAGAAACACAACCAAAGGACAGTCTTTGGCTGTAAATACATGTTTGAGTCTGAAACTCAAGACAGGGTAACCTCTTGCAGTGATCTCTACTAAGGAAAGGGTGCACTTCACAGCCTAAGTGCCTGAAGTGCTCACACAAATTCTGGTAAATCTTTTAAGTCTGTATTTTTACTCTTCATTAATATACAGATTCATAGGAGTTTATTACAACAGGTCAGAATCAAGTGTTGTGCCTATTCACACGCATGCACAAGAAGGAAGAGTGGAAGTTTTCAAAAGTGACTTTACAGTATAGTGTTCTTTGAAATTGTGAACATCCTATGGTAGGAAATATATAGGACTAACAAAAGGCTACAGATAATGACCAATCAATAACTGCGAGAGATGTGTGCCCTTAAAAATCACATTTTACTAGCCTTTTTAGTGTAACATGCACACAAAAGGCTTGCTTTTTAAAATCAAAAACTGTAAAACCACAACCTAGCATTTTGCAAAGCTTTATACACATGCTGGCAATCTGATTACCCATTTGTTCCTCTATACTTTTCAGTCATCGAGCACAAAACCAGCAAAACTCAAGGAAGTCAATGATGAAAGACTTTTTCTTTCTTATCTCAAGTCAGAATTTGTTCAGGAAAAACACCAAACTGAAAGACAGCTGTACAGATATCTGCAGCAAATGTGCACATTGCATGTGAGCCAAAGTTTAAGTTTCAAAAACCAGGTATGCATTTCCATTTTGGAAACACTGCAGGCAACTGTCTATTATTTATGTACAGACACTATGACTGTGAGCACAATAATCATTGTGTGTTTAAATGAGATGCATAATTAAATTAGTATAGATTTAAGAAAGCAGCTTCATGACTAATTTCCTGAAAGTCATATTTTACAGGCAATTCTTTGGTTGTGAAGATGGTTCTGCTGTATTGCACACTCATTTAAATGAGTACTATGTAACACCAGGCTATTTTCAGCTTACAAAAGTAAGAGTTTGTGGCTTCAGTTGACAGCAATGTGTAACTGGAGCAGTCATTTAAATATGATGCTTTGTTGTCAAAATAATATTAATAACTCCTGTGGATGAATAGCACAGCAATTACATCCACAATCTATCAGATCCGTGTAAGACAAGCACATGACTGAGTAATTTTTATAAAGAAACTGGCTTGTTTTTCTTCTGTACTTCTGTAACAGACAGTAATTAATTCATCTCAAGCCTGTCCATCTGTTGGATGCTGAAAAACATTTAGGGTCACTCAGAGAGGTAAGTAGGTGATTTTATTAGGTCTGGAAACATTTCAAACTTTCTTGCATATATTCTCTTCCTCTCATTAGATTTGAAATACAATTTCAGATCCAGCTGAATCAAATGCACATAACAGCTCCAGCAAAGACTTTTTAGTTATGTAAAAAAGTGTAAAAGGAAAAAAGTCCAAACAAAATCAGATATGAAAATGGGTAAGGGACAAAACATACACATGTAACTGGGCTGAAGTAGTAGGATCCTTGTCCTGGAAAGGGGAAGTGATGATGTCTCCCTCTTACAAGCAGTGTGCCTGACAGCAGGCAATATGGCAACAGAAGGACATACAGAAAATCAGAGAATATCAGCAATAGAATAAATTTTCTGAGGAAAATGATTATGCCTAAAGGGAAAACATTTAAGTTCTATAATCGCCAGGAATGAATGCTTGACACGGAGTGAACAAATGTTGCATTTTTACAACTCAAATCTTCACTTTTTTTTTCAGCAAGCGACAGCAAAGAGCACGAAACCACATCCAAAGAGAACGTACCTAATCCAATAATGCCCAAGGTCTCCCCTCTGATCCGGGCAGCTCCAGAGGCCACTTCCCGAATCTGCTCCACGCTCTGTACCCTCGTGCCTTCCCGCAGGGCCTGGTGCAGCCAGGTGGTTCTCCTGTACAGGTTCAGGATGTGGCACATGGTGGAATCCGCCGTTTCTTCTACGGAGGCGGCTGGCACGTTACACACGGCGATCCCTGCAACCACGGGGACAGGATGCCAGTTGCCAAACAATGCTCACTTTTTCCCCATTAACAGCAACACAGGAGCATGATGGTTGAAATTACAGCTATCTCAACATGTCTTGCACAAATACTAAGTTTCTGACTGTAATGGCAGGCAGATTACCTGACATAATAATTGACAACTATGTGCCAACTTACTTCTCTGATTTTTTATTACTAATTATCACACTTTTATTTTATCCAAACTAAGTCAGACAGTAAACAGGCCACTGAAATCACAGAAGAAAAGCACTGAAGAGGTCTGATAGTTTAGAACATGAATGCTGTTAAGCATTTTACATTTCCACTGAGCTTGGTGTATTGAATAGCAAAGAGAAATCTGCCTTGCTCTCAACACTGTGGTCAATGATCATGGTTTAGGTTTAATTGTGTGAGTTAGCTTTCTACCACTGAGCAAATACCCTCCCAGAAGCTGTCTATGCAAGTTACAAAAAGGATAAAGTCATTTATAATGACAGCAACCCTTATAAAGCCTTCACAGGATGACTGCTAGCAATTCCACATCATGTATAGGTAATCATGGTACAGGGAAAGACAATCTATTATGGATTTCACAGGGGTTTTTTGAATTACAACCAACAAAACCCCAGGCCTTTCCTGGTCCCCCACATTAAATGGAACCCATCCAATTATCAATAGGAAAATGCAGAATCTGCTTCTGCATGGCATGCAAAGGTAATGCCAAGTAAGTCCATCTTCCTAGCAGCTAGCATAACATCAAGCAACTTAAAGTGTTACAGACTTCCACAGAAAACTGTGGAAGGTGGGTTATTGATTCAAGACTCACAATAAGCCTATTTTACTTCAAAAAACAGATGAAGTAACAAGTGATTGTAATTACATGCAAGTTATCCCATTTTTCTTTTTACCTTCCAGCACTCAATACACAGCAGTTAAGCAAAATGCTTGAAAAACTTTGTGTCCTTTTGACTTGTCTCTCTTCAGTCTTTCCATGTTCTGTATGTTCTCTCTCTAATCACCAGCTCCCACAAATGTTTGTGTCTCAGTTCTGCTGACTGAGACAACAAACAGCACACAGTATAATTTCATGGTGAAGAAAAAAAAATAAAGTGTTTTGTATCCTAAAAGCACCCAAAAACTGTTTTCACTGTTTGGGATTTTACATAACTAAATATTCAGTAAGTCCTCAGCTAATGCCAAAGTATCTTAGGAAGCAAAGAAGAAGAATAAACATTCTCTTCAAAAACAGCACCAATAGTAATATGACAAATAATAAGCTCATACTATATTTATCTATGTTTTACATTCAAATGCCTTTATTCTGCTGCCGAGTACTTTTTTACAGCTTTCTCTGCATCACTAAAAACCAGCACAAGGAACTTACAGAACTATTTTTCTTCCTCTGCTGCAGAGATAAGCCTGTCTGCTGAGTCACTGCCTTTAAGACTTACAAGAAGATATACCAGCATCATTTGCTGGAATATTAATCTCAGCATCCTGCTAACATCAATGGTAGTAGCAGGAAATTCACCATTTTTAAAAATGAGGAAAAAAGCTCAACTGGGATGGAGAGGTGAAGGACTGAAAAAAAACATCCTTCCAAGCACCTCACATTAAACACCTGCATTTGTTTATACAAAAAAAAGCCTTTTTCATGGAGCAACAATGCAGGTTTTAGATGGCAACGTAAATTTAATAAATGTGTCTCCTAATAGCTGCCATCAACAAAATTACGCTTTAAAAGGAGCTTAAAGAATTATATTATGTATTTGGGAAGAGGAATAATATGCCTTCTTCCTTAATAGGTTTCCTTAGGAAACTGAGGGAACAAAAGTCAGATAATTTCTCTCCTGAACAGCAGGAATTTATTTTTCCATATTTTTCTTCAACTTTAAAAGCAGCTCATTTTTGAAAGGCAGAGACATAACGAACCACAAAGAGCAGCAAGAGAGAGGCAAAGAAATGAAGAGACATTTCACATGGGAAAAGACAACACACTCTCATCTCACATCCATCAATCAATGTTCCCTCCTTCCCTTTTCCCACTGCTTTCAGTGATTTTGTGCACAGGTTCAGTGCTGGAAAATGCAGGAGTCAACAGGCATTACCTGGCATTCACTTCACTTACATCCAGCAACACCCATAACCTGCACGTATTTTCTAGCCAACTATTAATAAAGTGGAGAAAAAGCATGTTTTATCCAAGAAATACGTATTTTTCTGCTTTGAGAGAAGATTTAAAGTGCTAATATAAAATAATGCTTAATAGGAAAAGCTGGTAACAACCCCATGCACCAGCTATATGAAAAATAACTCAAGAAGCTACTACAGAAGTTCAGGAATACGTTGGACTCTGGTCTAAATCTACATTTCAAAAGCAAATCAAAGCCTTTTATAAAGAGCAGATCACTCTCACATTACCTCCTTAAGATTTGTATTACTTACACCAGTTCAACAAATGGAAGGCTCTTTGTCTCAGTAATATTTCATTCCAGCCATTTCACCCAAACTAAATATTAAAATCAGAGATTTTACTGCAATCTTTCCACCATTTACTGGCTTTTGACAGAGTGGACAGTAGTATTTTGCACATTAAGGAATACACAAACAGGTTGGACCCTAACTTTGTAATTCAGTCTAATCACAAGACAGGAACTGATGATGAGGAATGTGGTCATTTAGCATTTCATATGAACAAGAATTTCCCAAATCTGCTGTGTACTCCAGCTTGAAGAATTACGTGGCTGCACTTAGGTTGTAACTTGGGTTACAATCCAGCATAGAGACCTGCAGAAGAGAGAACCAACAAACCTCCAAAGATCTTCCTCTTATCAGGGATTTTCTCCACAAACTGGGCTCCTGACTGGTCTGAGCCTTTGATCTGGACCTACATTCTGGCTTTTGATCTGGGATTTTACCCCAGGCCAATCTCTCCACACACACAGGTTTTCTGAGGCTCACAACACGTGTCTGACTCTGGCACCAGGTAAAGCAGGCAAAACACAGCCCTGCACACTTTCAGCCCTGACCTGCTCTTTATAACACTCAGCAAGGAGTGGTTAAGGCCCTGCCACCATTACAACAGGTGAGTATTTTTTTATCATTAGCTGATAACAGACCACGCTACAGCTCCTCACTACATCAGTGGGGTTATTGCTAGCACTAAGCACTGCCACACTGAAATGAATGTTTCCAAGATCTTTCCAGAGCATAATGGGAAACATACTTGGTCTCCACCATCTTGGAAAAGAAACAAAGAAAATCTTTACTCCAAGTGGTAGGCTGACCTTTAGAATACAAGCAGGAGATAGTTTAATCTAAAGTAAGAAAAGTACAGATCAGATTTGTTGCTTTTTTTTCAGTCAAACATCAAGGACCACCTCTTCATAGTTCCAGTAGCTGAATTGATTCTGAAAATCCAACAACTGATTCTCCTATAAAATAGGTATTTCTATTTTATGGAGTGGTTTAGTACTAAATCTCATGCATCATAAATAAGTCTCAGACAGTTGATAATGATCTCATTTTTTTATTCAAACAGAAGTAGTATGCCATGGTGATGGAATTATATTTTGTAATTGGATTACAGAGGTAGTAATTAAAATATACAATTGGGGTAAAAAGAAAGAGATGAAAAATTATGGCCTTACTCCTCGGGCTTATATTGAGCAGGCGGATTGCCATCCTGCCACAAAGCTGTTAATATTATCACTTAATTAACTAATGCTAGTATCTCCATAATGACTTTTATACTCTGATGAGAAAATTATACATCTTACATATGATACTAGTGTAAAATACATAGAAAACATTAATATAAAGATTTAGATGCTAGCCCATTTCTGGAGGCAAGTGTAAGATGCAAAATAAAGTTTGTAATAGCCATACCTAAATCTCCAGCAGATTTGATGTCAATATTATCAAAACCACTGCCAATTCGGACGATTATTCGAAGTGCTTTAAATTTCTCCAGGTCTTCTCGAGTTAAAGTTATAGTGTGATACATCAGTGCACCCACTGCTTCATTTAGTACCTACAAATAAAATGGAAGAAAAAAATATTATTTTTATTTTTTTCTTTCACAGAATCTCAGCTTAAGCTCGCACACATATTTTCCAGTATAAAAGAGAGTAAAAGCATTAAATACAGATTCAGGGCTTTTTTTTTTAAAGGTTGTTTTTCCAAATATCTCCCAGCCCCTTGGTAAATCTTTTTCATCTGAAGTCTCCATTCTAGCATGATGGGATCAGCTTCAAAAGAACTAAGTGATCTGTACCTGTGCTGTTAATGAAGAGGGAAAACTCTCCTCATTCCACAGGAAATGCTCTGCAATAGTGACCCCAAGTACAAGTGCTGCTGGACTGCACCTGCACACACAGAAGCAGCACAACATGGGAGCAAACACTCCCCACATACAGTGAGTATTTTATGCTGAGGCAGCTGACATTCAGCTTTGAATGTAGTTACAGGGCGGTATCTCCTCACAAACACAGTGGTACAGGCATTCACTGCCCTATTAAACCACTTGATACCTGAAGAGAAAACATTCAGTGATTAACTGAGATGCCAAAGTTGACACTATCCAGGAAAATCCAAAGCCTCTGAGAAATAAGAAATTGCATGAAAGTAAAAATGCTGCAGAAAAAAACCTAAAACTTATGAGAGCACCAAAAAAGCAAAAATAAAAGACAATCAGAAGCCCCTGACAAGTTAAATTATGTTAGAGTGCATTCAACCTACTCAAGAGCATGTAAGAGGAAGAGTGTGGAGTAGGGAGAGGGAGAAGGGAACCAGACATCCCAGCAGGTTTGAATTCTGCTACCAAACAGTGACACTGCCCCACACAGCTGATATACATTTATTTTTCAGACAGCAGGGAGTATTTTCTTCTTTATATGCAAATTGCATGATTTTACTTCTTCAAAACACTTCTCTGTGCTTGTGCCTTCAATGCACTAGCCAATATCCTAATTATTCTACAGGACACAAAACATGCAGAAATCATTTCAGTAGCTAAGCCAGCTGTAATGACTTCAAGAGACTCGTATGACATACTTCACACAGAAGTTCTGCAGAGGCTTTAAATTTCTTAGTCAACAGATTTTTGGGTCTGGTACATGTACAGATTCTGTCATCTGAATTATTTCTGCTCATGAGAGTATTTCCCAGAGTACTGCAAGGTCAGTAAAAATAATCAACATACACATGTTTTAAAAAATTACTGCAGCAAAGCAGTCTTGCACACAGAGAATTACAATTGTTGGAACCCAGGATCTGCAGCAGTATTTCAAAATACATAAAGAAAAAATTTAAAAGAAAATAAAACCAGACACCATAAAAATTAAAGAAAAGCACTTATTACTGAATACTTCACAAGATTATTTATGCTATTTCAACATGTGCTTCTGGACTGAGAACTTCGGTTCTAACTCAGATAAAGACCAGATTCCTTTGAGAAGAACTTGCATTTACTACTAAGAACTGCAAAAAAATTTACACATTACACATCCTTCAAGAATGCAGCTACAACATAATTCAAAGACCAGCTGTAGGCTCTGATCTTATAAATGATTACACACACACAAAGCTTGATTTTAATGGTGCAAACAAGTCCTTTGGAGATTACATCCAGCAGTTCCCAATCAGAAAGACTACAATCACCAGAATGTGTTACACTGGGCTGTTATATGGTGTTAATAAAAACCCAACACAGTTTATTGGGTTTGCTTCTCCAGTGACATTACAGCTTGCATGGACCAAGCCTGAGGTGCCCTACACAACAATCAGTCCCTCTTAGGCTCAGAGAGCCCACCTAAAATGCCCTTAGGTTATGTCTGCTCCCACTAGAGGGTGAAATAAAATTGTTCAAGGATCTCCCAGCCTCAATGATGTGGAAATTTCTTCAAATTCAGTTGCAGCACTTGTTGCTTCAAGCCTCAAGGTCAAGTTATGATATCCTGGGTGTCTCCAACAAGCCACATTCCCTGTTCTCTGTTGTATCATTTATTTTCCCACACCTTTCCCAAGGTTGCTCTGGATGCCTGTGCTGTAGGAGAAAACATCATCTGTGCAGCTGTTAGATAAGCTAAAACTGAAGCAGCTTATGAGTTCCAAGAAAACATCCCTAAGGCTCTGTGACAGCCAGAGCCTCCTCTCCCAGTCTGGAAAAGGCCAGTGGTGGGTGTATTTTGGGGGTGCAGAGCTGCCACTGCTTTAAGGACTGCATCCAGCAGGGTGTTAAAGCACAGCTGAACCAGCTCAGACATTTGTGTTTTACTATCAGAGTGATTCACTTTGGGAAGCAGATTTTCATTTCATAATCATGCATATTTTATTAACTTAGCCAGTCAAGACTGGCATTTGGACTCTAAGAGCACTGGTGTGGACCCATTATGACACAGTTTTTGGGCCCATCTAGGTTATGGCTTGGCACTAGGAAGAGACAGAAAAGTACTGGAAAGCTTGGGAATGTGTTCAATAAAAAGGAAAATATTTCCTAGCTATAGCTTAATGCTGACACTAGCCATTTCCACAGGCAGTTATTTACCCATCACATGGGATGTGGAACAAGCAAATGCAAGTGACAAATCTTTAGAATTTCTTTTTAGTGACTGAACCTCTCCCAGGATTATGGGCTAGTTAGAAAGGAAATCCACTGCTAGAAATGTAATACCCCTGCAAGTGTGTTATTTCCCATTAATTTCATAATTTAATTATGTCATTGGTTTTTGCTACTGGACATGTGATCGAAATATGCCAAAAAGGCAGAAAATAATAGCAGAAAATCTTAAGTTAGAAGCATTCAGCATTGGTGAATGTTAATAATGCCACTTAGATTAAAAAAACAGTGAAAGTTTTGCATTAATTATATTCTCAGTCATTACATATATTAAATGCACACAATGAGCTCTGACAAGTTTTTCAATGAGTAAAATCAAAACTTGACCTAACTCTGAATGTAACACATGAAACTGACATCCAGCATAAATGTCAACAATTCCAGAAAATGAAATGATCTTTTGTGCATAGGAGTAATTTACTGATGATTTAACAAAAGAGATGGACGCATTGAGAAAATTAAGGAGAATATGTGATTTTTCTCCACCATTTTCCATAATGAACTTGATGGAATTTTTAACAAATTCAAGACCAATTTTATTACAAGGAGACCAAACTTGTGAGTGAGATAGCAGGCAAGGCAGAAATTCCAGACCAGCCTGAATATATGGCAGTCAGACCATGCTCTTTGATGATCTCTTGTGAGGAAAGGCAATGGAAAAACCAGACAGAGTCAGCTGTGTCCCTCCAACAGCCATTCCTGCTTTCACCACACTGCAGCTGTACTCTCTGGGAAGAAAGGATCTGAGGCCAAAGCTGAAACGTGGGACATGAGTTGACTTCCTTCTGTTACCAAACGATTATGTAGCTCACCTGCCTCATTTCTATGCCTTCAGACTTGCTTCCAGGTGAAACTACAGCTCACTGTTGAAAGTCTTTTTCATTCCCTATTCCATGAGCTGACAGCTTTTCCCATCACAACAGTTTGGACAGGTCTTTCTGCTGTTCTTCAGCCTCCAAATGACTACTCTACTTTCACAACATGGCAGGTGACCAAGGCTCTTAGGGAACAGATGACACAGTAGTAGGAGAGATTTCTATTTCCAAGAATTTAACAAATCCTGAGTACTGATTACTCAAGGTTGAAATCCTTCTAAATGTTTTCCCACCTACATTTTCCCCCCTTCTTTCTGCACCACACTGGTTTAGCCATCATGCCAAACATCACACAGTCACTACTGTGACACACACATCTCATTATCTGGGGAAGAACTCTGAGCATCTTGTTTACTTTTACAAAAACATATACCATAACATGCTAAAAACTAAACAGCAAGGCCTCCTCTTTCTGGAGCATCTCAAGACACTTCTATAGATCTGACTATGAGAGGCTGATCCCAGACACTCATGGATCAAATCCAGAGCACAGAAACATAACACAGTACATAAAATGCCAAACTACTTCAATGCAGAGACACAAAAAAAATTTATAAATTGCAAGTTGAATATGACAAAGTATTCATCTTAAAAACAAAAATCATCACTAGAAAGTGCTGTATTTAATCTGGTTCTAGAAACTACAAAGTGTTGCATTTCTTGGACTTGAAGTTTGATGTGTCATCTCTAAAAAAAAAATATGTTCCAGTGTCACCAAGAGACTTGAGATATTTTGCACATTTGGGTGGAACAAATGTACTTTACCAAAACCGAGTAGGCCTTGCCTTATTTCACTTGCAAAAAGCAGCTGCACATTGAATTTGTAACCAATAGTCTGTCACATGGGGAAGGTTGCAGAGACTTGGAGCTGCTCTCGACACTGCCAAGGGGCCACATGAAACCAACACCATTAAAGCTAAAAAGAAAAGCCAGTGTGCTCAAGTGGTATTTAGTGGCTCTCCAAAGCTCTGTTATATTGTGTTGCTTTTCACAAGTTCTTGCTTCTCTTTACAAGCTCTCAGCTCCCTGTTAGGTTCCTATGATCCATGGTGCTGTCAGTAACCCACCTATTTCATATAAACTTTACTCAGCCAGGTTACTCTCTAGTGAGGACCCTAAACATTAATACTTAAGTTTATACTGTCCATAAATACAAGTATAAATATTTTACACAAACGTAAACAAAACTTACTTGCAGGCTCCTGAAAACACACTCTCTAAAAGCCTATATATCCATACACTATATAAACTACATATATATACATGTGATATATATGAGATAGTGTATTTCTAGTCTTAAAAATTAACCTTAAAAATACATATATATACAAATAGACATGCAGCTACATAAATAACCTGGATAGTCTATACACAACTTCCTTTTAAATACTAGATTGAAGCCAGTTTTCCAAGCCAGGATTTACTGATCATTCCATGCAGCTTTAATGATAGAAGTCAATTTGAGAATATAGACTATGAAAACATTTTTACTAAATAAAAGGCTTCAATGAAAAATTTTCAACAGGAGCTCTGTGTGTTAGTTTTTCTATTAATAGGGCTGAATTGTGTCTATGCATAAGCTTCAATTCAGGTCAAGTCTATCAGACGCTACAATGGATTGAACATCTACATCAATGGATATTATGGAGTTATGGAAGTCACTGGTGACAACTCAACCCAGTTTTTTTTTGAAGTTTTTCATCTGGAGTCTGATCCAAAGCTCATAGGTTTCAGAACATTTACAAGGTTTTAGATCAGCCCCGAGGTGACAACTTACTCCCAAACAGACAGTATTGTTTAGAACAAGGCTGCTTCTTTTCAATCTGTGTTCTTTGAGAATTTAAATCTGATGGAAAACTAAAATGCTTCAACTGCATCGTGAATATAAACAGCACTGATGGTGTAAACACAAGCCTTACTGCTAAACAAAGAATTGGAAGCTTGAAAAATTATCTCACTTAACCACTGCTGTAACAGGGACTAATGAAAGAGCTGAACAACAGCACCACTCTGAATTTGTTTGTATCAGTTTCAAAATATTTGTCACTTTTCAGCTCCTCTTTGAAATGGTCTTTGATAGAACTGCCATCACAGAACTGTTTCTACATTTAATTCTTATGTAAAAATGTGACTGAAAAATTTCAGGTTCTGTTGAACAAGAAGTTCAGCTTTCCATTTTTTTTAACTGAAAACTACAAATATGGAAATGTAGTATCCTTTTGAAAATTTTATGTTGTGCTCAGAAAACAGGAGTCAAAGGATCTGCCACATCCAACCCCAATCTCTGCTAAGGCTGGGACACAGGTTTACCCAACAGACTCTGTTCCCACCTCCATCCAAGGACTACTCACTGCTCTCATCAGTGTTCTGGTCAACTGGGTAAATGCTTGAAGCTGTAAACCCAACCAACCACACACATTTTTCTTCTACCTGATTTGCAACAAGATGTAGCAAAGCACATAATTACAGAAAAAAGAACATGAAAAAACATACTCAGCTTCAAATAAGCTCTTGACTTCTTTCCAGCCTGCACATTTTGTTTTAAAGATCATTCCCAATCAGTTGTGCTTCCTGTCTTTTCATCTGGGTTTGCAAGAATCCCTATTTTCTCTCTTCTTGGTTGAGATGCCTATTAGCAGCTCTTGCATATTGTTTACTTTTATCCCTCTCCATCTTCACAGCACTTCCATGTTACAGAACACACAGCAAAGGTCAGGAAACCCAAAAAGCAAAGAACATGAACTCAAAAAAATCTTGGGCAACACGAAGACCTCAAGGGTGTGCTTGAGTCTGTTATGCCTTTAAAGGTACAGAAGTGGAAAAGAGCAGCAATACTGCAGGAATCAAAGTGCTGGGTAGGCTGCCAAGGAGCCAGGAAAAGCAGGAAACTGTGAATGGCACAAACTAAGAGGGACTGGGAAAAAGAGGCAGACAAGGGAGCATGAGACAGTGAAAAAAGAAAGTTGACCTGGAATGGGGATGGAAGCAAGCTAAGTGTTTTTAAATAATTTTTTGGATGAACAACTGTATTTTTGGCAGAACAAACCAAAACACTGTGTACACTTGGAAGCAGTCTTAGTTACTGAGAGAACTTATTTACACATCATTATTCGTAAAATAAAAGCCAACTTAAGCACAGTGAGTAACTTTTATAGACAGTAATGCAATCTCTAATAAGAAATTTAAACACTGAAATCTTAAAATATTTTTACCCTAAATGACAGAAGTTTTCTGATAGGATGCAATGAACCAAACTCCCAGTTATGCCATGATAAAGAGTTTGACAAACGTAATACTCAACCTCACACAGCCATAAGCAACATCTGCAATAAAACAGAACTTAGGGGTTAAGGGATAAAAACATCTATTGCAGGCCTGCAGACTGCCTTGATAATAAACTGATTTTTTTTTAGAGAGAATGGGAAACAGAGACAAACCAAAAACTAACAGAACTTTATATAAGTAAATTTTTGAAGAAGTGTAATAAATGTCCTCTAACTACAAAGTTATTTCACAACATTGGGTCACTCTCAGTAAATGTCAGTATTCATTTAAGCACTGGCAGTCTGATTTTTCAGGAGGAGGGAAATATATCTTTATCATCAAAGTTGTTTTCCAAAGCAGTGGAACAGGGAACAAATGTTTTGACCTGAGATGAATCATAATTCTACTACATGTTATTATTTATTTGCAACTTTAAAACTTGTTACTTATTTTCCCCAGTTTAATCTCCTCAGCCAAAAAAAGCGATTGACAAATGAACGTTTGGAAGAAGGGAATTCTGACTACAGAACTGCAACTCAGGAATTACCCAGTTGGAGAAAACTTTCTTGAATGAGCACACAGTAAGGTATTTGCTAAAATCCTGCTTTTGACCCTGCACACAAATGGCATTTAAATCCTCACTTGTTTTCCACCTTTCTTTGTGTTAAAATCTCTCAGCCTCCTTGCTCCTGTATAAAACACTATCTAGCTTGTACTGTGCTGTCTCACAAGCTACGATAAATTCCCTTTTCCACTCTATTTCCTTGAAAAACTGAAAACGCAGCATTTTAAAGCACTATCTTGTCCATGAAACTCTCATGACCAGCAGAAATCCATTCTGCAGGTTCCAAAATGTTCATTTCTCAAACTCTGACTCCTCACAACCCTGTGATCAAGGCTCCACAACTGCGCAAGGTGAGTAAAGTTACTCTGCAGGTCCATTACAGATGAAGACTGGGAAGTTTTCAATTCCTTGCACGTGTTCTCAAGTTAGGCTGACATTCACCACATTTTCCATGCAAATTTTGGGTTAGCAATTGTTTTGTTAGCAATTGTGCAGTGACAATTCTCAGTGCACAAGGCTACCTAACCCAACCTGCACAATTCCTTGGCTAAACAAAGAAATCAGGAAGTTACCCACACAGACAATCCAACACTTGAGGTTTGTCTTTCCAGCCAAAGGCTGGAATGTTTCCAAGGAGCATTTCAAGATACGTAACAGTAGCTTGCCCAGAAGTAACTCCCTCCATGAACCTAATTCAGTAGGGAAGCAGAGGGACAACATCCAGCCAAGGACACACTAAAGCACAGCTCACCACAGGCACTGCAATGACACGTCACAGCTGACACAGCACTGCTCTGAATCCTTACAATATTTGCATTTCCTAAAACACCTCAGCTGTCCCTCTTAAACGTTACCTTTTCATGAATTTCTTGTGTAGACTGAGCATCACAAAATGCCACTGTGGCTACATCCTTCAGAATAGGCATTTCTACTGTGCAGTCCCTGCCATCCAGCAACGCTACCAAAGGCCGCGGGTGCATGGGCCCGTTCATGATCGGAGGTCGAATGCCTGCAAAGAAACACACAAGGTTTGTTATTCAGGCTGTGCAAATGTGATTAAAAATAGGTTATAGCTAGTCTTGTTTATTCTGATGGCAGGAAAAGATTTCAAGGACTGAAGCTAATAAAACAGGAACAGGTTTACTCTCAGCTGTCAACCAAACACAGAAGACCTTACAAAGAAATGCCACGGAGGTTCACAAGATGGGTAACACCACTGAGGGAACAGTATACTTGTTTTTTAAAGACACATCCTTATGGCACTAATAAGAAGTGTCTGAGCAACCTTATTCGACCTTTAGGTTTTGATTGGATTCCACATCTTTGTGAGCTCTAGAAAGAGTGAGAAATATCTTGCCCAGGCATGCAAGAAGAGTGGAGCTTATGGAATATCATAAGCAACTCAGTGAGGATTTCAGTATTCAATTTACATATATAATGATGATTCTGCTGACATTAAAATTTAACTTAAAAAGCCTACAACAGCAAAATTTTCCATTTACTGAGGATCCAGTGCCCAAGTTTACAGGCAAATTGCTGATCTATGTAGGTTTAGACTTTAAAAAGTTTTACCAAACAGTTCTATATAGCTTAGTCAAACACATCATACTTAATCAATCCACTACTGAAAACTCTTACAAAACATGAAAAAAATGTCATTCCCTAAACCAACGTCACACTCTGAACACTGTGGAGTGACAAAGAAATTCATGTCAAATATCTGAGAGAAGGAAAATCAGTCCAAACTGAAGACTTAATTTACATCCTCTTTACAGAGTCTGGAAATGAAAAATAATCCGTAGGATATTTAGAGAGCATCTCTTTAACAATACAGATGCTATAAATACACTGAAGTACTCAAAGGAATAATAAACCATTACATTTACAGAAAGTAGTTAAGCATGGGTGGAAACAAGGACTTCCTGAGGAGATAATGAAAAGCAAATCTAACAGTAAAGTACATGATCTTTTTTTCCTCTTTTAAAATAAGAAGTTTAAGCACTGCAAAGTGAATCAGGCTAGATATTTCTTGTATACAAATTTCAACACATTTTTGTTGCAGTATGAATTTTAAAACATTGCTTATTTGCTTGATAATCCAAGTTAGTCCAACACCAATGCAAACGACTGAGGTGCCCAGTTAACTTCTACAAGCAATCCTTGCATCTTAGTCCCAGCCTGTGTCAGAAAGCAAGTCCTGAAAGACTGGTATCTGCATTTCAAGTGGATGGAAAAATCAGTAGAATCTGAGCTCTACAAGGTATCTGGTGAAGAAAACCAGCTGCTGGGAAGAGAGATTTTTCACAACTCAACAAAACCAGCACATAACTTCTCCTGGGAGCAGCCTCAGGTCTGGGGCTGAGGGACAGCTCCAGAGATGCTGCCTTCACAGTCCCTCTCAATGGCCTAGCCTGAACACAAAAATTCCATGTCCACTCCTAACCAGCTCAGGACAGCCCAGTACCACTACAGTCTGGCATTTAAATTCTTTACCTATTCAACCAGATTTTATAACTGAAGACAAGAGAACAACAGTAACTACATTTGGTTCTTTTCTGTTTTACTTCCAGCGTGTCCCCACATCTGATGATACCAATGGGCTGACTGACTCTCCAGTACTTTCACTATTTTTCAGATGGGAAAAAACACTCATCACCAAAGTTTTCCATGGAAATTACACTCTGTTGTAAAAACACCCATTCCTAACCTCTACTGTGATAGACAGGCTTAGAAATGCTTCTGGAACACATTATTTCAGTAATATTCAGCAACCAAAACTAAATGGAAGACATTAATATGTAATTTTTGAAAACTCTGCATCTTGATAGCTTACTGTTCATATTTGTTTGAACTAAAAGTGGCCACATAACCCTCAAACAGACAGTTCTGGTGAATAAACTATATACCAGTAATGTGGTACAGGACACATACACTAGAATATACAACATAAAAATACGCAAGTTATTAATGGAACAATTCTATCCTTTAACAGGGATTTAATTATAAAACTCCACATTAAATTTACTTCAAAGCATCCTAGGATAAAGCATGTTATAGACTTGCTCACATTTCTTTAAAAACAGTATATATATAACAGCATTAATAAAATGCAATTATGTCTAGAAACATATGCAAAAATGACATTGCAAGACCTCTTCATTTTGCTTTGAGTAACTGTGCTCACTCCACAACTGAAATGTTATGGTCATGGTCTTGTCAGTGCAAGAAAGGCAAAACTTCAATAACAAGTCTGAATGCTAGCTAAAGTAAAAAAAAACAAACCAAAAAAACTACCAAAAACAAAACCAAAAAAACCCCAACCCACCCATGAAACGGAGAACTTTGATACTGAAGTTGTTGCAGATGAATGAGGAAAAAATATGGCACAGGTGATTCCCTCAGAGCTACAACTACAGCACCTCTGTCAACAGCAGAGCACGTAGTCCAAACTGAAAAAGTAGATGAGATTAAAAGCTCTTACTTCTAAGAAACACTTTTCTGATTAGAGCTATCTCAAAAAATCATGAAATGTTACAGCACTGAACAGAGCCCTTTCAGACAATGATTTCTCTAAAATACATAAAGGTGTGGTCTGCCTTTCCCCTCACGCCACTGTATCCAAGATTTCAACCAAGTTACTTGTGTAACCTTGGTGCTCAGGGGAATGCCAGACCAAGCCCCAAAGCATAGGAACAGAAGTCAAAAAAACAACCAGAAGGACAAATCCTCCCTAAGAGAATCAAAGGCTTTTCTAAGAATCCTCAGAACTCAAATCCATCCAGTGGCCTTGACCACAAAAACCCTACAAACCTTTGCTTGCCAAAATCCTTTCTTGAGCTTCAGCACAGACTTCCTGTTGCACAATCTTTCTGCCTAAATATCCTCCCCCTGAATGGCAGGCAGTAACTCCCCACTTAGGTTAACTTACAGGAACTTCATCACAGTGGCAGGCACTATTGAAACTTCATTTGGGAAGACATGGTTTCACTATGCATCAGAACCTTTTCTACAAAAAGCTTCCTCTTCGACCATTTAGATATGATCTGCCTGGTTTTTATCTAGAAATGTCACACTGCACTGTGTTTTTGGCTTTGCAGGAGACCCTCAGAGAGGCAGCAGAAAGCAAATGTGTATTTAAGAGCATTATTTTCCATGCCTGCATTTACAGTGAATAATGCAACTCTGTGCCAGAGACAAGTAACTGTAAAGTGGTCAGAAGTGACATTCAACACACCAAATGTGAAACTGATTGAAAAAAAAATAACTTCACTAAGCTGGCTTATTTAAGTATTATGGTATAGCATTTCACATTACACAGATAACAAATTATACCATCCACCCCCACATCCTATAAACTTTGTTACAGGAAAACAGTCTCAGTTTATCCTAACTCAAGACTTTCAGGAACCCCTACCAACCTGACATTTCTTAATCTGAGCTTGATTTCCAGGGTCATGAATTCGATTTCTCAATGCTTTACAATCTTCAGTATTCTGAGGCAAAATAGCAGCCTGTCATTCCATCCTCATTTCCATGTCTTTAATTTTTCTTGCAGCCTCCTGTAATCTTGAACCAAAGCTTTTATACTTCTTATCCACTGCAACCTCTGTAGCCTGGATGGTGTTCAAATTTTTACTAAAAATTAAACACAAACAATACATTAAAACAACGTTAAGGGTCTGACTCGTGCTCACAGAAGGCAGGAAACCCAAAGTTAAAGCTTCTCACTGCATCTGTATCCTTCCCCCTATGGCTGCTGGCTTTCCACCACACCTGCTGTGCTGCCACTGGCCATTAACATTCCAGGGAAACCAGTGGAGTGTTAAGACACAGGACAACAGGTGTATTGTAAATACACCTACCTGGAAGGGTGGGCACCACTCACATGGCCAAGGCTTTGCCTGGGTGAGCAGGGATTCAGGGACAGTGTGTGATCTCCAAAATCCCCATGCTGGAGGGCCAAGTGGCCCAGTGGGTACCAGAGATGGAGTGAGAAGCCTTAACTCTGAACTTGATGGTTTTGCTGGGTGTAAGTCAGGCCCTTAAAGTCATCTAAATGTATTAAAGGAAAAAACCTAACACTTTCCCAATGGTTCTAATCCAGCTGTTAGTCTGGGGTTGTTGCCCTGCCCCCATGTGGAAATAATCTGGTGGGGAAGCTCATATCCCAGTAATAGCTACTGTGCCAGTGGCTGCTGGAATTTTTTTAAATTAATACCAGGTATAAGGTGCAGAGACAGACAGAGCAGCTGTCTTTAGGCAGCAGCTATTCACCATGTGGCTCACAGCACAGTGCCTTTGCACAGCTGCAGTCTGGACTAGCTCTCCTGGAAAAAAGAAAAACCTATCAAAACTTCATTCTAGTCCAGCACTTATGGAAATAAACTTGGGAATTGAAAAACCAGTTTCCAGCTGCAGAACCTGAGAGGAGGCCAGCCCAGTGCACAACTGACTGTGGGTCCCACAAACAAAGGGATTAATGAGCTCATCATCCAGCTTTGAATGGAAGGGCTGTGAATTATTTTACCTCTGCATCTTTGACAACTGGGGACTTACAAGTGATCAGACCAACTTTAGTACAAGATGTATTTTTTTAAACTGGGAAGAAGTTACCTAAGCAGGGTAGTGTCCTGCTCCCTCCCAAATCTGACCTGCATCTCCTGCTCCTTGAACAAAGGTGCATTGTTTGTGCTACACTCCAAGGGGAAAGAAGCCCAAGTCATTAGGTATACTCAGGACTGCAGGGTAAGAAAGCTCTCCCTGACATAATCCAGGCTGTTAAAATTCATTTCAAACTTTCTGTAAAACAACCTTTTATGGTACAAACTGACAGTAATTGAGGCAATCACTTTACCCAAATACCAAAGATCTCAAAGTATGCTGCCACGCTTTACTGACATTAGAAAATGTACTGAAATGCAAAGCTCTCAAATGAATGATGAACAATGTAATTTTCACATTTTTCTACTGCTGATTAATGTATCATCATTAGGCTGGGGAGTGTCTCATATAAGGCACACATGTTAAAAGTAAAGGACACTGTCAGGTTTGTAGGCCCAAAACTTGACCTACCTTTCATTTCGTTAAATCTGTTTGCAAAGTCCATGTAATTCTTTAAATGTGTTTTTCTTTTTTCAAAACAAATGCTTCAATTCTTTTCTCTGAAAAATACATCAATGCCAAAAAGCACAACACTGATCAGTAACCCTATAATCACACACCAAAAGGCACATGAAATGGAGGAGAGCAGCCTGGCAAGAGGGTTTTCCTGTCACTGGGGATTCTTACAAGTGCAAAGATTAAATAAGGAAGAAAAATCCCTTGACAATGTCTTTTTCAAAGAATTTGTGGTAAAAGGCTTCTTTTATACACTGTAAAACATCAAAGTGATTTACTTTTATAACAAAATGCAAACACTACTGAAAAATCTCATCAATATTTACAAAAAACAAGACCCTGGAAATGACAGGTTGGACATTCAACTAATTTATAGTCTTGCACATGTAACACGAGACTAAACCCCTTGGCATTTACCTTTATTTTATATTCTTACCTAGGTGTAAATTCAGTGAGAGCTGTCACTTATTTTCCATAAACCCTCACAAAAATTTGCATTATTTTCAAATTTTCAAAAGTATTAATTCAAGGAAAGAATGAGTTGTCAAACAAAAAATAGCCTTCTCATAACATGAACACAGAAGCTGTTATGAATCAGATTTGCCAATATGCACTATTAAAATTCCTAGAAACCCCTCACTTAAAGATGCATTTTAATGTTCCTGACCTATCATGCATTTTTACATTTTGGACTGTTTTGGTCCATTGTTTTGTGCACCATGAACCCAAGTTCAAGATATTGAGATTCAAGTTAGAGCAAAACTCTAAGAGCAGTCAACTAAAAGTAAAGTTTAAAATACAACTCAGGTACAAGGATCAGTGAAATGGATGCAAGGAAAAAAAAGCATTTATCATCCTTCAGTATTTTGATATTCAGCATATTTAGATGCTGAACATGCAACACAAAAATCTCGTGATTCCATCAGAATCTGAGTCCACAATTTATGCTGCTGCCTTCAAGACAAGCAGGATGCAATTTCCTATGATTTGGGATGCAGGATTGGAGGGAGGCACAGGGGAGAATACTTTTAAATAAAGAACACCAGCAAGGGACAAAAGTGACAGCCACCCTCAGATGACTGAATTAGTTAGCAGATTAAATTTAATTTCCTCCTTTTCTCATCTCATTTAATGCTTCTAACTATACTTTCTAAGATTTTAAGAACCTGCTGCAAGGCTTATTAAAATTCAGGGGAACAATTCCAAACTGATTTTCCAAGTAACAGGATGGACTTCAGAGTACACCTGCAAAAGCAAACTGAGCATAAGCTGCACTCAAAGCACGTGTGCAGCCCCTGTGGAAGTCCCCAGGGCTCAGAGGTTAACACTGAGCACACTGGGGCTTTACTGGAAGCACACAGTGAATGAATGCTGCTGGTATCTACATTTTTTATTTACCTGAACTCAGTAAGAACAAGTCATCTTCCTTCTTTTCTTTTTAATTTGCAAGAGACCAAGAAAAATACAAGTGGTTTCCTGTGCTGTGTTGACCCAGTGATGTGCAGAGCAGTCACACCCAGCTGTATCCTCCTGTTCATTGTGGAGGTTGAAATGAGCCCAGAGCTCTGCAGGACAATCCTGGCTCATTCCCTGACACAAAATGTAACCCCAACACCACCACGGTGTAACTACCACCCCCCACAGCCCTCCACGTGTGTAAGATCTCTGCACACAGCACATCATTAGTTCACTACCTGTGAGAAATGAGCCTGAGCAACCACTACAGCAGACAACACAACAACCTGAGCACAAACTATTTGAAACTACTCTCCTGCTTGATTTTCCCTTTTGGTACAAGCAAAACAAAATAAGCCAATGACTTCTGTTTAGAAAATTCTGCATTTCCCTGCTGAACCTTAATCATGATTCCTCATTCCTTTTCCATACACAGCAAGTCAACTTGCCATTCTCAGGACATTATTCTGGCAACCACAAGAACATGGGGTTTAGCTGTACTTTTTAATAGTGATCCCTAACCAGTCTTTTTTTTTTTAAATGTAGTAATTTTGCTCTTACTTGTCTAACATCTGTCAGTGTGCACACAAAATCCTAAGTGCCTGTCAGTGTACAAAACCCCAAACATTCCACAAGGCACATCTTGAAAGCCTTTGATCAGAAATAATGTTCTGCTAAGAAGAAACAAAATAATCTGGCAACATTTTCTATTACTACACATGTACTTCAAAAACCAGTGTGAAGACTGGAAGTATTTCACATCTGTCAAAAAATTACTCAAATTACATATTTGGAGCATGCTGTAAAGATATGCCTAATCTTAAGTAACACTTTTCAAAATAAGACTGAAAACAGTATGAATCACACCTATTTAATGTAAAATAAACAAACATTAACAGCACTATGAACTATGGTAAAACATTTTAATTTTCCATCACCACTTACAAAGCAAAACAAATGACAATATTCACTAACAACTACATCAAGTACCAAACCCAGAAAGTCTTAAGTATCTGCAATGAAACACATATAAAAACCAACGTTGCAGCAGTGTTGTTTTCAAGTAACAGATACATGAAAGCAAACTCCAGAGAAAGGCAAAACATTATAAAGGACTGAGCTCTCCTTGGATATGCCTGTGCACAATGAGTATTTACCTGTTTCAAGTATTTTTAGCTTTATTAAGTAATAAGTGAAGGAAGGGGGAAGATAAATAAATTGGCAACAGTGGAGCTGTCCTAGTTCAGTTCACTCACATCGATCTCAGATTCTGAGAAATTCTGGCCAAGGCTGCCAGTCCTGCTAAGTTATTCCACAGGTTTTACAGTCACAGTGGAATGGGCCTGCCCACACACGCTGTGGCAAAAGCCACAGAAAACTACTTGGTCACTTACAGGAATCCCTGCAGTGAACTTGGGGACAGACCTACAAATTACGACCCAACGAATTTGAGAATTGTGACTCTCAGCAACCACGTCTGCCCACAACTATGGACATCAATCTCCCAGTTACTGATGGGGCAGCTTCTTCAAAATACAGAGCTGAGGGCATCAATCAAGCCTGCATTACAGACGTTCCCACAGTGCACCATACACTGGGTATATACCAGAACATATTTCCACTTTCCTCTTCCCTCAGGACAGTGACCACGGAGCTTATGGCATCTGGGGGGTGACCCACCCTAACAAGCTCCCAAACCCTGGTTTAAAATACAACTGAGCTTATACTTCAGACCATAAACTTTATTGGGGGATGGGTGGGACTTTAAAAAACAACAAGGCAGAAAATTCCCGCTGGCAGAAACTGGAAAAACAATCTGTTTCAACAATTGCACTAGGAGCAGAATGATTAACTCCCTGAGCCATTCCAGTAATACAGATCATGCCAAGACTTCCTAAAACACTTTCCATGGAAGAAGTGCTACTGGAGATTTTTAGGGCAATACTGAGGATAAATAACACCAGACTGGAACAGACTGGCAAGACAGGGGCTGTGCTGCACATGAAGTGCATCAGTGGCCTTTATCCTCACTCCTTTACCCCTGCATTCAATAGAAGGCATGCAACCATTGACTTTCCATTTTAAATCAAGTCATCAGAACTAGTATCTTGGCTGTGATTTTGATAAAAGTTCAACAGCCACAGTTGATTTAAGATGTAATTCCCTCAAGGAATGAGTCTTGATGTGCCCATGACACACATATTTGAACTATGAAGGAAAAAAAAAAGAAAACTAGTTTTTTCCTCTCAACCAAAAATGTTACTCTTACAACAAGCTATTTTTTTCCAGCAGGTTTGGGGTTTTTTGTTTGTTTTGCTTTAAACCACTGCCTGAGCTGGAAGCTGCTTTGGGAGAAAACACCACTTTTTAGCTTTGTCATTACAACTGCTTTCAGAGTATTAATTTCACATTATGCTTTAAAGACACTGCCAAGAATTTATTACAACATAAAATTTCTGAATGCAGCCTGTGCTAATGGCTACTCTGTCTGTGATTTTCTCATATTTTACACGTTGTACAGGATGCTGCCTCTGAGAAAGAAACCAAATAATCCAAGTGGAGCCAACTTCAAAGGCTTCCTTTATTCTGATCCCAAACACCGAAAGCAATTTCTCCAACAGCACACCTGTACTTTGACCCAAGAACGTTAAACTACTACCTGGGACACTCCTTATTTTCCTTATCAGAAAGTCTGAAGATAAGCAAGTGTGGGGCCTTGGATAACCAAATCATTTTCACAAGGTTTATTATTTTTTTTCTGGAGGTCAGTAGAACACACCCTGATGACACTAAAAATAACAGTATGGAAATATTTTACACATCGAACACTGACCTCTCAAACTTCTTTGTAAATCCTTAACTTTTTTTTATTTTGGGAAAGCATCAAATGTGATGCACTATCCTCTCAAATGAACATCATGACACTGTGTGTCAGCAATCCTTACAGTGAAATAACAAAAAAATACTGTGACTTGTTTAGGGATGGGAGGAAGGGAGGAAAGCTGGAGACTTTTAAGACAGACAGTTAAAAACTTGAACAAATATACATATATATATATATACACACACATATATAGTCTAAACTGCTAAGGTGAGCATAATTAAAACAGGTTAATTCAACACAGTATTAAGTATTCTGGTAAATGAGGATAATAAAATCCCTCAAGTTACACTTCATATGTTCTTCTGAAAACCAAAGCAACTCTTGAGAAAAACTAAACCTTTGCAAAGGGTTCCTTAAAGCTTTTTTCTCTCTCCCTGTCTGGTTCCTCCCACACCCTGACCTCTGCTGTTCTCTGTCAATATTAGGAAAATGGCTGCTGATGATTACAAACTAGAGAACAGTGTTGTTGTAAAACTGAGAAAATTTGGAGTATAGTGAAATCAAAATCCTGCACGTCCCATCCAGAGTCTTCTGCAGCTTAAATAATCAAGCTTAAATAAATAGCTCTTTCTAAAAAGATATTCATTTTGAAGGTAAGCAAACAGGATGTATAAAAAATGACAAGCTCACTGAGAACCAGCCAGTAACAACAGTCAAAGTGCCAAATAAAACAGGCAGTTTAAGGCAAAAGCTGGGTTTATGTTATCATGTTACATTTAATCATAATATAACCAAAGCACATGATGTAAGAGAGCTGTTCTACTGAGCTTTTCTTTAAGTAGAAATTTGAGTTTCAATTACAAAGGCTCTGGTCTCAACATCACAGTTAAAGCTGCACAGAAAAACAGTTCAAATTGGGAGTTGTTTCCATGACTTGATGAGAGAAGCAAAATATTTCTTCCCACACATACCATGTGCTGAAGGGGTTTAGGGAAGGTTTTTGAATGTTTTAAGATCGTTCTGATGGTGAAAAGCCAGAAGTGTTTAAAAATTACCTATATTTGCCATTTTTTACTAGGCTTTATAGTTTCCTTTAGTCTCTGCAGTTTAACCATTGTCAGCCTGAAAAGGGTCCATGCACATGCACTAAAACGCTTTGCAGATAATTATAATAAATTTTTCAGGGCACAAATCATGTTCCGTCTCTGTAAATTGCATAAAACATTTATCAGTGCTAGAAAACATCAGTTACAGGGGAACTATTATATAAGGAGTTACTGAATCCATTATTAAGAGCTAGAGAATCTTAAGGAAAAACGGTACTCAACACTCTCGACATGGATTTCTTGCCACCTTCTCCCTCTGACTGTGTATTTTTGGTGTGATTGAGTGCTTGTATTTTGGAAAATGCATTCACTATTACATTCCTCTGTAAATACAGTTAACATGACAGTTCATAGTTTTATTCTAGCCTGTATGGTTTAGCCTAAAAACAAACTTGCTTCAGCTCATGTGTCCGCCAATGTGCAGGCAGAGACATTTACAAAATCTGCCCACGGCACATCTGTGCGTCACACAAATGTCATCTCCCCCTCCCACAGTGACAGCCTCAGACTTCTGCAGTGACACACTTTGTGAATAACACACAATTACAAAAAATGGACCCCTTCTGAAACAAAATATAGACTGACAACAGCCGGAGCAGCAATTACATTGGTCTGATTTCCATTTGACTGGATGTAGTAAAAAAACCATCCCAAAATAAGAAATCTTACTCTGATTTTTCTATGTTTTTGAAATCAGAAACAGGAGGGATGTCAGTAGCAGGATAAACAGCAGCGTGCTGAAAGGCTGCAGGAACACTCTTATTTCTGCAAGCTGACAGGAAACACATTACTAGGAATTTTATCATTCAAAGATTATCAAACCATCACTGAATTCATGCAAAGTAAACTTGAAACTCGTTCCGTTGTTCAGACAGTGGACATGGCAAAGGGAAAGATGTTGGAAAATGAGTTTAACTGCTTCCTACTGGCTGTGATTTCTGAAAAATTGGGAGAAAATGACAGCTGAGAGCTTTCCCAGTGCAATACAACAGCTACCAGATAACTCCCAGAAACCAAGAAACCATTACGACTATTTTCCAGAACATGAAGAACATGAAGCTTGAATCCTTGACCTTGGGATTGAGACAGAGTAACAGGTCTTCATAACATGTGATTTTCCCTATTTTCTGGAAATCAAGCAAACCAAATTTGTGCAGGTGTGTCACTGCAAAAGTAAAAAAAACAGAAGCTAGTTATTACTTCTGCTTCCTAACTTTGGCTACAGCCACTCTCCTTTTGCTCATTAGGTATTTTGACATCACAGCAATTATTTCAGAAGGAACTGTAGCTTTTAAAAAAAAAACTGTAGCTTTTTCATTTGTTCTGTCCCTCTGGGTCAGGACTGTCACCCCAGTTACAAAATGCAGACAAAAAACAAGTGCTGAGAGTAAATGAAATCTGAAAAATAACTCTTTGTGATGAAAACTGCACATCCATGAGCAGCCCAGATGAGAGGGGCATTTACTTCATCTGCACTGTAAACCAGATTAAAATAAGATAAATTCAACCAGTGATTAAACAGGTGCTGGTCAATGAAGTAAATGCTTTAAGAGGAAATTCCACTGTGCTCTTGTTGTTTTTTGGGTTTTTTTTTTTTTTTGAATAATGAATTAGCCTTATTTCCTTATAAAGTCTACACCATCACAATACATTGTGAAACACGACCCTCGGGCTGTGATAAAATTCTCAATTTAATCAGAGCTACACATCCCTTAAAGCTTATGTTAAATACTTCACATGAAGGTAATTAAACTTTTATGTCAAAAATATTTAAAGGACAACATGACCAGCAGCTTAATGCTCTGGGAGGTCTGACAAGGACCCACAACAGAACATGGGAGAGCTTTCCACCATAAAAGAAGCCTTTGATTTCCGTGAGTAAATGGATTTGAGAAGGGACACCAGCCACACTCAACATTTGGTTAAAGAATGAAAAATATGTAAGAGGTCGTGCTGGTTACTGAGAGCTTAGTTCCAGAAAGAATATGAAAGAAGAGTTCAGTGTACACCAGAAACATTACAATTCAGTATGTGGATTAAGTGAATTAACAGTGGGAGTTTCATCCTCAGTGTGTTTGTCTGCAGCCCTTCCCAGGCCAGGAGCACCATCAGACATTGCAGGGAGGAATGGAGAGGGAAAAAAACAGTTTAGTGCATCCTGTCACCATTAACTCTGCAGCACACCAAGACTGCTGTGGGACTCATTTTCTTTTTCAACAGACATGTTGAGAGAATGAGGGTGGGGGGTTGAAGGGAGGAAGGAATGGTTTTATTCTGCATGATGAGATAGTGTCACACAGGAAGCATCAAGGCCCAACTTCATCTCACAGCTGCATTATGATTAGAGAAAATCTGGTCTGTAAACTGTAAAAAAAGTCCTCATCTGATGTGCTAAACTCTCTCAACCTCCAACAAAACCACTGGCAAGTAACTACATGAAAGCTCTGAACAGTTTCAGTAGAAGGGTTTGACATGAAGCGAAATCTTTTTTTGCACCAAAGTTATTTAAAGAAAATATGAAATGCAAAAATACAGGGGTAGGACCTAGAGGGATTGGTTTGTTTGGTTTTACAGTCTGTTTTTTTTAAACTGTCCAGAGGGAATGAGCAATATGGTTGCTGAGTAATGCCATGACATTCATAACATAGAGCAAATGGCATGAACAAAGTATTTCTAACCTGCAGGTCTGTAGTGCTTTCACTGAAATTTGTTACATGCTGCACCTACTCACGACTTTGAAACTGAACTGTGTGTACTTTAACTTAGAGAATACAGAAAAAGCAGTTCAGTACTACACCCAAACAGGCCAGATGAACTGACTGTTTATTAAACATGTAAAATTGAGTTATGAGCAGTACCAATTGAATTTGTTTGTTTTGCACACTTGCTAATAAATGGTTAGTGAAACAAAGTGTCTGAAGCCTGGAACAGGATAAAGAAGAATGAGCCAAAGTACATGAATTCAAATCTTATTTTTATTCTGCATATCCAGTCTGTACAAAGCTCTTCAGACAAAGGTCTGGAGCTGTTAGGAATGAGATTAAATCTCATCCTAAAGAACTTGAAAGCAACTACACTGGAAACAAAAATTCTGCAACTGCTTATGGCAGATCTTAGGTTAGATAGTTATCAATAGTTAAAACAGTATTTATTCAGATAGAGTTCCAAATCTCTATAAATGCAAACAAATACTAATAGCCTAACTACTTTCTGTGAAGATGTGTTATAGTACTACCTGTTTTCCTCCAAGCAGCAGTTGCTGCAGGACACAATCACAGCACCATGAATACTTTCCAATATGTTTCAATAACAATAAAAGATGCCCAGAATACGATTTTTGCCAGTATTGATGTATTTAAGGAACTCCAAACTCCAGTAACTAAAATCATAAAATATTAATGAAATTATTCCCTTACTTTTGTCAGTACTGATCAAAGTAAATCTCTAACTTTTTTTCCCCAGTGAAATGCAGTGAACTCTCCCTTAAAAGAAAACAGGGCACTCTGCCAATAACAAAAAAAAATAAAGAGCAATGTCAATAAATACATTAATGAAACAAAAGCTGGGTGGTGTCATTTTGCATTATTAAGAACTGTTAGGTACTTTCTGAGCATAAACTAAGTTTTGGTGTTAGACTTTGTTTCACTGATTCTGCTAAATTATATGTTTAAAAAATCTTATGCCAAGTACTGTCTTTCTAATACAGTGCACATGATGGAGTAATTTTTTTTTCTTGCTTTAAGAGTACATTTTTCCTTGTAAGACTGAAGGCAAGATAATTTACATTGCATCAGAAAGCATGCACGTATTAATGATGGGGAATGATGAAGAACATAAATGGTTTCCATTTTCACATTCAAAAACAAGTACCTGCAAATTAATGCTAAAAGCAACTGGCCTATAAAGGAGCCTTGTTTCCATGCCAACTGATCACAGAAAGACATATAATTCAACAAAAAATGAATAACCTACAAAACAAGAAAATAAAGAGCAAGCAGAAGTGCTGGAAATCATGATCCTGACCATACCCAACTATTTTACAAGAACAGCAAAGAACACAACAATTAAATTGCAATTTAAGATGTGAATGGTGGGCAGCTAATGGCACTTCATCATTACAACACTTCCAAAAGCTGTCAGGCTCTAGTCAAGAAAAACAGGATCCAGAACACTTCTATTAAGAAGGAGGGAACACCTGTACAATCCTTACGGAGGTTTCACAGTTGGTGGACGTGAAAGCACAAGTTAATTTCAGTGCACATCTTTCATTAGGATTTTAATGTTTTGTCCTTAAGGCCTTGCTTTGTACCTCACTCACAGAGCTGCTCTGGGGTCCTGCAATCAATCAGCAGAGTTGGTTACAGAGTGAGGCTGCTGCTACCTGAGTGCTCATTGCAAAATCAGGCACATCAGGAATGAGCAATAGGTATCTGCACACATGTGGCTCACGTGGCCACGTGCACGTATTTATCTGATGCCATTCAATTCTTCTATGTGTATGAGCAAAATTCAACTTCACAGCTGATAAAACCGTGCTACCACTAACAGAACTACAGCAAACAAGTTCATTAAGTTCATTAAAAAAAATAATGGGATGTACAGTCCACACATGTCCATTTCTATATGGACAAACCAGACTTAGTTTAAGCAAGGAAACTTAGAAATACTGAATTGACAAAAATGCTACTGGATCTAAATATAACTAGTTTCAAGATATTGACGTTTACATGCAATAAAACCAGCAGTTTATATTCTTTAAACTTCAAGAAATAAATAACCCCAACTAAAAGGTCCATAAACCCTGTGTTCTAAATGAATACAAACTGAAGACAGGATAATAAATTTCCATTTCTTAGTATGCCTTTATTTTATCAAGCAATGGTGCTTTTCTTCCTGTTTAGCTCTTAAGAACATATTAAAAGTCATTAGAGGTTTAAAACAGATAAAATATTACAGTTACAGAACTGGAAGTTGGAAACACCACCACTAATGCACTTCAGACCATTTGAATTTTACTGTTTTGTCTCTTTGTGCATGAGTAGAGAATAGAAAATGACAAGTGCTTGTACCTACCCAACTGACTTCATATTTATATGAACACAGAGGTTACATGACAATGGGCCTAAACACTGCATGGAAAAATGCAAAGTTCACAGAAAACGATCTTTAGTTTCATTTATGAGCGTCAGCCTGCGTAGGGACTTCAATGACATCAGTGGATGAAAGAAAATAATTATACAGCTATGTTCCAGCTTATCCAGATAGCATGGAAGATTAAGGCTTTCAGACTTTCTTCCTCTGTCTATTCAGAATTTACTAAGAACTGAATTTTTAGATGTGACACTTGCTTGTTGCCCTTTTAAACAGGCATTGATTTTTCTAGGAAAAGCTTTGCCCTTTAAGGGTAAAAAGTGTATGTATTCTAGTAGAAAAGATCTAAGCTGAAAAGTTTTTAAGTCACCAAGAAGCCTTTTTTTTTTTTAATAAAGCCCATGTTTACATCAGAGCTCAGAAAACTATACAGTAAGCATTCAGC
Organism: Trochalopteron elliotii; assembly: GCA_024734555.1. Taxonomy (NCBI): domain Eukaryota; kingdom Metazoa; phylum Chordata; class Aves; order Passeriformes; family Leiothrichidae; genus Trochalopteron; species Trochalopteron elliotii. The sequence goes on from JANPWX010018938.1 coordinate 1,002,698, forward strand.
ATCCCTGAAATTTTTAGGTCTCACTCCATTTCTCTAACCTTTCCCTAAGGCTGGCCACATCCAACTGACTGCATTTCTGTAGCTCTTGTACAAGCTGAAAAATGACAATTCAGCTGTGTGGAGAGGCCAGGATTTCTGCATCCTTCTTCATGTACAAACTATTGCTTTTAGGCTTATACACTAAATTCCCATGTAAGATCCTTGAAGAAAAACTAATAAAAAGAAAAATTTATACACAGGCTCAAGATACACTGACTATTCCCAACTGATAAAACTCCATTTGTAAAGTCATGTACGTCACAATAACCTTTGTGGCATGCCAACTCTTCAGAAACTCCTGCACCACAAAGATATGAATTCCAACAGGAAAAAATGTGTTTTAATAAATCCCTATCAATGTGTAATATTACAGAAGTTACAAAACAGCAGCAGCAACTGAAAGCTGCCTGTGCTGTGCCTGGCTGACAGTACCTGCACTCCCATCTCCAAGCTTCCCTGACAATTAATTCCTGCTATGTTTTGGAAGGACCAGGAGTGACAAAGTTGAGTAAGATGAAAGGTCAGTTCAGCTTCTCACACCTCCACCTCTTTTTACCTATTGTCAAAGAATCTCTTCTGTTCTACAAACACCCTTCTATTTTTTGGAGCCTTCTGAAAGTCAGTTTTATACTGATGACATCGTTTCACTACCATGGATGAAATCATCCACAGAGCACATGGATTTTTCACACAGAACTGCCTTGGGCAAGATCTTAAAAGGCAACAGAGCAGAAGACTCCATGTTATTTAAATACTAAGAGAAGAACAATAATAAAATAAAGAAAAAGTAAATCATTTTCAACAGAGCAGCAACTGGAAGGGCAAACAGTAACAATTTCACGTTCAGCAACACTTCTTAGCCTTGGCCAGCACTGTCTGTTTATATAACTGAAAGAAAGAATGCTGCCCTGAACTTGCCCATTATCCCACAGAAAAGGTATTGTGGGAATGTTAGCTTTTACCTGGCTAACTTCCAGATGCTGGCAAGAAAAAGTCCTTTTAAAATTTTAGTCAACTGAAAAATACTTGACATTTTTCACATTTTATAATTATTCCAAGTTATGTATAAACTAACACAGGCAGTGAACTAAATGCATATTAAATGGTCGTAGTAAGATGATGGACTGCTGTGCAAAAGAAGGAATCAAGGGGTCTCAGAGTCAAACCAAACAGCCAGTACTGTATTTCTCAAACCACAGCAGCTTTCCTGAAAGCAGGCACATTTCTAGAATAGCAGAAATGTTTATCATGTCCATAAGAGCACTTGCTGGACAATGAGAGCAGGAACTAAAAAGAAGTGCCATCCCAATTTCAGGAATGCAGCCCAATGCTGTGATGCTGAGCTGACAAAGTGTGACCAAGATGTTGTCTGAAGTCTGCATTCTGCCATACAGTTAACGAGAGAGAAATGCATCTTGCTATGTGTCTAAGACCTGCACAGGACCCACGACAGAAAGTGCAACACAGAAAAATCACAGCATCCTTTAGATTGGAAAAGACCTGCAAGATCATGAAGTCCAACCTGACATTGCCAACACCATCACTAAGCCATGCTCCCAAGTGCCACATTGCAGGTCTTATAAGTATTTCCAAGAACAGTGCCTCTACCACTGCCCTGGGCAGCCTGTTTCAATGCTTGACAACCCTTTCTGTGAAGATATTTTTCCTAATATTCAGTCTAAACCTTATCACATAGGTGTAAAGATAAGTAAGATCTCACCTCAGCCTTCTTTTCTCCAGGATAAACAACTGGACACACTTCAGCATCTCAATGTCTTTTTTGTAGTGAGAGGGCAACAAAAACACAGGATTCAAGGTGTGGCCTCACCAGTGCTGAGCACAGAGGGACAATCAGTGCCCTGGTCCTGCTGGCAGTGCTACTGCTGGTACAGCCCAGGATGCCACTGGCCTTCTTGGCCACCTGGGCACGTTGTGGCTCATGTTCAGACACCTCCAAGTCCTTTCCCACTGGACACTTTCCAGCCACTCTGCCCCCAGCCTGCAGCTGCAGGGGGTTGTTGAGACCCAAGGGCAGGACCCAGCACTTGGCTTTCCTGAACCTCAGACTCGCTGATCCAGCCTGCCCAGGTCCCTCTGCAGAGCCCTCTGTCCTCCAGCAGGCCAACACTCACACCCAACTCTGTCATCTGAGGATCTGCAGAGAGTGCCCTCAATCCTCTCACCCAGGTCATCAATAAGAATATTAAATGGAACTGGAGAGAACCAAGCACAATAACTGTGGGCCTGAGAAGACCCCAACACAAAATGAGCAAAAATCCCCTTTCTGTTTTAAACAGAAGGCATTTTTCTTGCTCTTTTCCATCTGGCACTTCAAGTAGCTGTCTTTACTTAACAGTCATCTTGAAGTTTTTAATAAGTCGTACGACGTGCAAACTCAAACTGAAAGAAATTATCCCTTACTTCTTCTCTTCTGAAGTTCAACTGTTAAGTAAAAATAGTTCCCAATCATGTCTCTGCTCCAAGCCTTTGCATCCCAGCAGGAGCAAGGGTACCCAGTGCTGACACACCACCATCCCCATATTCCAGTGCACAGCAGCACGTGGAGCTGCAGCCTCCTCACTCACCAGTGCTCTGCTGGTTCATTTGCATGCACGTCCTAATTGGAGGAATACAACTTCCCAATTCAAATACACAGGAAGGGTTTTTACTGTTTGAAATGACATTTTTAATTTGGAGAAAGCAAGCCCTTCAGTCACAGTGGAATGTTTTGCACGGTGCTGTGTTCAGTCAAGCCACAGGTTGTCTTTTAATAGGTGCATTTACCTTAAGCCAGTTCACAAATGAAAGCTCACTGCCTCCCAAACTGTTTCTATGTGATAAAACAAGACAAAAAAGATCAGCCAAGCACCTACTCAGAGCACCACTAACTAAAGTACCCTACTCTAATTTAGTGCTATTTCCAACAGATCCCAGAGCACTTTCCCAGGTAAGCTCACCATCATTTGCATGCACAGAATGCAGGGTGGGACTAGGCACAGAAATACACAGTGAATTATCCCAGGTCACTTCTGAGGCTTCTCACAAATGTGACAGAACCACCATGACCATCTGGGTCATTCCACAGCCACCTGAGACATCTGCTACCACTGCCACCTCTGCTCTCCTCTCTCTTCCCATTCCCCTGGCAAATATTAGACCACATCTGCCCTGACAGTCAGTATGTGCACTTGATTACAGTACTCAACTAAGACTTTTAGTGACCAGAAACTTCTTCTACAACAAAGAAAACAAACCAAACCCCTAAAAAAATCCAAAAAACACCCCCAAAAATAAACACCACCCCCCAACAAACAAACAAAAAAGCCCCAAAAACACACACAAAAAAATAACCCTACCACCACCAAAAAACAACTTCAGGAAGGCGATTCAGTTCTCATGTAGGACATTAAATTCCTAACACAGGTCCTTCAGTGATGTTCCTTTTATAGAGAGGTACAAATCCCACACAAAGCAGCTGCATTTATGCTCAAGTGTGCTTCAAAACTAGAACACACAAGCCTAACAATGTCACTGCAAAGTACAAAGTAATTTAGTTTTCCTGATTCCTAAATATCTTAATGCAAATGTGAAATAAGCTCAGTACACTTAGTCTCACTTTACTTACTTAAAAAGGATTTCAAAGAGGCTTTCACTATCTTAACTAACTTTGATTTTAAATCATACTTAAGTAAATGCAAGCAGTTTCCCAGGTATTATATGGCTTATTCATGGACTACTTCTTTCACTGTGCACTCCTGTGATCAAAGACATCTTAGATGTAACAGGTGAAGTTATTTACTATTTATAAAAACATCCACTGTTTAATCTTCTTTTTAGAATTAGTCTTCTAAAATGAAAACTAATTTTTATTAATTCTCTTTGAAAATCTGAGAGAAGTAGATGAATTTGAACATCATTTTTTCCTGCACAAAGAAAAAAAATGCCCTCCTGCCAATAAATCTTTAGGGCCATTTAACAGCTGCTGGAATTGTGTAAACCACACTTTGGAATATTCATCATTTCTATGAGAGAGTATCCCCAGGACAGCAAAAAACCCCAAACTTCACTTTCAACTTCTTAGGAGGGTTTTTTTTTCCCCTTGACTGTGGGTCTAAGGAAATAGTTTCTATTTATGCATTTGTTAACAGATTTTTTTTTTAATGCACTTTTTAAAAAAACAAAACCACAAAGCTCGGAAAAATCACTAACAGAATTTAACAGACTCAAAAAACAGTTCAGAGGAAAGATGGTAGCAAAGTTATGAAAATCAACACAAAATTGTAATATTCCCAGTACTTCAAGTTCTCAATTACCAGCTCCATGCAAGACACTCTTTTGTACTTTCTTTATTCACAGGACTAAGAAAATAAGACTCATGATTTTGGAGAGTTCCCATAATCCTGAGTCTTTCAACTGAGTGGCAGAACTCGTTCCTCAACTGCCAGTAATGAAACAAACCAATCTCTGAACAAAATTTTAGTAGGAGTGTTATCCTGCAATAACTCAGGTTTAGTGTGGAGGATGCAGCCAGAATCCTTTTGATTTGTGAGCCCACTCCAACTGCCATCGATACCAACCGGAAGCTGAATAATTTCATGTCCTGCAGGATCCAAAGCTGCTAAGACAGGAGAAGTTGTGCCTGCAGCTTGCTGTTCTCCTAATTCCCCCTAAAAACCTTTTCTATTTCCTTCTCTAAGGAGATGGCTCTCACTGCTGAATACACAATGCTGGTTTTAAATTTTAGATGGCTGCAGGGTGGTCATGAGACAAATTCCACAAGTATTTGCACACCTCTCTATTTACAGTAAGAAGGAAAATCATCTGGATTCAAGGATTCAAAACACGAGATCTTTTCAACAAAGACATGGTGAGAGAAAGCCTTGAACAGAAGTCTGCCAAATACAAACATACATAACCAGACCCAAAAGGCAAAGTATTGTGAAACCTTTCAAAACCATACAATACTTTAGGAATTGAGTAAACTTCAAACTGCCCTGCAATACTTTGGTCATAGCTAATTTGTGATTTCCTGTACGCTCAGTACTAACAGCACAATGGAGCCTCTATTGTGGGCCTCCTCCCACAAGCTTTTAAAAAATGCAAGACATTCTTTTTATCTAGACTGGCGTGGCTAAAATACATCGAGCTCTACATAGATAAATGGTAATTTTAGATGCTGCTTCTGCTCATAGAAACAAAAAAAATGTGCAGCCTGGTGGTGCTGAGTTTTAAGTTCACAAAGGATCAGTGCTGTGGTGGCTAAACTTCTGATCATGGATCTCAGGCAGGGCAGATGAAGGCCACTTTAGTTTTAGGGTAACAAGAGAAGATTGAGAACAAAGTGAGAACTCTGCAAATTCAACACAACTCAAATCAGCTTTTAGAGTCTTGCAGGAGCAGAAAAAAATGAATGAAAATTTGACAATTCATGGGATAAAGCAACTGCAGTATTCACTGCAAATCTTGATTGAGGGTGAAAGTAGTGAGTCCTTTAGGTGCAAGTAACTAGTTTATGGAGGTTAAAATTGGTATTGCATACTTTTTATCTTAAAGGATCCTGAAACCTACCACAAACCAACCAGAATGAACAAGACTTTCTGCTGGGAGCAGAAATGAAACACAGTAATCCTGGCACAGAACAGGCTGGGAAAAAAGCACAACCAGCACAGACAGACTTTCAGTATGCAGGAGAGAATTTGGTGGGGATGCAAAATAAAACCTAAAATGCTGCAGTGGCTTTGATCAGCACCTTAATGACCTTTCTTAGTCAAAAAATAATGCGTTGAAATGGAATTAGCTGCCCAGTTCCAGTCAGCATGGGAACACACACACACAACACTGAATTACTTAAGATCACTTCTCAGTAACCCTGATTATATGAATGGGAAAATCAACGACATGAGAAAGGCTGTGATACACATTAATACTGTTCACTGAAGCACCAGACACACATTAAGATGCTTGGTAGACCACAAATGTGAAAACGCTCATTACCCGGTTGAAAATAAACAGTTTAACATATCTGGTACAACACATTAAAGTGAAAAAATATTTAAGCATCAGTTTAAGAGTTTGGAGACTGGCTTGTGGTTATCTCTGCTAAACACTTTTGTCCTGCATGACTCTGCAAAGACTGAAGCTACGCACTCAGCAAGAGACAAACTGGCTGCAACCATCTAATGAAATTTGACTCATCTGGGAATTTTGATGAAGTGCCCCACATCACTGTTTCTGCTAAGCCATACATTTTCCTTGCAGGATTGAGAGTGCTGCAAATATGCAAAAAGCAACATCAATTTTGGACTGTTTGGCTTAAAATAGAAGGTTAATTCTGAAAATCTATGTTCAGGTAAAAAATACCACAAAAGCCAATGGAAACTTTGCAATTATAAATTAAAGGTACAGGGATCTGCATCAATGGCACAGTCATTACAGTCTGTCAGCCCCCAGCAGCACCTCTTTCCAACTGTAAGTCTGACTAAGAGCTGCCTGGGGCAGCTCTCTCTTCCTACAAACCCTCCTGCACATCAGCCCAATCCAACTGGAGAGCACACATCCTGGTACAGCTCCTTTCTGGCTCATTCTCCCAACTTCTGACTCACCCAAGGGCTATGATGACATTTTGCAGAGTGGAAAAAAAAAAATCTATGTGTAGTAGCAGATGATGAAAATCCCCTGCAGTGCTGCTTCTCTCCTGGCTCTTTTCTGAGCTCTACCTGGCCAGTGCACTGTCCAAGCACACTGCAGGGACAGCCCACTGGCCATTCCTCTGCCTGGCCAGGCACACAGGGCTTCACAGCACACAGTGCATGGTCCTGCCAGAGGAAGGAATACAGCCTGATGGGAATGCAGCAGGGACAGCCTTGGAGAGTCCCATTGCTATTCCTGCTGTCATCACGTGGCAGCCACAGGCTAATTCCTATTGATCATGTTTGGAGAGTGGGAAAGAAGAACAATCTGCCACATGGCAGCAGCAACAGCAGCGGGCCCAGCTTTCAGAGGCTCCAACATGAGCAAAACTGAAAGCAGGACCACTCTCTTCTGCTGCCCCAAGAGCTCAGCTTTCCTAAACCACTACCTGCTGTGGTTAGACCCTGCCCTGACCGTCCAACAACCTGTGGGTGAGGGCCTACGTCCCTTCTGCACCAAACCAGACACATTCAGGTGAACATACACCACACTGGGCTGCTCACAGTGGTTTCCCCAACTACAGACATTTCTCACTTCAGAAGGTCACACGTGAACCAAGCACAGAAGGTGTCAAGGCAACACCTCCTTTGAAAGGCAGCACAAGTCATGCTCTTGTCATGTTCTGCATGGTGGTGTGAGAATTCACTGCTATTAAAGCTTTCAGCACATCCTCCCAGGACAGAACTCCCACCTCCCTCATCACAGGGTGTGCCTCTGCTCCACAGCAGAAGATGGAATCTATCAAAAAATGCTGGTGCTGTTCAGGAAGACTGTTAGAGCACATCCAACAATACAGAGCTTGGGCTGCACACAGGAATCTGGAACTGTGACTCAAGTCAAGTAAGAAATGTTTCCCTGCTTCCTTCCTTTTTTTTTGTGAGTTGGCATCAGAGCTCCCCTAAATAGACCAAAGGAGAGGAGGGGTAACGTGGTGAGCTCTGGCACACACACAGGCAGAAAGCACGAACAACTTTCACTGCAGACTTATGTAACTTTGCTGGTGGTGACACAACTTGCTGAAGGGTGGCTTAGGCACAGATAAGGGACATCCACTGACCTGTAAACAGAGCTGTTAAAATATGCCTTAAAATACCTCACAGAAAGCAAAATTATATAATCACATTACCTTGTGCTTTAATACTGAGACAACAAAGGCTTCATATGCAACAGAAATAAAAGCTTTCTATTAATACTTCAGCTTCAGAATTAGCTGAACAACTGTCCCCAGTCCCCAGGGCCAGCTTTCTCTGCTTTCTGCATAGAATCCCTTCTGGCTGACTACCCTGGCAGGTATACTGCAAGGAAGTTCCTCTAAAAGCCCCTTGAAAAAGGCAGGTATAAAAAAAGATGAAAATGCAACGATAAGCAATAGTCATCCAAAATAAATACCAGCACGAAATACGCTATTGTATTAACCACACTTAGTTCAAAGGAAAATAAAAAAATCAATGTCAATTTTCAATTATGTTGATTAGACACAAACTGGATGATTAGTAAATAGAATAATAATATAGGAAACATGATATGTTTGAAATGAAGTGACAAAAATATTCCAGAAGAGAGAACAAGCTAATTCATAATCTTCCTCAAAAATTAATTACTCATTCTGCTATAGCAAACATAAACACTTTATGTTTTGCACATCAAAAAACAATTAACCTATTCATCTAAGGCACAGATGTTTTTCAGAAGAGGTTCTTTGAGCGTTATTTTTATTTCGTGTTTAATTTTACCTTGTGAATTTTTTAAAAATTATTATTTCATTACTGCTGGAACACCCACAGGGGCAAAGACCCAGGTTAAGACAGGCATCCACCCTTGGGCCATCCTCTGTGGGCAGAGCCTGAGGGTGGGGCTGGGGAATCCAGATCCAGATCCTCCCATCCCGACACATCACAGATCGCAGCTACCAGGCGGCACAAATTAGAGGAGCCCACAGGGACTGTCTCCCTGAGGAAACAGATAGACCTCTGGTCATGTTCAAAAACAATCTGAAGTTTTAACCCACTTCAACCACCATACCAAAACTGAACACCAAAGGACCCCTGATCTGGGGACTCTCAGTGCCTTTCTCATGCCATGAACAATTCGGGACATTTACTCCGTTTCCCCTCTCCACAGCATCACCACACGAGGCCACACACCAGTTTCAGTCAGCCAACACCTGGATGCTGCCAGATCCCCAAAACCTGATCACGTTAATCATTTGGGGAGATGGGCTGAGGATTACTGTGCAGTGGAAAAGATCCTGTGGTAATCACAGCTCAGAGATCCTAAACCACTCAGCACAGCTGGAAGCGCCGCTGCACTTCTCCAGTTCTGCCAGAGGAGTAGTGGCAAGGGAGCAAAGGGTTACAACACTGCAGCAGGAAATGTTAATTTTAGATTTATCTGCAATGTTTTCCTGATCAATTCACAGACTCAAATGAATCATCATCTTTGCTCTTGAGGCAATAGGGGAGAAAGAGACCCAAAACTACAGCTGGGAATTTGTCTTCCTGAACTGTAAATCCATTGCTCTGCTGTCTGGGAGTGAGAAAGCACGTGCAGCTGAGGAACTGAGGCTAAAGGGCTCTGTACTACAACTTTTATCCTCACCTTAAGTTTTAGGACATGTATTAAAAGTGTAACTTCATCTCTACTCTCACACTAAATAAATAATTATGGGGCCAGGAGGTGAGGGAGCCTCAGAGGAGGCTGCTACGCTGCCGCACTGCCAACTGCTCTGGGATTTGAAAGCTTGACACATGCTGGAGTATCACCTCATCAATGTTCCCAGCTGGCTTGGGAGGCAAAAACCTGACTACTACTCTTAAAGGCGGGTCTCTTTCACACAGGAACAGCCAAGTGCTCCAGATAAGCTTCAAGAAATACAGTTATTAAAAACGCAAGGTACATAAGTCAAAACAAAATGGGAACAAGCACTTTTAGACCAAAACATTAGCACAATTTCAAGTTCAGTTGTATTTCACGCAAGCAAATAAAGATGCTGCTGCTTCTCAGCGTCCTTGCTTAAAATACATTAAAATCTGTGCCCTTCTATACACTTAATGCTGTTCGAACTGTTTTCTGGTAAAATAGCTTTTTTCTTCTTTTTTTTTTTTTTCTAAATATATTTACAGTTTTCACATGAGAAAAGGTACTTTGGGAGAATATCAGTTTCCTCCCCAAAAGGGATGACCCAGCCTGGTCAGTGATCTGCAGTAGATGTTCTCATTTGAAAACGAGGGATTGACTTCATGTTTCAAAACACTGGCAAGTGCACTACTGTATCTGTATGATAACACTTCCCAGTATGCAGCCCAATCCTAATCTCTAGGATCACACTTTTGGCTAAGAGCTGCAACCCACTTCTGTTTACACTGTATAAAACAATAGCTCTCAGAAATGGAGAGATTAATAAATTGAAGGATCACACATTTTTTAACAAAGGGCAGGCACTATTTTATCTTTATGATGCAGAAGGACAAGTCAAGAGGTAACCAAACTGACAAGCATAAGGGCACTTGTAATTTGTTTTATCATGCTATCAGAACTCCACAGGATGACAAAGTATCACAGCATATACAATATTTACGATGAGGAGCTTTCTCCACTGTGTGCTCAGAAGCTGCACGCTCCAGCTATTCCTTAACTACACATGACAACACTCAACTGCAAAATTCACAAAGGTGACTGGTGTAGTTTCGTTTCAAAATAGCAGTTTCATTGACTAAAACTCTCCTACTGAGCATGACTACAGCAGTTCTCAGGATTATTACTATTTTATTTGCCACTTCAGTAATGAAGTAACACATTCCCTGATAGAGAAACAGGGAATCCGTGTTATTTGGGGGGGTACAGGGGGTGTGTTTACAGAAGGACAGAGAACACACCACTGACTCT
>JANPWX010018938.1:1018309-1101963 GCA_024734555.1 Trochalopteron elliotii
GGGGGGGAAGTGGCGGGGAGCGGCCGCTGCCGCCGCCGCCGCGCCCCCCAGGCTCGATCTCTTGGTTCTAGGCGGGCGCCGAGACAAACGAGACAGCGGGGCGGGCGAGCCTGGGTCGTCCGCGCGCAGCGAAGCGGGGACCTGCCCCGGGACGCGATGTCGCCGCTGCTTTTTTTTTTTTTTTCCTTTTGTTTTGTTTTGTTCAAACTTCGGCAAAGTTAACGCCGCTTGGGTTCAGAGAGTCACGGAATGGATCAAGTTGGAAGGGACCACAGCGGGTCATCGAGTCCAACCTCCCTGTTCAAACGAGGTTTTCCCAGAGCGCATGGCTCAGGATTGCATCCAGACGCGTCTGGAACATCGCGAGGGCGGGAGACTCCACACCCTCTCCGGGCAATGTATTCCATGTGCAGTCACTGCACAGGACAGAAGTTCCTCCTCATGTTCAGGTAGAACTTGCTGCCCATCACTTTCTGCCCGTTCCTGGCATCCCAAAACATCAGCACTTCTGGTGTTACTCTGTATTTGTGATGCAGCTAAGGCTTTTCCCTCACGAACTAAAAGGAATAAAATAAAATTTAAAAAAAAAAAAAAAAAAAAAGCAACAACGCTCTAATTCTGCCCCGGGTGAGGGTCAGTGCCTGCCTCCTGCATCTTCCTTGATCCGCCCTGAAGAGCCACAGAACTAACCCCGCGGTCTCCGCAGGTTCGGCACCGCCGTGAGCGGGGGCAGCTCTTAGAGAAAGAGCAGCGAATTGCCCAAACTCAAAGAACCCGAGGCCGATTTCTTCCCCACGGGGATGCTCCCATCGCGCCCACGTGGCCGCGGTCCCTCGGGGTCACCCCGCGCCCGCCATGCCCTCCCCGCCCGAACAGCGGCGGCGGCGGCCGACGCAAACCAAAGTGGTGGCGGCGCCCCCGCGGCCGCTGTGTCGGCTGACGGCGGCCCCGCCCGGGCGCGGTGAGGGAGCGGCGGCCGCCATGGCCTCGCCGCCTCCTGCCCCGCGGCTTTTCTCTCCTCAGCGCCCGGAGCTCCGCTCCAGCTCCCCCCAGAAACTTTCGCTCTACTAGCACAGCCGCCCCTTCCTCCTTCCCAGCCGCGGGCGGGAAACGGAGCCGCGGCCGTTCGTTTGTCCGTCCCCACCCACAGCCCAGCCCAGCCCGGCAGCGAACACCCCTTCTCTGGGTTTTTCCAGAAATAAAACGATCGTTTCCTGTCAACAAACGGCCCCAGGGTTCCTCAGGGACTCCGACCCCCTGGGATAAAGCCAAAGACTCCTGGGTAGCAAACAACAGCAATTCACTGGGAGAACGGACAGGGCTGTATATTTTCCCCCAGGCTTTTTTGGGAGTTGGTTTGTCTACGAGGGGAATATTTGAACCCAGAGGTTATGAAGGGTGGTTTCAGCCTCCGAGTTGTCTGGATTTCAGGAATCCGTTCAGGGCACAACTCAAGGATTTTAGCATGTAGGCAGCCTTCAGCAGCTTGGCTCCAGCTCCCTCGGAACTTGTTTTCCCCCATCATTTCTCAGGTAGTGTGTCCTTTTCATGGGATTATCCACCGGGATTGGGAGGTAACTCCCAGGACAAGTTCATGCAGCCTCTGATTTATCTCCACGTTCCTCCTATATTCCTGGGAAAGCCTTTTGTGGCTCAGCACAGACGTCTCAGACACCGCTCAAAGAACAGTTTCCCTAAATTCTCACTGTGCATCACTAGGGCAGCATCTAGCCAAGCGCCTCATGTGGGGTTTGTATAAATAAATTTGGGTTTAATCACTTTAAAGTGGCTAACCACTTTATTGCCATTTATAGATGTTAGCAAATATAAAAACACATACATATCAAAGCTTTAAGGAGAAAATCATTATTTTTTTCTCCCTCGCTGCTTCAATTGCCATGTGGCAAAGTATCAGGAATGAACATTAGGGGGTCAAACACACTTAAACCACAAGAGAACTATCTGTGAATACCAATATGGATATGAAAATCTCCAGCAAAAAAAATTACTACTGGAAAAGGAAAAAAATGAGAAATGAAATTAAAAATTCAGCTGCATTTTTTAATACAGAAACATAAACAGATCCAGGCATTGAGACCATGTCCTCTGTGGGGTTACATGACTGGGCAAATGTTTAGGTCTAAACTGGAACTGCTGCTTCGGGGAGGGAGGGGAGTGTGGCGCAAAATATTATGACAAGGGGAGTGCTCTAAGTGAGGATAAGTTGGCATGATGAACAGATGGAGGATTCAATAACAGGAGGTTATTAATACTGCAGTTTGGTATTCTCTACGCTACTTCGTGAAGGGATTCATATGCTTGCTCTTTTTCCTTTCTGATTGTACACAGACCTAACAAATACGCACACTGTAGGTAACACGGGACTCGGTTCCCTCCTGGCACACCCATCACAAGTTCATGCTTCCTGGGAAAACATCGTGGGCTGGATCCTCAGCTGATGCTGACTGGACCAACAGTGTTGCCTCCAGCAGCAGCAAGCCAAGTTGCACCTGCTGAAGGAAAGGTTATCTGACCCCATCTCCCCAGCCAAAAGGTCTCTCCACCCTGCTCGACAGCTGCCACAAGGCACCTGCTCTACAGAGTAAACTATGCAGGCTTCTCAGGATGGAAAAGGACATGAAATAACTCGAGAGAAATTGAAGTTTTCCATCAAAACACAATGCAGTGCTCTTTCTGCTTAAGAAAATGCAGCTCATTTTTCCCCAAATTCAGCCCTCCTCCCCTGCATGGCTGTCAGTGGCCTTGTTTTGGACTGGACATGAAAAAATCCAGGAGCAGCCCAGCTGACTCCAGCCAAGCCTCCAGTTGCCCCCATCCGTTTTTCTTCCTTTCTCCAGCAGCTCGTCTCTGGATCATCTCACATTCAGTCATCTCCACAACTTCTACACTATGGCTCACACAGCTACAATATAAGTACATCTTTCACAAAGCCTAACAATCTCCATCCTCTTAGCACATTTGGGCACTGCTGTTACTACAACCTCTTTTTCCAACCACAGTGTGACACAGCTGAGTGTCTTCTGTGCCCTGCCCTAAGAATTATGGCATTTTTCAAAGCCCCCAAACTGTTTCTTGGCTTCTTAAGAGTCAGCTGGAGGAGCACATGTGCTGCAGAGCAAATACATTGTTTTAAGTGTATCTGTTAACAGCCACATGTATAATTTAAGTACAAATTTTATTCCCCTCAGAATGGGCAATCATAAGGGCATGACCTTGGGCTTTCACAAATTCAGTGCATTAGGGTTTACTATCTTTAGCAGATGTGACTTTGAAGATACTGAAAGAGGAAGTTTTACTGTTTTACCCCCTAAGCAATGAGCCAAGATACATGTTGAATGTTTTCTGAAGTGAATAGTGAGGTTTGACAATTTTCTTACACAAAGATACTGCTATTGTGTGCTTACAGATTTTCTTTGGTTTGTCACAGCCGTGCGTGCTGGTTCTTTCATGCATGATTTTGCTTTGTTATCAAACAGACGTCATTCATTGTAACAGTTTTTAAAGCCATAAATTTAAAAACTTTATGCATTTCTAATCAAAATGCAAGATTATGTTTCAATGGAATATCTTAACTTTTGTCAACAGTAAATCTTGCAGATGCTATTAGGAGATCCTAGGAGAGATTTATGTCAGAAGAAAAGAATGGTTGGATAAAGCAGGCCCAACACTTAACCTTTATCCTAAAATAGATTGTTTAAATGTATAATCAAACTAAGTCAATTCAATTTATTTAAAATCTGGAAAGAAAACTTTGTTTGGATTTAAATATTTCCTTAATTCTTTCACTTAGATCCTGAAGAGCATTTGTTTATATAACACAAAGAGATCAGCCTACTTTGATTTTGCAATTGCGTATTTCAATTACAGCTTCTTTTTTTTTTAGTTATAACTTCCTCTGTGTGCAACTTCCCACTGCAAGAAGTTAATGCTTTCTGGTTCATGTGAAAGTCATTTTGGACAAAAATCTTCAGCAGGTTCTGAGGGGAAAATGGGAAAAAAAAGAATAATTGACTAAAGAGAACCACCTCATCTTTAAGAAATTGTGGTCATTGCAGGCATGAAATAAAACAGAGGACCCTTTATCTACTGTTAGAAAGAAGGTGAAGGATCAAAGTAGTAGATTGAAGTTCCACTTAACGAACAAGAAGTTCAGCTGTGTCAAACATTCAAAGTCATTTCTGAAATGCCAAATGTGCATTGCTCCTTTCTCAGAATGGAACAGCTCTACTAGCTCTGTGCTGGAAATACAAAGTGAAAAAGATTGTAGTGAGCCGAATGAATGGAAGAATAAATTCCCTTCAAACCACTGAAGGCAGAAAACCTCCTTCCTCTGATGTTATCTGTATTAAGTGACTAAGGGGTTTTCTTCTTGATTTCAACCTCTTCATGCAAGTGCTAAAATCATAAAAACCAGGGTGGAATTAAATCCTCTGCATTTTCTGGTTGTCGTGAAATGAGACATATTATTTTCCATCCAGTCAGGAGGAGTTACCAGACCATCTCCAGGATGGTCTGTGTTCTGGCTGAAGAGAAAAAGAAGCTAGAGATGAACAGCAGAAGAAACCTATCAAGAACCATTAGTGGATGTCAGCCATTGTCCATCTGTTCACAGTGGAATAAATCCAGACCTGAAGGAACAACTGCAACCTGCCCCATATGGCTCGCTCCCTTCTGCGCTGGCAGGGCTGCTTTGGGGATTTGACATTGCATGAGGTAAAGGAGAAGCAGCACAATCTGTGTTCCTGGGAATGAACAGCCAATTAACATGAAAGGACAAAAAATGGGTTAGTGACCCTGGGAAGGTTTTCTCCTCCTCACCTGTCTGAAATAATGGAGCTCATTCAAACCGTGTGAGTTGCAGAGATATTACACTGAGGGTGCTGCTATTAATGAAATCTTAAAAATTTACATTTAGCTACTAATAAAATTCTTTGGACAGCAGGTATCACTCACTTGGTGAGACCACAGACCCAGCTGTCTCCCAAAGTGTTAAAGAAGGCGTTTAGAATATATTACACTCACATTCCATTAAAAATTATAATGCACTATGCTTTCAACATAATGAACCAGAGTAACAACATTCTGCATTTACTTTTATAGAACTGGATTATTGAGTAGTAATTTACTTCTCAAGTTTTAAATCAGTCTTGGCCGGGTCTATGAAGCAAAGTGCTATTTTTTACATGATTAAGGGAAGTAGGCTCTGGCCTATGCAGAACAGTTATGAAATCTGACTGTCTCTTTAGAATTATAATGAGAAGCAGATACTCTTTATGATGCTGCATTTTGCATGCAAAAAACCTGAGATCTACATATTAAGGCCAACTGAAAGGATCAAAACCCACAAGTCTGTACTATATTCAATAACCTGTTTGGTGGTGGTAATTTCACAGGTAATATGGAGTATAATGGACCATCCAATGGCCTAAACAGAACCAGTGGGTGTCCTGAGTGAACTTGCTACTGTTGGGTGTGTCTTACTGGGCTGCAGTGTCATTTGCACTCTACTGTCTTCCACCTCTTCTTGAGTTCTAACACACTTGGCATCTTATTTTTGTCAAAGCTGCACAACAAGTAGCCAGGGAAAAAAGCAAAAGTTGTATCAGAGATAGTTTTCAAGTTCCCAAACAATTATATTTGCATTTGTCACTGTCATTCATTCACTAGGTGGCATAGAAAGCATCATACTTCTTTGTTTCCAACACGCACCACAAGACTGAGGATGAAAAATTAAAATCAGATTTAAAAATTAAATCAAAAAAAGTATGAAATCAAAGCAACATCTCACTAAGAATTTAGCAAGAGACTTTGCTCTGAAACCAAGCACAAGTCTTACCCATCTGAAAAACTAGCAAACATGCTGAAGGATGAAAAAAGCAGAACAGTGTTACATGAAAATACCCATTTGCTGTCAAGGACCTTAAGCACAACCACTCACTGGGATTATGTACATTTATGACATTGAAATGAACTCTCTGGCTTTGTCAGATTTACTCAGGATGATGACAAGTTACCAGGCTTGAATTTCATCCTCCTCCAAACTGAGCATTGCTTTGTACCACCATGAAATACTGCACTACCAGCACTCCTCTATCACCTACTGCTAAGATAAGAGAGTGGTTCATTAGTGAGCAAAAAGTGACCTCTAGTGAATCACCACACCAGCTCCTGAGACAGCACCTCCCTGGCTGTCCCTGACTGATCACATCTCCAGTCCAATTAAAATCTGATCATACTGCACCCCAACACCAGTCAGCAGCTGCACCCCATCAGTCAAGCACTTCAGGTTCCTTCAGTAACCCACACTGTGCACAGCAGCTGTAACAAGCAACAGAAGACACTGGCACGTGGAAAAACCTGAACACGTTTGCCTGAACACAGTAAAACCTGCCCACTGATAACTGTCAGATAATTTAATAGACTACAATAAAACATGCAAGCTCTACTTGCAGATTAAAATTATTAGATTTAATTTAAAAAGTAGGATATCCAGAGATTTGTAAACAAAATGAGAAAAAAATCCTATTAAATATGTAAAAATAACACCAATGTTAGTGATCTTTGCACTCAAGGAAAACAAGAAAATTAGAGTAGAGAAGAACAGTAAGCAAAGAGATGAGCAGTGAAAATCAATTCCATATTTACAACATATGGAACAATATACAGGCTAGGCAATCCATTACAGTGAATGGTCAATGGTTTTAGAATAGTAAAGAGAAACTAGCAAGGTTTCATGTGTAAAAAATGTACCCCATTAGCCAAAGAAGCATATTCCATGTTCTCTGCCTCTATATACCTGGCAACACACTAGTATTTTTAACCTTCTCCTAATACGTGTATCCTTTTCTAACAAACATCTATAGGAGGTTATTGAACAGCCCACCTTTTTTCTTTTATTAAACCAAAATACTCTTGTGCAGCTTTTTCACTTCCTATTCTCAAGACTTGAAACTGAATAGGCTGAAAAGTAAACTGCAAGTAATCCTTATCCCTATGCAAGACTCCCAAGATACAATTCAGACCCATAAGGGACATCAATTTATGTGATTTACAGAGTGATGTGAAAAAAAAAAAAGTGAAATATATTGAAAACACTCCCTTTGTACAGCTGAATAATGAGAGAGCAGCGTGCTCTCCTAGCAGAAAGATCACACTACTTATATCCATGTAAGACAGAATTTCACTACAGAAGCAAAGGCGATTCAAAGAGGTGATAATCAGTATCAACAGATTTACTGCTATTTGAGCTGATCTTTACTACCAAATACCCTGACTTAAGAGACTAAGGCAGCACTGAGCATTATGATAGGATGGTATTATTTAAAGATTAATGGATAAACTTTCCAAAGGCCTTATCATATTACATGAAGAAGATACTGCAGAGAGAACACATCTCATGAAAATGTTTGCTAAATCATTGTCTTTTTAACGGTTCAACTCCTCTACACAGGAAAACACCATCTGACAGAGATGTTTTGTTCAATTTGTATCACAGCACAGCACAACTCTGGTCCTACAAGTGTCTTCTGGGAACTCCATCATCTCACAACAACCATTGCTGTCGACAGCAGGATTTAAACACAGCTCTTGTTGTGCCAGGCAGGCATTGCCGAGGTGGCTGGGCTGACACATCTGCAGCATTTGTGACTCACCAACAGCACTGTGGAAAGCCCACAAAGAGTTCATCCTGAGCTATAAACAGAATTGTTGGAGATCACTGACTGCAGCCATTAACCCAGCACTGCCAAGGCCACTATTACACCATGTCCCCAGGTGCCACATCTATATGTCTTTTAAATACCTCCAAGGACAGTGACTCAACCACTGCCCTGGGCAGGCTGTTCCAATGCTTGGGCACCCACTCCATGTAGAAATTTTTCCTGATATCCAATCTAAACCTCCCTGGCACAACCTGAGGCCACTTCCACTTGTCATGTCACTTATCCAGGTCCTTCCCTCATCCCCTGAGTGAGTAACTGTCATAAAAGGAGATCAGGTTGGTCAGGCAGGATCTGCCTTTCATGAAGCCCACACTGACAGGCCTGTAGCTCCCAGCTCCTCCTTCTGGCCCTTCTGGTGGGTGGGTGTCGTATTTGCAAACCTCCAGTCCCCTGGGACCTCCCCACTGAGCCAGGACTGCTGGTAAATGATAGAAAGTGGCTTGCAGAGCAAAACACACTGCATTAAAATAAATTCTATGACAGTTTTGAAAGGTAAATTTCCTGGAACAGAATATTGAGTAGAAGAGGACTTGGAACATTATGTACCTTTTGAAAGCAGTTTCAATTAATGCACACCATGTTGCACATCTTGCTTTTTTCATTTTTTTTTCATTTATTTCATCAAGACAATTACTTGGTTCCTTAACATATGCTGTCTTTTTCATGAAGCAGGGTATCTTATACTGCTTTTATGTAATGAACTATTATTTTTCACTACACTGATGTGCCATCTGAATGACAAGATCACAAGTAACACAATAAACACTAAAAATCTGCAACACTGATGCAATCAACAATTTTTAAGTTTTCATTTTCATCACATAATTCCAAGGAAGATCTTAAGGTATACAAAGCCCATTTTTTTCCTTCAAATTCTTATGGTTTCTTTGGGTCCTATATAATTTTATAAACAGCTGAAGAGTCACTGATACTAGAATACTCTTTTATTAATTTGTAGTATTTTATGTATCTGGAAGAATGATCACAATTTAGGCTTGTACATCACCACAGGAAGAAGAAAGTTCAGCAGGCATAGACAAAAAGGGAAATACTTCCATGCAAACAGATTGGGTTCTTAATTAAAATGATTTGATACGCCTTATGAACAGTGCAAGTTATATCACAGATGATGAAGTTACCTTAGGAAAAATGTACTTTAAATTTAACTACTGGAGGCTAAAGACAACTGAGCTGTAATA
Organism: Trochalopteron elliotii; assembly: GCA_024734555.1. Taxonomy (NCBI): domain Eukaryota; kingdom Metazoa; phylum Chordata; class Aves; order Passeriformes; family Leiothrichidae; genus Trochalopteron; species Trochalopteron elliotii. Next base: position 1,027,251 of record JANPWX010018938.1, read on the forward strand.
ATAAGTAAATGTATATAGATAAGGTATAAATAATTAATTCTCTTTTCCTGAAAGACCTGGAAACAAATAGGAACACGCTGTGTATCACTGTACTCTGCTGATCTCTAACTGAAGTGGCTTCCGAGACCCGTGACCCAGAAAGGTTAAAGTTTGTGTCTTTCCCAGAGGCTGCACCTCTGTGATTAACATTACAGAGAAGCCCACATCAGAAAGAGCTATCACAAGAGAGGAATGAACAATAATTCATGGAGATAATAAATAGTCTAAGGAGAAAAAGAAAAACAACCCTACTTTGGTTGAATGAGTATTTTGAATGCTTTTCCTTTTATGCATCATAACTGTAACTTTTACTAAATACCAAGTGCTGAAGGAGATGATTTGTTTGTTTCTTGAGGTTTTACAATCACAAGCAGAATTAAGTGTTCCCAGTCTATTCCTGAATCTTTCCTGACAAGAGATTTCCAACTGTACTAAAATCTATGGATGTTTTCAGATGTAGACAGATGTCTGAGAGGCCACAGGCTGAGGTCATCAAACTCATCTCATTTGTGACCTAAGCTTAGTCTCTTGGCTCTCTTAAAAAAATAAAAGGGGGAGGGGAAGGGAAATGATGGAAGGGAAAGGACACCAAAGAAATTGTTTGCTAATTTATCTAGAAATTTTTTCTAGTTAACTTTTAATCTAATAGCACACGCACAGTTCAGTAGCATAAAGCCAAGATGATGCACATTGAGAAGATATATAATATATACTTGGTCATCTATCATTAACTGCTCCTCACAGCCTAATTATTGTTTATGGCATTATTAGCAGTCAACTGTCTGTTATTTTCTGCACATCTAACCAACCAGATTTTCAAGAACTCACATTTAAATCTCATTTCAAAGGCCATTTTACTGCACTGAGTTAAATTGCTTAAATTTATATGTACTTTACATAAACCTTCATTTATCAACAAACAGCTCAATTTCTTGGTTCTTGAAACATTCAAAGAAAAAAAAAAGTACCATGCTGATGCTGACATCATTTTGGCTGCTTAAGGGAAGATAAAATTGGGTCTCTCAAAGCTGCAGGCAAAATACTACAATGGATAACAAATATTCCTTGTGTATACATGATTGGAACGGCTGTCTCCATTGGGCACTGGCTGTACATTGTGGAGCACAGAATGGATTCAGAGAATATTTTATTGTTAGACTCAGTTCATGTGGACATGCAGTATTCAAACAGTTTATTTTACAATTGCTGCTACCTGCTCCCTGACCCCAGAGATGCCTTCTTGCTTACATCAACCAACCATCAGACCTCCAAAACACTACAGAAATACACCATGTAAATAAATATATATATATACTCGTGGAACAGGAGTCTATTTAGAAAAAAAGCAAAGATTCATTGATGGCAAATTTTCTGAATCTTTTTCCCTCTGATGGCTGCAGGGCAGTCTAAATTTTTACATATAATCCACTGTTAGGATCAACACTGTTTCTGCTCTTACAAAAAAAAAAAAAAAGAGAAGAAAGGAGAAAAGAGGTTTTGCACAGGAGCATTAATAGTTCCACTTGCCCTGTGGCAAACGAGGAAAATATGTCAATGTGAATTACTGTACTGTCTCCATGGATCAAGATTTCTCTTAGTGCTTTCAAAATTCCACTAACAGAAACAATTGCTAAGAGCATTTGCTACTTAGCCTGCTACGCTGGAATCAAATAGGACCCCAGGATCAACTAATGCTAAAATATTATCTTCTATATTGATTTTTTCTCTCTACATTAACTGAGGAAAGAAACAGCTAAATAATTTCAGCTGGAAAGAACAGTCTATTGCTCTCACAAGGACATCCAAAGAACTTAAATAATCAAGATAATTGCAAAATAGATTTCTGAGCAGCTTACACTACTGGAAATGTAAGAATATCACAGTATAATTCTACTTCTTTTTGACCCAAACAAGTTGTATTATATATATGATTCACTACATGGTTAACTGCAACATCTCTCTCTACAGAAACCAAGCACACCCACACAGATGCATTAGAAAAAATAATTGTCATTGTGAGCAGTTGTGCATGCACATTCAGATTCAAAGGACTGAGCCAAATACTAATAAATACATTCCAAGTCCATTTTCTCTACTGGAAGGCTACTTTATGGGGGTTTTATTAAATTCTTTCTTAAATATCTTTTTTCTAGTACTAGATTATGGTCTCAATTAATTAATAAAGTACAATTGTTGAAATCCATTGAACAGATCTGGTATCAAAATTTATTTCTAAACTCAATCTGGCCAGCAAGAATGAATAACTAATGAATAATACACTAATATTCCAGACACTATGTACTTACACACTGTTGATTATTTCTACTAAATAGCAAATTATTTTCATTAGAAAGTAATAATCTTAATTTTTATACTACATTCATCACCAGGATTCATAAATATCTAACAAATTAATTTAAGGCAACCATGAAGATGCAACAAATTTGAGCTTTGCAGGATGTCTAAGTTAGCACTACTGACATGCTGGTTTAAGAAGTTAGTGCTACACAAGGCTGATAAAAACAAACACATATTAAAAGGATTATGATCAGTTATCTTAGGACATTTGTCAATGAAAAACTCTCTCAATAAAGATGTTTCTAATGGGTATTTGTCATCATTTTCACCAACAATGTGGACATAAATAGAAAATCGCAAAAATTACTATGAACGTCATAAAAACAATAATAACTGACTAAAAATAATAGCAAAAGTGCAGTCATGCAGTCATTTTGGATCACACATAAAGAAACAAAACATGCTTTAATAAATCCAAGATGGAAAGCTTTGCCATTAGAAAAGGCTGCTGTCACACTGACAGGGTAGGGAATTAGAGGCTTAAAAGGGATGTGCAACTATCTGAGCTCCAAGAACCACACCTCAACACGAGGAAGTCATGTTTTCCTTGAAAAAATCCTTACATTCAAGTATGGAGGAAATTTTTGCCATTGTGGAGAGGATTACCAACATTATAAATAGTGAACTGTTGCTGCCAGCTCTGGCATCTATATGCTGTATGGGCGAAAGGCTGCAAAAAGAAAAACTCAGTGCTGGAGAAAAAAAAGCCGTGAAGAACACAATGTACTCAGATTGCCAAAAAACCCCTGAGAGATAACATGATTACACTTTGCAGAGGGAAATACCAGACACTAAAAGCCTGTCTAATCTTAAAGGAAGACATCAAAACACAGAGCAGCTTAGAAGCTCATTCAAAACTGTATTTTCTAGCTTATTTTGTTGCTGCTGTTGTTCAAGTGGATGTTATTGACTATATTACAAAGGTTATGGGCATGTCTTTACCTTCTGAATCCTTCAGATGCCTTTCTGAAAGAGCAGTTTAATAAAACATTTGGGGCTGAACTGTATTAGGTATGTACATGATACAAAGAGGGTTTGAGGTAACCTGGTAATTCCTTCCTGATCCTGCACTTCGGGGAGTTACACCTCCAAAAACTTGAAGTTGACTAATGGCTGGTCACTGCTCCACCCCCTCTAGGAACGAACAGAACAGATGTGCTGTCTCTCACAGAGCATCATCTCCTGGTATCAGTCTCTCCCTGCTCCTGACATCCATTAACAAGAAGCAATTACTACTGAGAAGTTGTGATGAAGAGGGATGTCTTACCATAAACCAGCTGATTTCCAGGAGAGAGCTTGTGGTGATCCCACTGAGAGCACCACAGACAAGAGGAAAGACCTTTCTCCAGGGCTTCAGTGGGAAGGCCTACACAGCATGGGAAACACTGACCTTAAGGACTTCCAGTTCTAAATTAATAACAGGTTCTTTTTACTGCCATTAAATAACTGAAATAGTTTGGGGCTCATGCACTTGTGTATCCAAGTGCACCAAAATGAGATGTCTGGAGACCAGCGATGAATAAACAGATCATGGTGCTGGGTGCTCCAAGTGCAGTCTGGAATGAGGTGGAGTTTGTGGCACCTTCATCACCCCACACAGGGATGCTGCTGGCAGAGGTGTCCTTCATCAGATAATGGCAATGAGTCCTGAAGGATCAACATTGCTGCCTTGCTCAGGTTTAGCTCAGTCAGTGCTTCTCTAAACACGTTGTCTCTCAGCACTGCAAGACTATTCTTGTATTTTGTCAAGCAAAACTGGATGCTGCCCACCAATTTTTGGTATTTAACTTGCTGACATCCTAACTGATGACACAGCTTAGACTTTTCCCTTCAGTTTGCAAAAAATTGCACAAGATAGAGCCTAGAGGAATTCTGCTGGCAGTCGCTTTTGTAAGGGAACAGAGATGCCTCAAAACTGGGAGAAATTAGAAGGATTAATGCACCAGCCAGGATCTGGGAAACATACAATCAGTTCCTGATTCTGTCACCAGCCTCCTATCAACCTTGTGATGCTAAACCACTTCTCTCCTATGTCTATGTATCCAGGTTCCTCATCTTTAAAATATGTATAGTATTTACCTATTAAACACTCATGCTTGCTGTCAGAGCAAATCCATAAAATATTTAGATATCCCACTACAACTGAGTAGTAATTCTCCATATGACTAATGAGACCAAGAACAGGCGTACATTCATCCATGGTGTTGATCTCAGCCTTGTCAGCAATGTGGCATCATTCTGGTTTTGCAGTAGATATGGTAAAGATTAGATAGTGCTACCCTGTAAAGAAATACCCTATAGCAATCTGTAGGAGGCTGACTATCTAACCTGCAGTTTGCACTCCCCCTGATCTGTCTTGTGTCCATGAACACAGGTCCCCCTATGGCCAATTAAATAAAGTTCCTACTGCCAAAAAAACCCAAAACAAAACAATATAAACTTGAAGGGCTGTAAAAGTACATTTGTTTTAATACAACTACTGTGTTTTGAAAGTATCACATCAGCCTCCCATTGAATCATACTTTAACATATTTTTTGTTGACTCCTCCTAGAGCTGAACATTTTACACAAAGAACAGAGCTGATGAGAGAAGAGTGGTTCTTTCTAAGGCAGATAAACCTGGCAGGTCAAGATTAAGAAAAAAGCCTTACTTTCATTTTAAAACAAAAATCCAATTAGGAAGCTAAACTGTAAAAATTGTGATAAGAATTCTGTTGGGCAAAACCTTGAAAGATCACCAAAACAGTAATAAATTAACCATGGAGTATGGAAAGGAGAAATACAGATCAATAAAAATTGTATTAATGTCTTGCAAAGGCATTTATACCACCAAAAATCTACTGTTGTTAGAATCAAGAAAAGACTGTCAACCCCAGTGTGGTTTATACATTTATTTTGAAATGCCAGCTATACCTATGTTGTACAGAACTAAACCCAGCAGGTGTAAGACAATCTTGCTTCCTATGAGATGGCTATCTCAGCTCTGAGCTTTTAGCAATCTGTGTAACTGTACTCCAGTCACAACCATATCCATCAATAATAGATGTCAGTGCCTCCATCTGCCCGTGCTCTTCTCTCATCCTTAATTTTTACCCAGCAAAGACCTGCACGTGTTTAAGTCACCACGCCCTGTGCCATGGACATCCCACCCCTCAGGTCCAGACACACAGATCCTCTGAATCCAGCTTAAACCAAAATCTGCCACAATGCTGACTCCTCATCCTCCCCCACAGGGCTACTGTTAATTGTACAAAACACTTCCTGGATTAAAAAAATAATCAAATATTTTCCTGGGACCTGAGAAGCACAACACACACTTATCACCTGCAAGTTATAGTTATGGCACTTGAAGAAAATGTGAACTGTGTATAGGTCTACAGTTTCCATAATCAATTTTTCTGTTTTCCAATCTATTGGGAAAAGTGAAAAGTCCCTTTTTCATTTATAGACCAAGCCTTGATGTTCCTGAAATCAATGAAGATTTGCCACCCAAGCATGCAAGACCTCCACATGCTGAGACTGAATTTTCCAATTAAATCTTTAACTATTTACTACATAAAATGACATTAACACTAATTACATTAATTAACATTAAAAGCTGATTTTTATTTTTCATAGTTCTTAAACTAATGATGAACCTGAAACAACAATACCACTGGTTTTCAGACTGTAGTTTTCAGGATGTTAGACTGAAAGACTAGAGGGATTCAATTAAACATTTAATGTAGAGGACAGGACAGTTGAGTGTGCCAAAATAAACTTCAGCTCACAGCTGTACTAAAACTTTGAAAGATTTTCAGTAAAATAAATCCATATTTTATTAAAATGCTTGCTACGGCCATTGGAATAACATATGCCATCATAAAATAAATGTTTAAATCAGCAGTGTACCTTGCCTGGATAATGCCTACCTTAAAATCAACTGTCTTGGTAACTCATTCTGATTTTTAGTAAAATACAGATAATAAGAACCACCTTTTACCACACATTCTCTTGGCTAAACTCTCTCTCTCATTACAAATTATCTGTAGGCAAGATGATAGGGGAAAAAAATGTGAGCTATAAACAGGTATTTATAGGATGAAAAACTGGCCTCTTTGCTGACACCAGTCTCAGAAAGCAGAAGGAGATGATTTCTGCCATGGAATAATCTTTTCCAGGAGAAACCCCTCTGAACCCCAGAGCTTGCTGCCCCTGCAGCCAACCTCCCACCAGGCTTTACTCATTTGCCCACAGTCAGGTGAGAGCAGCACCTGTGGACCTGTCCCATCTTTCCACAAGGGCTTAGCACAACCTGACATCTTGCTTGTATTTCAGACCTAAACTAATGATTGGTTAATATAAGCTCTCAGTTTCCATGAATGTTGACAGAGCTTCCAAGAGAAGGGTGTAAGTAAGTTGAATGGGGACCATAAAATCTCCACTGGCTTTGTCCTACACTTCTGACTCTCCTTCAGCAGGCTCTGCAAACCTGTTCTCACTGAAGGCCTCTGACAATGAATGCAGTGGAGAACAGGGTGAGAGCAGCCCCAGGGAGAAGGACTTTGGGGTGCTGGTGGGTGAGAAGCTCCACATGGCCTGGCCATGTGCACAGGCAGTCCAGAAACCACCCGTGTCCTGGGCTGCATCCAGAGCAGGGTGGCAGATCAAGGGAGGACACTTTGCCCCTCTGCTCTGCTCTGGTGAGATCCCACCTGCAGAGCTGCCTCCAGCTCTGGGCCTCAGTGTGAATACAACATGGAACTGCTGGAGCAAGTCCAGGGGAGGTCACAAAAGTGATCAGAGGGCTGGAGCACCTCTGCTCTGGGGACAGGCTGAGAGAGCCAAGGATGTTCAGCCTGGAGAAGAGAAGGTTTCAGGGAGACCTTGGAGCACCTTCCGGTGACTAAAGGAGCTTCAAGAAATCTGGAGAGAGACTTTTGACAAGGACATGGAGTGACAGGACAAGGGGGAATGGCTTCAAACTGACAGAGATTAGGTTTAGACTAGATATAAGGAAGAAATTCTTTACTGTGAGGGCGGTGAGACACTGGAAGAAGTTGCTCTGAGAAGTTGTGGCTGCCCCATTCCTGGAAGTGTTCAAGGTCAGATTGGATGGAGCTTTGAGCAGTCTGGTTAGTGGAAGGTGTCCCTGCCCATGACAAGGGTGCTGGAACAAGATGATCTTTACAGAATTTTCAAACCCAACCATTCTGTTACTCTATAAACTAAACAAGAGAAAAACACAAGTTTTGAAATCTGGAGATATTGGTTATAGTCAAAAGCTGCAGTTCCACTCTAGTATCACTGCCTGCCTTCATCTGCTAATGTTAAACGTGAAAGATCTTCTGACATGACAGATCCTCCTCCACTTGCCATTTTCTCCAGAAAATAAAGAGTAGATGGCACTAAACATGACCTCTGAGCCCCATCACCAACCAAAGCTTTACCCTTCTGCTTACCAACCTGACACAACCATCCCACCACACACCCCAGCTTGGATAACACTGTGGAAGTGCCAATAGCCTTGTTCAAACCAAGGAAAACATTATCCACCACTGCCCCCTGATCCCCAAATGCAGCCAGGTTTCCACCAAAATGAATCTGCCTACACAGAAGAATCTATCTGTGATAAATTCACGCTGACTGTTCCCAGTCACCCTCTTCTGCATCATGTCCCCAGAAACACATTCCCAGTCCTCATACTACCTCTGTAGTTGTAGAAGCTTCTCCTTGCCCTTGACATTTAAGTCTAAATGTGAGTTTTGATTTTCCTAACACCGTCCCTGCATGCCAGGGCAGTATTTCTAAATTCCTCCTTTGTAGTGTCTTCCCTCTTCCACCCATACAACGCCCTTAGATTTCCACGTTTACTGGAGGCTGTGTAAGGACTCTGCAGATCCAATTTACACATACCATTTCCAGAGCAATTTAATCTAATGATTTGCTTGCATGTTTCATTCAAAAAGAAGGGGTTTTTTTTCTTTTTAAACAAAGCCAAACTTAAGGAGCACTGACATCTATAATGGGACTTAGAAGGCAGCATGTGAGTAGCATTTAAAGGCCTACTGGGAGCAAAATTACAGCTCTTAGGAAGAGTGTGGCTTCTAAAATTTAATTTAACTGTTGCCTAGGCCTCTTCTTAAATTCTTATCTGGGCTAATCACTACAAACAATGAGGTGACTATTCAGAAAAATACCCATTTTTAGTATTTTAGGTGCAGTTTGGGCAGTTAAAAAACACAACCACAAGCAGTATTTCCTAAACTCTACTTTTCCAGCATCCACAGAAATATCATCCTGTGGTACATTTTTGTAAATGTGATTACACAGTCATTTATATATGTGATATTTTAGCAGTAATTGTAGGAGCACAGCTAAGTAATTGTACTTGAAAATTCGATGATGGAAACAAGTTTTTCTTCCCTGCAATTCAAACGAGAATGCAGTGGGTATTTTAATAAATAATAACCTAATTTCTGGATGTTCTAAGTACAAACTATGTGATTTAAATATAGCTCAGTCTGCTAAATGTTTCTATGAAAAAAAGACAATTTAGACCTCCATCAATTATAACAGATGGCAAACTGATTTGTGTTTTAGTAAAAAGTTTGCTTGGGTTAAATAAAGTTCTAATTTATTTCTTCTACATTTTGTTTTATTTAATTAAACTGCCCTAGGGATGAAAAATGTGGTCAGGTTATCAAATATTTGTCCATAAATAATGCATAAAAATATGGCCATTGCATTCCTAATCACTTACTTTAGATTATTTTTTAAAAGTGCATTTAACGTTAGTGATTTTGATGTTCATCATCTCAAACCACATGGACCAAATCACAGGAGTGCAGCCCAAAAGAGGTAAGGTTTCAGATATAAATCCTTCAGTTGAGTAGGGAAAGTAGTAGGGCACTGTGCCAAGGTGGGATTTGTACCTAAAACCACTACAACCATAACTTTAATTTACTGAGATTGCTCTTTAGAGGAAAACAGTTGAAGGAGGACTTTCCCCCCATTCCAGCCAGGGCCAGGTATCAGGGGGTATTAGGCACTGCTCTGAAAAAGAAGTCAGTGAGCTTGGCCATCCTCCCCTGAGTAAGCTCGGCTGGTTTCTTCTTACCCTCCTGCTGTTTCCCACATTGAAATTCTCATGGCTTGCTCCTCTTAACTTTGATGGCTAAAATGACCTATTTTGCAAATTTTGACATCTCCATGAGATGATGCAAGAGGGAAAAAAAATCATCCAGTGGAAAGTAACATTTCTATGTCCTACTTCTGATGCAAGAGACCTGTTAAGTCCTGATGTTATCACGTTGGCTTCATTTGTACTGATCTGCAGTATCAGACTGAAAATTCTCATGACATTTCTCAAAACTCCATACACAGATTTATGCTGCCTACGTACTTTGTGATTTGATCACTTAAAAAAAAAAAAAGTGTGGACTTATATAACAAATTCATGAGTTGGAATCATGGACATCACAGTTACTCTGGAAAAATCCACACAGATTTCCCTCAACATAATAAGAAAATACTACAGTTGTCTCACAAAAACACCCTTCAAGTTTTGAAGCATATCCTAAGAATAACAATATCTGGACTTTGATCAGAAAAGGAACAAGTTCCAAAGTTCAGGACCTTCTGCTGGCTCTTCTCCATCCTTTGGTGGCTGCTGGTATCAGGGGGAATTGCTCATGCAGATGTGTTACAGATCACTGCTTCTGCATTTCAAACTGAACTTCATCCAGGGAACCCAACTTCAAACTTTCCTGCCCTCCCTCCTCCTGCTGTTTAAATATGGCCTTAACTTTGGAACACTGCTCTCAAGAAAACTGGAGCAGCAAAGTCTTTAAGCATAGCAAAACATTCCCTAGATCCTGCACGAAGAACCATGTGCCTAACAGCATTTCATCACCCCAAAACCCCTGACTGGTGCATCCCATCCCAACATTTAGGTCCAAGATGGATGCAGAGTCATCCAGGGCACCACTGGACCAGCAGAACATCTCCATTCCTCAGTTTAAAACCAATTTACAGAGGAAGATTCATGTGCCTCCCCACAGAAAGCACACAGTCAGGCAAGCCCACATCCATTGTTCCCCTGAGTGCCTCTTGCACCACCACATCCCAGACAAGGAAAAGGTGAAGATCCTGAAGACCTGCTTGCTGCATTTTGGGTCTGCACCATCATATTTAAGCCTATGTAACTGAGGTTTATTGATCTGGAAAACAGTAACATCCATTTCCACTCTCGTGTTTACTATACATACTTGTCAACAGGATTTTCGTCATTTCTGCCTTCAGTCTAACAGCACAAATATTTTGACAACAAAGGTTGCAAAGAAGATGAACAGATTTCATGTCAACATGGACCAGCTGAAAACAACAGACCCTTAAGTCACTGAATTTAGTTGAGTTTTCTGTTGGGTGTTTAACAAGGAGATTTCTTCCTGGGAATGGCCATTTCATGTTCAAACTAAAGGGAAGGCCAATATAGCTGTGTCATTTGATGAAAAAAAAAAAACCTCCAGGAAGTAAATATTTACTCTCTGCTGAATAACTGGCATGTTTGGAGCTTAAAATGATTTAAAAAGGGAGTGATCTGCTTAGAAGGCATAACCAGGCATCTGTCAATAATTTATATAGTGGCTTTGTACAGGCACAGGACAATAGCACTCCCCAAAACAAGAATATAAAACATTGTATTGAATGTTGAGGAAGGCAAGGAGGAAAGGAGAATGATCTTGGAAGTGTTCAAGGCCAAGTTAGATCCATCGTTTTCTTCCAGCTGGTCTTGTGGAAGGTGGAATCCCTCCCCTCTGTGGCAGGGGGATTGGAACAACATCTATAATATTCCTTCCAAACCATTTTATGATTCATTCTCTGATTCTTAAATGAACTTTATATTTCAGGTAAAGCTTTGTAACTGAAATATAAAGCAAAATAAGAAGTGTTCCTCATGCTTCAGATATTAAATAAAAGTGGAACAATAATGGCTAAATGGCACCTCTCAAATCCATGGGGATTTGAGCAGCTTTTCCTTCTGAAGATGAAATATTGGACTAGATGAGACACTACAGGTCACATCCACTAAATCCATACAGCAGATGAAGTGGAACAGACTACAAGCAATATATATGCACACATTTGTCTGTGACATGTCAAAAAACCCCTCAGTGTTTGGGTACCAAAACACAAATTCAATGGACGTAGCCAGGCCATCTCCAAGATGTTTAAATAGGTGTTTAATGTGAGTCTGGAATGAGGCAGAAGCATAATGTTTTAATTGCCAGCCTTTATAACCATGTAACAAAATACTTCTAACAACTGAAGCCACAAATACGATGATTGAAATGTAGTCAATCTTGCTAAGTTGTCCTCCAGTCAAATGCAGGGAAGTAATTCTTTTCCTAAATTATTTACAAAAGACACTTGTGAGAGGCAATGTGCCCATGTTATTGCTGCAATCTTTGTTTCCTTAACTTAAACCAAGGGAAAATCAAGAAGCTAAACTGACAATGCACAGAAAAGAAAGAAAACAATGTTTGCGAAACAAATATCACACTTCTCCCCTCTGGAATCTTACAAGGTGTCAGTGCTGGGTTATTTGGAAAACTGTAATTCATCAGACCTTTCAACACGTGTCTTTGGAGATACATGGCCCTGGCACAGCATTGCCTCTGCTGATGCAACACAAAGTGCAGGTGGCAAACAGAAATGCAATTAATCTGTCAAACAGCACAATGAAACATTGAAATACATATCTGAAACATTCAAACCCTGAATCTCTCCTGACCAGGATATCAGTTTTTCCCTGACTGGGGAACATGAGAGGCACAGAAGGTTCTAGAATATTGTTTTTGTCTACAACATCCAAACGTGGGAACAGACTGAGTAATTCTGACCAAAATTCAAATGGTAGAGCAGGGGTTAAGTATTGACCTGCACACATAAAACCAAGCAGTTTTTCTTCGAAGGAAATAGGAATTATAGAGAATTCTTCATTACAGGTCATACCCAAAGCTACAATTGCTTCACCTAATTATGTCTTCAGTGCTACTCCTACTATTTAACTTTTCAGGTCTTCTAACGTCCTACATGGTCCATCAGTCCATCAGTACAAAAATTTAAGAGCTTATAATAAGTATTTCAAGAAAAGTAGCACTGATAGCACCAGAGAAGAAATTTAGTCTATTAAATAAAATAAAAATGGATGAAAGGCAAAACAATTTTTAAAACCTAGAAACAGAAGGGGGTAAATAGCATCAACACAATACAACTTCTGTATTTTAAAAGGGTAATTAGAAATTAAAAATTAAATATTGAATATGCATTTTATTAAATTACTTAAAGATTTTGGATGTTATATAGAAAACAAAAGTCAATCACTGGAGATTGTACATATTCCAAACTTTTGACTACTTTGACATGAAGTATCTATGTGAAAGGAAACTAATTCAATCACAAAAAGATAATCAATGGTTTCCTTGCCAGAGGCAAAAGTTCTAGAAGTGCAAAGTGGTTTGTCATGAATTTTCTTTTCTTGAATCTGCTGACTGTTACAGTGCAATGCAAGATCCATTAAACTCTTCCTTTCAGATTTTGGTAGGTACAAAGCAAAGAATGCTGCCAACCCAACACACAATTATCAATAAAGCAAAAAATCACAAACCCCAGAAACACTCATCTTAAGATGCTGAGGGAAGGAGGAGGAAGGGAAGGGAAGGAAAACAGTGGGAAGGCTGTCATGAAGACTCAGGGGGAAAGGATCAGTGACAAATGCATCTTTAATTCCCACTGAACAAGTGCTCAAGGCCAGGCTGGGTGGGGGCTTTGAGCAACCCGGTCTACTGGAAGGTGTCCCTGGCTATGGCAGGGGAGTGGACTTGACCATCTTTGAAGGTTCCTTCCAACCCCAAACCATTCTGTGAGTGTAAGAACAGCCACAAAAATGGCTTTTGAGCCACTGTCAATTGAGGATGACTCTGCCCAGGCTGAGACACCCTAATGAAGAATAGCCCATAAAATAAACAAGGACCATCACCTTTACAGACACATTCTGGTGGCTTCCTGCAGACAGCACAGTGTGTCCCCCAGCACTGCTGCAAACACCAGCCTCCAAAATCCCTTTCTCCTCGCCCTCCAAAAGCCTGATTTCCACACTGCCAACAGTCAGCATGACTCTGGAAAAACTTTAAATCTTTAAATTAAAAACTTAGCAAGAGGGCAGTATTTTTCACTGGTCATTTATTTATATGAAAGTGTATTTTTTCAGGTGTTTCATCAGCCCTTTGACACAAAAAGGGTTGTTATAATTTTGCACTGTAAAACAAGCAAGTTCAGGGAGGAGTGGGGGTTGTTTCTGTATACACTTTTTTTTTTTTTTAGTTTTTTTAATAATGACAGAGCAGCTAAAATTCTATTTCTTTTGTTTATGAAAGAAAAAAATGGAAGAAAAAGAAAAAACCCTGAAAGAAAGCAGACTGAAAATTGGCACTATGCATCTAATGTAAATTAAGTGGAATAAACAAAATCCATTTTATTTTTTTTAATGGAGTCAGCAACTGCAAGAAGCCAGATAACCTCTGGAAGAAACCCTAATATGTACTTACAAATAACAAGTTTAGATGTGATTTTGTTTTACTTATTCAGTTCCTACTATCTCTTCACCATCTGTCTGTACCAAGAGGGTTTTCTTCTGGCCAACTGAGTAGTGAACATAATGCAGTGGATAGGCTGACTTATTTCAGGTGGGGGATGACAAACAACTTGGATGCCCTGACAAATGAGATAAACGTCCTGGCAGTTGTAACTTATTTGATTATAGGGAAAGTTACAGTAAGAAGTAAAATATTGCTGCTATTGCACATTTCACCTCTTTATTTTGTTTTTGTTTCTGGTAACAACTTCTCTTAAAAGCAGATGCTATTCTCTTTTATTTAACATGAAAAATGAAAAATGTGTATGTTGAAACTGCTACTGGCATGCAAACATACATTTGCTATATTTTCAAACACATTTAAAAATTAACATTATGTCTGAGTCCTGGTGTTGGTCCATTATTTTTAGAGTGAGAGAATATTTGCAGATGGTTAATCCCAAACTAGTTTTATATCATTTATACATGTTTTTATACTAGTTATACCTCACTTTTTGTCTTAGGTTGCAATGCAAGATGTAACCAAAACTATGTATTCTAATTCCATCTGTTAAAACAAAGTGGGGCAGTGTTCTTTATCTCTTCCACCACCCATTCTCCCTCCAGGGGATATCTGCTGTCCATGGGCCATCCAGGCTCACTGCAGGGCTGAGACAATTCCATCATCCCAACCATTCCTACCTGGATAAAACCTGGGATTCAGAGCACCAGGACAGCCTGTTTGCACTGGATTCCCAGAGGAAGACTGGATGCATCTTGCCACCACTGGACCCTTCTACAGGATCATCTCTGCTCCAACAGAACCACATCTGCCACTCCAGGAGGACTTGACTGGACTGCTACCAAGACCCTGACCAACAGCAGGGTGTCAGGTTGTACTCTGACTCCATCAGTGTTTTCTTTTTGTTTGGTTGGTTTTTTGTACTACTACATTTTTATTTTAATTTCCCTAGTAAAGAACTGTTATTCCTATTCCCATATCTTTCCCTGAGAGCCCCTTAGTTTCAAAATTATAATAATTCGGAGGGAGGGGGTTTACATTCTCCATTTCAAGGGAGGCTCCTGCCTTCCTTAGCAGACACCTGTCTTTCCAAAGCAGGACATTTTCACATTATGTTCTTACAGCAACAGTTTCAAGTACAACTGTAAATCAAGTTTTGCTCTCTGTAAATACTTTTGTCTTTAAAAGAATTAGGAGAAATTTTGTATATACAATAATGAAATCTATTTTACAAGTCACATTACAGACTTTACTTCCAAACCAGTATTAAGGTACAACTAAAGATTTTGTATGTCTTGAGACTGTAAAATTCCACATGCTAATAAAACAAACTTTCTTTTTTCTTAAATATTTTGAAGAGTGCTAGAATGAGTACTGTATTTAGTAATGGTGAAACTCAACAGCTTCTAGAATTTCTTGCAGCGAATGCATGCAAGACAACCACTGCTAACTGTACACTACAGACTTTGGAGTTGAGGAGACAGCAAATAAGCTCCAAATGAGATGGGGGGATTTTCCCATTTATTACATACATTACATCTCACATGCACGCAATGATGGTGTGGTTCCATTTCTGAGCCAGAGCCCATCCAATAAAAATGTGCACACGGAGGTTTTTGGGAGGTGTATATATATATATATATGAATTCTGTATCTGAGAGAACTGAAGCTTCTGCATGCAGCAGAAGGCACTTAAACTGCAATGGAACCAAAATTAACTTGGAAACCTGCGTTTATTGCTGAAAAATCAACCCGCTGAGAGATAGGGTATCTTAAAAATTTTCCAAACAACCTATTATTATCCCTATTCTGGTAACATCTAAATGTGCCAGATGAAATCATAGCCCCATGGCGTGAAGTCAGAATGAGCAAATGTCTCCCATTAGAGATGAAGGAGATAAGGCAAAGGGAAAAAAAGGCACAGACAGTTGAAGTGACTTGGTTGATGAAAACAAATCCATCACTGGCCAAGCCAGTAACATGAAGCCAGTCAGCTTTCGACACCAGAACAGTTTGGAATTTGACCCCTCAAATTGGTATTTCCAATACACATCTAGAGATCACACTTGTTCACAGAATTCCCCCTCATTCCTCATCCCAGACCCTGAGGACACTTGTGCAAAAACCAAGGAGCAAAACACTTGATTTGTGTTTTTGGAAACCAACGATAAGACTATTTTTTTATGTTTTTCTTCATTCCTTTCCCCACTCAACTGAAAATAAAGAGCATTTTCACAAAAACAAAGAGCAATAACATTTCCTGAGCTTTTCTTATCCTTAACCCTTTAATCATCATGGTATTCCTCACACAACAATCAGCAGAGGCAGTTGCATTGTCAACCACAGCAGGCTGAGAGAAAAAGGCAGCAATGAGAAATTTTGAAAGTTCTTCTGGTTCAGGTAACTTCAGTTTTTTAATTTTCTGGGTGGGCAGTCTGTACTAGGCAGCTCTCTTAGGAAACACATCAATCCCTCTGAGCCCAGTCACATGCAGAGCCCAGAGCTCCTAAGATGCTGGGACCCAAGAGAGCAGACTTGGACCTCTGCATTTTGCTGGAAATGGTTCCAGAAAGAAAATAACATTGGTTATGGCACTGCTGGTCCTAATACCAGCTCGAGGAGGGGAGGACTGGAAGAGCAGTGGCACAAGAAGCCAGCTGAGTTGGCTTCCAAGTGATCTTGGTAAAAGTGGGAATCAGAAACACAGAGCTGAAAACCATCCCAAAAATCCAGCCGCCTCCTTCCAACTTGGTAAAACAAAAGCCCTGCACGTTATGGATCTCTCTGAGTTACCATTATGGACCTAGGCACATTTGGAGAGGGAAAAAGTGCAAAATTAAGTTGCTAAAATATAATTTGTGTCAATGAGAGACAGAAATAGGACGGAAAAAACTGGTCTCTTTTTTATTAAGCACAAATTTATCTGTGGCCTGACCTGTGCAAATAAAAAATGATGACAGCACATAGAGATGCACATTAAAGATTTAGAAAGTGTCTTTAATGCACAAACTCCATGAAAATCAGACTCAAAGCCATGTCAGGGCTGCTGCCTACTTAGGAGTGGAACAAGGCAGAAAAGTGGAGCTGGGTGTCAGAAGCCCAAACCTCCTGTGTCCCCTCCCATAATTTATGAAAGCCCATTCCAGCTGATGGGAAATGATAATGTCTCTGAAAAGCAGCATCAGGAAGGCCTGAATAAATCAGTCTTTGCTACAACTGACAAGAAAACCAGAATATGTTACACTTCCAGCTCTAAATGAAGAAAATCTACTGACTTTGAGTGTGATAAAAATATTACCATGTACTGTCACTTTTTTTGCTGCCTTCAATTAATTTTTCTCTCTGTCACATCCAGATAAATGCTGGCAATCTTTACTCCTCAAGAATGTAAGCTGTTTTTCATTTTTGATATTACAAAGTCTATATGATATGTGTGTGAGAAAGACTATGATTTAATAATAGTGTAATACTTTAAAAATGCATTAATATATAATAACATCTTTTATTTAATCCAATATATTTTTTAAATTAAAAACACATCAAATAAAAATCTGTGTGAGTCTTGTCCAAAATTACTCAAACCACACAATAAATCCATCACAAAACTATCTTTGTGTGGTGAAATCATGAAATGACTTTGTCAAGTGCACATATTATTATGTATTTCAACCTTTTGAGGAATAGTAAAATTGTTTAAAATTAACTTACTACATAATTTTGAGAAACTCTGGCTCTATAAATCTAAACATAAAGTGCAGCAAAATACTTGTAATTAAATATATGAAAATTACCCATCAAGCCATGAAGTAGAGAAATTAAAGTGAAGCTATGAAAGCATCTAAGGGGAAGATAAATTATTTGTTAAAAAAACCCAGCAGCATAAAGGTATACTTCAAAATATTTCCCAGTTGTGCTTCTTGACCTGAATCTGAACTCTTTGTTGCTTGTCTTCCTCCGTTCCTTGGAATTCTACCTTCTTACAGCTGGTATCTGCTCTGATTAAAACTGGACAGGGTCTTGTCCTGGGCCACAGCAAGGACTCAGCTTGTTGCCTGTGGCCATGGCCAAAGCTGAGTGCCTCACAACAGCACGAGGATCAAAATATCCACGCCATAGTATTTTTCCAAATGTGGAATAACTTGGTGCTCAGAGACCTCCAAAGCAAGAGCTGATGGCTGGGGGATTAATAATACCCAACGTATTTCACTTATACTTGCCCAAATTGTGCCAGATTAGTCTGGAGCCCCATTATCACCACCAAGATGCACCTTCCTCTACCCTCAAGCCCCACCAAAGATCCTGGGTCACAATTTACACTTTATTCTTGGAGGTGAAAGGAGGGGCAGAAAGCTGAGCATTCCTGGTACCCCAATGACACATCAAAAGCCCAAGGAGAAAAAACAGCACCAAATTACCTTAATTTAAAACCTAAGAAGTAACCCAGATTCTTCAAGCAGAGCAAGTTTAATACTTAATAATAATATCTAATATTTAAGAAAGATAAATTGCCCTGGCTAGTAAGAAGTGATTAGTTCTGGAAATATGTACAGTTAGGCCAGAAATAAGGAGTTTAAACATTATCTGGTGATCAGGAGGACAGACTGGGAGGTGCTTTAACTGCAGAAATGAGGCACAACCAAGGCCAAGAAATCAAGTTATAACAGATTTTTACAAGTTGAATTATTCACCTCTTACAAGTCTCTCACTAGAGTCTGTTTTGTTTTCTTTCTTTTCATTATCACACATTTAAACAAGAGGTTAAATAATGGTGAAATTAATTGAGCTTAAAACAATTTTTGGAGCAGGACTCTCCACAGATAAAAATCATATAGCCTGAAAGGCCAGCTTTAATAATTTTCCACTCTGGGGCTTGAAGGAACCGCAGCACAAGACAACAATCTCTTCACCTGGCAATAATACACACATTAAAAAAAAAAAAGAATAAGGCGATTCTCTTCCAAAATTTTCTGGCTAGACCCCAGTAAATATCCAAAGAGAAAGGTCTGGCTAGAGATTTCTGTGTAGATTGCATAGTTGCTTATTTGATTTACAAAGGACTCAAAGAGATTTAACACTTTACAAGGCAGACGTAAGTGTGGTTGAAAAGTGTTTTTTTCAAACCTGACAGAGATTTTTACTCATTTTTACCTTCAGATCTGAGCCTGTTGTTCATGTAGGGCTTTGCCTACTCACCCTGCACTCAAAGAACCAAAAGGAAGCTTTTCCACCTCCCAGAAGGATGAATGAACTCAAAAGCCTAAAATCCCAGTGTTAATGTCACAGGTGTTCTCAGAGCAAGCTATTAATGTCACAGATATTTAAAAGAAAATGGTTTAGAGATTGAAATATTGAGATGTTTGATTAAGGTTAAGTGGAAAACTCCAGGGCTGGCACCTCAGGTTTTGCACTTCCTACATATTTGAAAGGTCACATCAGTGGTGTGGGATGTTTTAAAACTCACGAATACACAACACTGAAACACATTTGTTTGTTAGTGTACACAAGGACTAGGCTACCAAGGGAGCTGGAAATTTAGTGCTGAAAACACAGATTGCAGCAGTCCAGTTCCACCATCCACAGCTGCTGATTTTGGGGCTGTTGGAGGACGTGTCCCCCACCTCTTGCTGTTGGTGCCCATGAATCAGATGTCCAAAAGCTTGTTCTGTCCATTTTTCAGTCTGTAGAGCAGATATAATCTAACTCCACAATTTCCCCAAGGCACCAAGGTCTACATGTTCACCACTTGCTGTATAACTCATTATTTCATTATTTCATCATCAGGGTTTATGCTGGTCTCCCACTGGATTCATTAAATTGCTCCCCTGCTTCAGTGTGGAAGGATTTGATGGAACAGCAGCTCTGCTCTGACGTGCATTTACCAAGAATTGCAAAGTGTCTCCATAAAAACTGCAGATTGTGAGTCAAAGTTCATATTGTAGAAACTAGTGCTTTTAAGAGGAGCTGTTGCACACATGGGACTCCCCAGAGCCATACACCCCAAAATCACTGCAGCTTGCTTTTCTTCAAGCAAAAATATCCATCTCTGGAGAATCACACACTGTTTTTTCCAAGTAAAACTGTACATTTGCAGGTACACTGGGATTCAATGACAATTCAAAGAATAACACATTTTTTCCAGCCAAGTGTGGGAAGGGGGTGTGTGCCTATTGCTTTTCCCCCAAGTATTTTCTGGTACACTACTACTTGAAATGCTCTTTTATAAGGAACACAGCTTCAGAATTTTCATACCTGTTAGTGATGGCCGTGGAAAGGCAAGTAAATTTAACAAGAGTACAACACAGTTTGCTATTTTTAAACCTGGAATATTTTATGCTGGGGTCTTTTACCACATTAAAACACAATGAAAGCTAGGCAGCTAATTATCTAAGAGGTAACAAAACTTTAAACTACACACAGATGTTGAGCTGCACTAAAAGGACAATTATTTGCCAAAATCACTGCCAAATTAAAGTTCCTATTTGGAAACTTTCACACATTTGTGTTTGGTGCAGCTGCAGCTGTTTAACTGCACATAAATTTTGTTTTCCCCTTTCCGATTGTTATTCAAATGGCATTAAAGAGCAATTACAGCAGAATGACAATAACTAGTCCGTTAAAAGTTCAAATTGTAGGAGATCTGTTTTAATTTAAAGTCAATAAAGTATTAGAATAGCAAAATTAATGGATCTCTCTGATCCATTGAATGAATGTTCCTTTTCTTTCTACACACAGGTATATTCAATATCCACAGAGGCACCAGGTGCAGCCCTGGCTGCTGTAACTGTGAGCCCTGGGCTGGTGCTCCTCTGCAGATGGACTCTGACCCTCTCCAAGGCAGAGAGACCCTGCAGAGAGACCTCCACAAATGAGAGGGCTGGGCAATCACCAACCGTGTGGGGTTCAACCAGGGAAAGTGCCGGATTCTGCACCTGGGATGGAGCAACCCTGGATGTACAGACAGATGGGGAATGAGGGGCTGGAGAGCAGTGCCAGGGAAAGGGACCTGGGGGTCCTGGTCAGTGGAAAGGTGAACATGAGCCAGCAGTGCCCTGGCAGCCAGGAGGGACATCCCTGTCCTGGGGACATCAGGGCCAGCATCGCCAGCCGGGCAAGGGAGGGGATTGTCCTGCTCTGCTCTGGGCTGGGGAGGCCTCACCTCGAGTGCTGGAGGAGCTGTGGGTGCCACAATATAAGAAAAATATTAAACTATTACAGAGTGTCCAAGGGAGGACACAGAGATGGTGAAGGGCCTTGAGGAGAAGCCGTGTGAGGAGAGGCTGAGGGCACTTGGCCTGTTCAGCCTGGAGGAGACTGAGGGGAGACCTCAGTGCAGTTACAAATTCCTCATGAGGGGAAGAGGAGGGACAGACACTGATCTCTTCTCTCTGGTGACAGTGACAGTGAAGTTGTGTCAGGGGAGGTTTAGGTTGGATATCAGGAAAAGGTTCTTCCCCCTGGGGTGGCTGGGCCCTGAACAGGCTCCCCAGGACAGTGGTCACAGCACCAGCCTGACAGAGCTCAAGGAGTTTTTGGACAATGGTCTGGAGCACAGGGTGTGACTCTGGGGGATGGTGCTGTGCAGGGCCAGGAGCTGGACTGGATGATCCTTGTGGGTCCCTTCCAACTCAGCTTATTATATGATTCTGTTTTGTATCTATATCTATATGTAAATGTTGCAGACACCTATGGGTGGCCAGGTAACTCCCACACAGTCCTGGCCCCTGGTTTTGCCCAGGCTGGAGCTAGGTGGGCACATACCTGGTGCAGAGCTGAGCCTCATGCAGTTCACCATCAGGCATTTCATTTAGCTGACTGCACAAATCTCCAGACCACAAAACTCCACAGACTTCATTATTTCTGTATTTATACTGCACCTAAATACTCCCAATGGACTTGATTACCTCTTGTAGAAAAAACCCTCTTAAAAATTTGGCCTTGGAAATAGATCTAGAGGATATAAATCAGCACAAGTGAACCACAAGAAGGGACAGCACCAAAACACATTCTGGTGCAGCCCCTAAGGGTTCTCCTTATCAAACTGGGCAGACAGAACAGCTCGGTCTGTCATAAACTTAATGGATTTATGAGATTTCAGTTGTAAAACAACATCAAAACCCACCTTAAAGGGGCATATAAAAAGGAGGGACAGATAGTAACAGGACAAGGGGCAATGGTTTCAAACAGAAAGAGGACAGGTTTAGATTAGCTTTTAGGAAGAAATTCTTTACTCAAAGGGCGGTGAAGCACTCCAAGATCCTGCCCAGAGAAGTTGTGGATGCCCCATTCCTGGAAGTACCCTGGCTGCTTTATTGGCAAATTAGTTATTTTTATAACGTGGCCTGGAAATAAATGATTTACCTAAGCAATACCAACTCATTCCCAGCTCATCTGTAATCTCACACCTAGAGATTGATGCATCCTCAGACACCTAAATACTTACACAAAATGCATCATTTAGACAACTGGATTAATCACATCCTTATGGGCGAAAACTATTCATTAAGTACAGCAAACCAAATTCCCCACTCTCCAATTTTCTAAATTCTTATCTCCATTACTGATGTCAAACCCTTAAGGAAAGATTTCCCATTTCTTTGCTGAAGAGGATTGAAACCCCAGCAGCACAGCTATGAGCTCTCATCTGCAGTATGCTACGGGCCACTTTCCCAGCTCATACTCAGATGAATTATGGGGTTTTAAACTGAAATGCTTTAAGAATCATTTTTTCAGACTCGGCATAAGTTCGGCAGTGTTCCAGTCCCTGAGAAACATTCTGAAGTCTGCAGATAGCAAATCATTAACATTTTGAAGACTCAGTAAAAATGGAATCAGAAGATTTATCTGCTGAAAATTGGTCAATCTAGTCCACATCCTGACTCTGGAAGTTGTCCAAGCACCTGATGTTTGAAGAGTAAATTTTCTGCAAGCAAGGAAAAAATATATTTACTTTTGACTTGCATTGTCAGTCCTCCTCATACCATCAAGCTGGAGGCTTTTATCACTCCTAAAATTTTCACTTCCATACTCTACTTAATTATTCAATTGTAAATTCTAACCTGGTGTATTCTAAATGAGCACTCATGAAGCAGCTACCTTTTGAGCCCAGTCCTTTTCAAGACTTGGCATCAATGCTTTTAGTGATGCTGAGAATTAACCAGCTCCAAACTTTCCATCCCTTGTAAACCTGGACTTACAAAGTAAACCTGCACTTACACCAATCAAATTTAGATGCTTCCCCAATCACTGCAAAAACTCTCTGCCAAAATTGTTGTGCTGTTGACATAAAAAATACCAGACATCTGTACTTACAAGAATTGTTCTTCGGGAACTACAAACTATTTCCTACGAGGAGAGGAGGCACCCCTATGGAAGCAGGTGTTCAGAAAATCAGTCCTGAGCTTCATAAAGAAAGCCCTTTTTTATAATATCATCTTATCTTGGGTTCATCTTGAAAAAATTGAGTACCTGATTTTCCCTGTGAAGACAATAAAGGATATAAAATCCTTTGAAAGCACTTCTTGTCCATTTCTGAAGCTAAAAATTTATTCAGTTTCTTCTTGTGAGAGGGCACTGAGAGGGGATACACAAGTACAGAATGAAAAGAAATTGGGGAAAGAGGAGAGTATCTCATTTCTTTCAACTCCAGGAATCCTGTCTGTGGCCTTGAGATGCCATCAGAGGAAGAGTCAAAGCAAGGAAAACATTATTCTCCTGCACAGACCTGCCTTTCTGGGTATTCTCTGAGTAAAGAACCAAGCCAAGATTGGTATCTAAGTTGCTTTTCTCTTTTGAGATTCCAGAGATGTGATATACCAATAAGCTTTTTAAGGCCCCAGCCCAAAAGCAGTCACATCTTTCATGATAAGCACATCTCACAAAGAACAAAGCAAGCATCAGCTCTTTTTTATGAATTATGAAATATTATAACCTAGAAGATCCTTTATCAGTACCAGTGTAAACAGAGGCCTTCCTTTGCTGTTTGCTCCTCTGTTTCAGAGCTTGGAGATACACATATCACTTCTTTTCCTTCATAAATCAGAGGTGCCAAATCTTGTGTCTTTATACAAATTCATCCAGACATTTAGCAGCACTATTCCAGGAAAAAAAAAATCTGATTTTACTAATGAAGTCATTAACAACTATACTTAGTGTGCAGGCTTCAAAACCTCTCTGTGAAGATCCAAGTAGAGAAAAGACTGAGCAACACATAAAAGAACAGTGATTTTACAGGAACCTTGAATTTGTCCACCAAGAGGTCCAGCAGCTCTCAGAAGAGCAGTGGTTACCAGGTGTTAACAGAGGAGCACAGCAGGCCAGAGGCGAAAGAGGAATACTGTGCTCAGTATCCATGTCAGTGCCACCAGATCAAAAACTAAACCAAACCAAACCAAAAAACAAACAAACCTAAATAAACAACAACAAAATTCCAAACAAAACCAAACACCCCCCCAAAAAAAAACCCAAAAAACCCCCAGAAAAACCCCAAAACAGCCCAAAACCACCCCAAACAAACAACAAAAAAAAATCAAACCCAAAACAAAACAACAAAACCAAAACAACCCCACAAAACTATTTTGAAGCATAATCCCTCAAAATAAAGGTGGAGAAGTTACAGAAGAAATGCTGAGAAAACAGTTCTGTAACCTTTAGTGGATCTGAAAAAAGAGGACAGTTTGCTTTTGACCAAAACTGCTTTTCTGCACACTTCCCTCATTTCTGCAGGGTTATCACAGAGGTGACTTCTAAACAGCAATTTCTCTTACATAATGACTTACTAAGTATCTAGCCATTGCCAAATAAGTTATCATCTAAGGCTGAGTTATAATCTAATCTAACAAACAAGAAAACATCACACAGAAAGTGAAGCAAATCATATGGAACCAGAAATTATGAAAGAATATGCTTTGATGAACGACTAACCAGCTTTCTGAAGTTACAATATTTACATATGAAAAGAGGATTGCATGAAGTTCCAGAAGTTCAAATATTATAAGCTCTGATGTTCTACCCATCTCCCATTAGAACTAATTGAAGGATGGGTGCTCTTACCCTGAGGCATTGGATGGGAGATAAAAGGAAAGGTGAAGTACAGATGAGGCTACTGTGGTTATGGCTGGTGAAAATAATGCCAACATCCAGCAGACAGGGACAGCCAGTGTGGAGACTCAATTACAGAGAGCAGCTCTCAGTGCCAAGGCACACCAGCACCATGGTCTGGGACGAGGAATTTGATTCTACAGAGGCCATTTATCTTAAAAATTAAATAAATAGATTTGGGGAAATGATGAAGGCAATCAGAATGCCCACTGAAAAACTTTGCAATCAATGATCCATTCTTCAGACCTCAGTTGACACATTTTTACGAAATAAAAGCCAGCCTAACTGAGACAGGTTTAGAGAACTGATGGTTCAGACCTCCAGGATTTCTCACACTACCACCAAAATCCCACAACTGATTCTTTGTGTGCTGCCTGACATAAAAAACACACTTCCTGCTAAAAGGGCTCAGCTAACTCTAGCATTTGTTCCCACTCATTCTATCCTGCTCTCTGCCACACTGCTTGGAGGAGAAGGATATGGAACATTTTTCACAAACTCTCATACGCTTGCAGATCAGTGGGTTAATGTATCAGCCTTTCACCTTTGGAAACCACAGTTCAACAGTCTGAATTACTATGGTAATAAATGTAGCATTGTTTTGGTTCAATACAGACTTGTGTTTGAAGAACTGTAACAAAATATTTTTATAACCTTGTGGAAAAGATAAGAAGTTGGCAATTCTCTTTTATGCCATAGATTTCGTCTGTAATCTCAAGCAAGCTAATTAAACCCAGCCTTTGAAAATAATTAGCTGTCTAACACTGATTCTACTAAGTCTGGTTTAAATAAAACTACTTTCTTTGATAAACTAAGCTATGATATGAGTTAAATATAAATTATTTCCTTAAACAGGTTCACAGAGGGTAATATAGGTTACAGGCCAATTTAAAATAAATGCACATCTAGCTCAGGTGAGAGGTAAAAAAATGTGTTTCTTTTAGAAATAGGGAGGAAAAAAAACATTGTTAAAAGTCAGATTTTCAGCTTAAACCAGTTTCCACATCTCAATAATAAAGCTGTGAAAAATAGAGCTTGCTAAAAAACAACCAAGCCCACACTGGGATACCTTACAATTGGTGAAGACTTACTCAGCAGCCTTGTGACAGCTCTATCCAGCAGGGTATGTATCTCCATGGATTTTAACTACAGATTACTCATGACTATAGATACAGCAGTGCACTGTGGTCAAAATGATCTTTATAACCAGTACGTCTAAGGGATTTACAAAATCATATCATCCATCCGTCCCAAAAAGTGGATGGATCTTTAAGTTATTGTTTTTAAGGACTTGGAGCCCTACGCAGGATATGTTGTTCCTTAAAAGAAAGGCAAAACCTCCTAAACCCAAACTCACCGCAAACGAGCACAGAGCCAGATAATTTCCTGCTTTGGCACAACTAAAGGGCATGTTAATTCTTTTACTGTAGCAGGGATTATAAAAAAAGCCCTATTCTATTGATTTTAATGGTGCTGTCAGTGTAGCAGAATAATGCTTTTCCAGTATCACTTTGCATTACTGCTTCAACCTCTGATGACAGATGAAAAGTACTGAATTTTCGCCAAAAGCTGAATACGCCATTATCTGTTTTTGCACAGCTGCACAGACATACCCTAACACAGACCGGGGCTTGCTACCATTTTGTTTAGGGTTTAAAAGTAAAATTTAAAAGAAAAAAAAATAAATTAAAAAGATCCCATATCCTGAAGGCAAAGACAACCTGAAACTTTGCTCAAAGAAGCGTGAAAGCACAATTCCTTTTCCAAATGCACCTCAGAATGTCACATTACCATACGTGGAGTTAGTAATGGGCAGCTGAACTCTGAAACGCTACTTAGGTTTTATTCTCTGTTTGTTCCTGTCAGTTCAGCAGATTCCAGAAACAGGATAAATAAATGCATAAAGGTTTATATTAACTCAGTTTAAGTTATAATGTAATCCAGATACTATTGGGACTAGAGGGCACCTAAGCCTGAACAGGACCTTTTGAATCACTGACTCCAGTTTTCAACAACCATTCACAATTAATTTTTAAAAATAAATCACATTAAAGCCAGCTTGGTATCCAGACCCACTGTGTCTGTCAGAGCAATCACTCATGGTCAGAAGCCTCCCAGCCTCAAGCCTGAAAGCAGTAATTGTCAGTTTACATCAACTTATTTATTATGCTAATGCTGGCATTCAGCTGAAGGAACTCCTCGAACTCCCTCCTTCTTTAATTCTCTGATATCCTTGCAGACAGCAAACATACACATGCTCTCAGCCCACATTTTGCCTGCTGCCAGCCACTCTATCCAGGACACACATGCCCACATTTTCCTCCATCACCTTAGCAGATCTTCCTTGCCCTGTCCTGGTATGAATTCTCTGTTTGTGAATGTGATGACAAGAGTAACACTTCGGGTCTGAAATGGCACAAAAGCCTTATTCAGTGGCATTATGATTTTCCTCTTTTCAGTGAAAGTCCCTTACACAGAGCATCGCCCTTGGCCTCTCTCATGGCTACATTTCATTAGTGGCTGGCAGGTAACCTGCACCATCTACCACAAGCAGTATCTTCCCTTCCTATGTCATTTCCAACTGTGGGATAATGTGAGCTGAGAAGCTTAAACAGCAGTATTTCAGCACAAATCCTTGCAGTTCATGGTACGAAATTGAAAGCTATTTGTATTTTACCCATCCTCATTATCTTCTTCACAGATATTCTGATCATTTACTACACATTGTTAAGTCTGTCCTACTCCACATAATGCATTTCAGCCCTCTTCCTGCAAGATCCCTACTGAAAACATTAAATAAAACACACACCAGGACAAATTCACACATCACTAAAACTCCTCTTTCTGCCTTAGTTCTTTACATCAAGTCCTCTATCACACTCACCATCCTTTAAATAATTTTAATCGCCTCCAGTTTCACTAACAATTTCCTGAAGTGATGCTTATTAAGCACTTCATGAAGCCCAGACTAAGCAGAAGTATCAGTTACTTATTTTAGTAAACTCAGACTAGACTTTATGACATTTCTATCTGCTAGATCAGAATCTATTTATTTCCTCTAACCCCTTCCAAAGGATGTGAGCGAGGTGTGACTAACAGGTCAACAGCCTTTTTAATAGGCTTTGCTTCTCATGTTAAAACTGTGGTTGTATTTTGCAATTAGTAATTGCTGTTACTCTGTCCTTGATGTCATTAGCCATCTTCTCCAAAATCAGCCTGTTGGGAAAATAAATAGGCATCTTGGGCATAACCAGTTACATTTAATCTCAACTTCATCTAGGATTAAGGCAGACCCACTTTTAGATTAAGGTAGTTGCACTTAGATTATCTTCTATTATCATCCAGTCGTCATTTGAATTTACTTTTGCAAGATTAAGTCAGCACAACCTTTTGGTCACTCTCTCTTAATCACTACACCTCTAACATGCCACTTTTTCCCCATCTGCCCTTGATTTCCCTGCTTAGCCAATTTATACATTCCAGGAGGGCTGCTCATTCCCAGTCCCCTTCTGCAAGTTCCTTTTCAAGTCTGTCCGCCCAGCACATCTCCACTTTGGTTGAGAACACAAGATACAAGTAGCATTTATAACTCTGACCTTCAGATACTCTACACCTCCAAATTCAAGTCCTCAAACACCTGGGCCCAGCTGACACGACCAAGTTACTCTTTTATCTGAGCTTAAGACCTCACACTACAACATTCAACTCTAGTGTAATCAAACAGGCCAGAAGAAATTAAAGGATTGTGAAAGACCCTGAAGTCAAAGGTCAACATGACTGCTATTATAAATTACAAGGGAACTGCAATGCTATCTTACTAACAAGGATAAAGCAAGAGTATTAACTCGAGGGTGGGATGTATCTACTTACACAGCAGTATCCTGCCCTGCTGTAGCACAGCTGCTTTTGTAGGGGACTGCCACAGCACTCTGCTAAGACAGCAAAAACTGTTTTCCACGAATCTCAAGTGTAACCTGATGAACTGTTTTCTCTGTTCAGGTAGGGAGGGATGGAGACTGCTGCCTGGGTGTCAAATGGCACAGAATGAGGGGCAGTGTTTTGTGTAAAAAACGAGAAAAAATGCAAAGATAAATTACCAGAAATGGAGAATGTAGTGGAGAGAGCCTGCAAAGCAAGGCTTTGACAAGTTTCTCTGCCTTCAGAGGGTTTTTACTAAACACTAACTCAGCCTGCTGGAATTTGCTGTGGTACTATAAAGTACCAGCTGCAACAAGAGACCTAAGACAAGGAGGAATGGCTTTAAACTAGAAGAAAGTAGGCTTAAATTAGATATTAGGAAGAAATTCTTTACTGTGAGGGTGGTGAGGCATTAGGACAGGTTTTCTCATTAGGTTTGCCCAGAAAAGTTGGGGATGCCCCATCCCTGGAAGTGTTCAAGGCCAGGCTGGATGTGGCTACGAGCAACCAGGTCTTGTGGAAGGTGTCCCTGCCCATGGCAGAGGGTGGGACTGAACAAGCTTTTAAAGTCACCTCTAACCCAAACCATTCTGTGATTCAAGTTGGGATTGAGTAAGACGTCTCATATGAGCTCATCCAGACTGTGAAACTTTCAGTAAGGTTGTATATACATCTATAAGTGATCCATGTCACAAAACAAATGTTAATTCTGTGACTAGAAGACAGTGCTGTCACCTCAGGAGTTGCTTCAGTAATTTCTTAGTTGCGTAACAAGAGAATAAAATCTGAATTCACAAGCAGGGAGGAAAGTGTTTGCCATGGTTTATGGATGGAAAGTCCTCCGCATATCTGTGTTCAGCCACCTGCCTTCAGCAAATTATAGTACAACATACGTGTACCCATACAGAACTAACTGCTCCCAGGTTAGCAGCAATAAAACATCACCCAGTGACATCTCTGAAGACGTCTAAGCACACAGTGCATTAAAATAAATCCAAACAATAGGCTCAAATTATATAAAAAATCTCAACAAATGCTAAGATTGTTCTTCATTTTATGTACATGGCAGACAGCCTCCATTCCCTTTATGCATATATACAACCTTATTCTGAGCAAACTGTTTTATTGCACTGAAAATGGTGTTAATGTTTCTGTTAATATTTCTGTTAGCATTTCTTTACACAATGAGTGGCCATAGAGCTAAAAAGCTGACGGAAAAACCCTGAACACTTACCACTGACCTAGCAGAACAGATTTACAATTAAATCTTCTCTTTGTAACAAAATGCATTTTTCCTACTAAAAAAAAGTCTTAATTTTGTTGCTAATCACATAAAAAAATAAGATACTATACTGATTTAATCAACTGAGACGTTCACAGGACAATATTTATACTTCAGATTTTCTGAAAGCCAACTTTTCTGGAAAACTGAATCAATCCTTCATCATGGGCATTAACATATGGAAGTAGACCAGGAAAATGTTTACACAAAATAGTGAAGTCAACCTGAGTCCTTTTGGGGTGAAATGGTCATTACGTGAAAAGTTAGAGCAAGTGATGCAGATGGCTATAGGCAGAATGGGAGCGAGATCAGACAGATGGGAAACCATGGCACTGGACAAATACTGAGCATAAAAAGGGTTGAAGCCACCTCCCCTCCCCCAGCTCGGAATGAGTGCATTCAGGATATATTTGTCCAACTATTTATTGTGCTCTTTTGCTCCATCTGCCGGCTTTGCAGCAGCAGGCCAGTCATTCCACACCTATTATAATAACAATACCAAACAAAAAAGGAAGATAAAAATGTGAGTGAAAAAGTATTTGCCAAGGTCAATCTCATGAACTTTTATCCACATATTGTCCTTTGCATTTACAGACATATCTAGTTGTCTTGTCTTTTACTCCAGCTCTGTAGGGCATTTTCCCTGCTATATGCTGTAAGCCTAAGAAGTATTTTGTCATTTTGCACTGTTAAGCAACAGAAAAATGTTATTCTGAGTATGAAGGGTTTTCAGAGTTCAAATTCCTTTATTTCTTGACAGTATCATGAAAAACAAGAAGTGGAAGGATTTTCTTACATTTCAAATCATAGTAAATCTGTGTACAAATAGATTATCAATATATAGATTTACATGGACCCAGGTGCTTATTTAATAAATCAAATTCTATTAAGGAAAAGGGTCTTTCCAGGGCATTTTTATTACTCCCTTAGAGGGAATCATATTTCACCACAGAATCAAAAACTGGGACTGAGTGGGAAGTAAAGGGATCCTTAGTGCATCTACTACCTAGAGTAACAGCCAAGTCACCCCTTTGAAAAACCCGTAGAGCTCCTAAAGCAACTTATTCCAGGTAATTGAACTCCAGGCATTGAAACAAATGTGCTGAACAGTGTAATAATGTGAAAGCTACAGCTGAACAGTGTTCCACACTCAGAGGTGGACACTACATAAACACCTGGAGTGTCTTTAGATGGCTGAGAGCACGGAACTCCTGGGCTTGCAGCAAACCAGAAGTATCCCATTAGCACTTTAATGGACCAACTGCAACCCTGGTGAGCAGAGGTCACCTCTGCCCTACCCTCCTGCCACCTGCAGCTTATGGCCCAGGTGTCTGCAGGTTATGATGCACAGTGGAAATGTGCACATCCCTTAAATGCCATTCACTCTGGAGGAAAGGAAGACATAAATTAATTGCCACGCTGATAAATTTTTTGGCTGCTCCAAGTTAAGCACATGCAGAGCTATAGTAAGTAGGGGACTGCTACTTTTTATTGAAGTCTGGCAATTTGATTTTTCACTTGTCAAAAGCACATTTAAATGTGACTAGATAAAAAGCGTGGTAGGGGTTGGAAATTCTGGTATTCCTGTGAATGAGAGGCAGAGGGAAAATATTCCAGTAATGCTGAAATTTTCTTCCTTTTATAGTATGGATAAAGAAAAAAATAGGAGATAGAATAGAGCCAGAATATAAAATCCATTTTGCAACAGGACCTTAACTGAGGTAGTAGTAATTTTTATGATATCAAGCTCAGTATTATTACGAAGTTACAATCTCCTTACAATTGAGGGCTTGTGGAATATGCTTGGTCTGCTCAGAAATTCTTCCTGTAGTACCTGATCCCTCTCAGAGGCAAGGAGCCAAACTAGTCATTACTTTAGTTTGACATGGTGCTGCTGTTCATAACATTTTCATGTTCAAATATAGCTAAAAGCTTAAGCTTCTGATTTTTTACTCAGATCATATTAGTAGATGCTTTTCTCAGTGGTGGGGGAATGTCTCTCACATCCTCTGATAGAGCAGTTTAAGATGCACAAGCTGCCAAACAGCGTATAAAGAACAGTAATGACGTTTTTTGGAAAGTGAAAACAAACAATTCACTATTTCAAATTACACTATTAGATAATTGCACAACTCAAATCTCAAAGCACATGCAGGCTGTGGAAGGTATCACGTATCTATCTCTATGGCAGCTAAGTAATAACAGGGAACGTAAATCTAAAGAAATCAGAATTGTGTATCTGTTGTCAGCCTAGTGTGATTTCTAAAGAGAGAAAAGTCTCTTGACTTTTATTTTTTAAAGCTATTACTGAGGAAAATACTATCCAACACCAATAGTTGTTTTTTCCCATTGATGTTTTTATAATGTGCCTAATTTTACACTTTGACAGCTCCCACATTATTCATCTAAGGTCACACAAGAACACTGCAAACAGAACAATGTTCCAGAGGAACACTGAATAAGTGTATTGAATAACAGTCAAAATGGAGTTGTTTAGCAAGATAACAGAGTGTGGATGTGGCAGCACAACAGCAGAATTCACCCCTTCCTGGTACCTGTTGTGTAAGGAACAAAATGGGTTCCATCCACAGGAGCATTCCCACAGCATCTCCTCGTGCAGCTGCAGGTGTTCCCAAACCCAACTGTAAATTAAATAACGAGTGGTGGGGAGGGTGGGGGAGTGTGGGTTTCTCTTGGTCTGTCCTTTACAGTCAGGGCAGCAGAGGGTCTGTGCCACCCACCAGAGAAATGCTTGGAAATGGCCTCCAAGATCATCGAGTCCACCTGTTAGTACTGCCAAGGCCACCACTAAGCCATGTCCCCAAGTGCCACATCTACACATCTTTTAAGTATCTCCAGGGATGTGACTCCACCGCTGTCCTGGGCAGCCTGTTCCAATGCATGACAACCCTTTCTGTGTAGAAATTTTCCCTAATATCCAATCCAAACCATCCCTGGTGAGACTTGAGGTCATTTCCTCTTGTCCTGTCACTTGTCACCTGGCAGAAGAGCCTAACCCCTACCTGGCTGCACCCTCCTGTCAGGGAGGTCTAGAGAGGAGCAAGGTCCCACCCGAGCCTCCTTTTCTCAGGCTGAGCCCTCCCAGCTCCCTCAGCTACTCCTCATCAGACTCATGGTCCAGACTCTTCCCCAGCTCTCCTCTGGACCTGCTGCAGCATCTCAATGTCTTTCTTTCTATGCAGAGCCCAAAACTGAACACAGAGACTTAAAAGTTAAAATTCCAGTTTTCATTAAGATCTTTCGTGTCTGTCCTCTGTTCCTCAGTTTCTCATGTGGCAAAAGAAAAACTCACAGAACTTTTTATAAAATACTACGTAGACACTGCTTACTAATTATTCAATACTTTTATTTATGCAGATCCCTAAAATCCTTCTCTAGAATTTCAGCTGATGGTATTAAAGATGTCTGGCTTTGCAAAGTCAGCGAGACAGCAATTAGCTACAGGCTTAAATGAAGAGCAATGCATATAGATTCTATATTAATTAGAAACAACTCATTTCTACAAGTAAGGAATTTTTTTCCTCTTCTCTGCAAATATTTATGCAACTCATTTAAAACCCGAGTGCAACTGTGTAATACAGCCAGCTTAAACAATACATGCTTGGTTAGAATGCAAAACAATATGAAATTAATGTCTGCAGTACTGAAATCTAACACACATTTCAGGGAAAGTGCAGAAATGCCATGAAGCACAACTCCTTCTCCTGGGCCTCAGTACTAATTGCTTGTGGACTTTGCAAGATGTTAGAAACAGCAGAAAATCACAAAGTCTTTTCTCAGTGGAAATCATGAGAAAAATATTGTTTCTTCTGACCGCAACAATAAATGCTTTTAAACACGCAAAGTCGTCAAAAGACTTTCTAAGCAACTCAGAAGAAATCACTTCAGACAGGATTACTACTTTATATGTATATCCAGAGCCCTGCAGGCATACTAGAGTCAGATTTGTTAATTCTGCACTAGTCTGCTTTGACTTTACCACGGGGCTTTTGAAATGTTTAAAAAAAAAAAAAAAAAAGGGAAGAGATTGAAAACATGAAGCTTAAAGAAACTTCATACTGCTTTATACTGTGAATATCCTCTGTCAGGAACTGCAGAAGCTTGATGTCCTTTCAATTTTGTTTGGCCATGATCAATCTGAACAATTTTTCTCCTTTTCCTTTAATCCACTTCCATTTGCAAAACAGCTCAGTGGGGAAGCCTCCCCCAAAACAATGGAAAATCACTGTACAGAGCCTGGGACCCTGCACATTATTGCACATGAGCCCAAAGCTGTTCTTAGGAAAAGCACCCAATACAGATGTGTTGTGTTTAGAAAATCAACCCTTTACTTATTGATGAAAATTAGTAGTGCCAGTGCTCCCAGAGAAACCTTGCACTTTCCACTGCAAAAGTCCAGCCCTTTTTCTCTGTGTCTCTAATGTCTGGACTATGGGAGGAAAGTCATCACCCACAGAGCCAAGGTTGGATACATCATTTATGTTGCAATTATTCCCTCCCTGCCTTGACGCTTGACCTTTCCCATCCTCCAGGCATGGCTGCAGCAGCACATATGTGGGTTTTTAGTGCAAACATGGTCTAAAATTCTTTTGTCCCAGATACAACACAACTAATCCTTATTGGGGAGTTGGCCTAACACACACAAAACACTCATGTTGTCAAATGTTCACAGCACAGGGCTAACTGGCAGCCTTGAAGGACTCATCACCTACTGCTCTCAGCTAAGGACAGGCCTTCCTTGCCTGACCAAACTCAGCACTTTTAACACCTCCCTCCTGAGGACAGGCACCTGCTTTTCAAGACTTAGATAATTCCTAGAAAATACCAGTGACACTGTGGATGGACTTGTATCATGAGGTGCATGAGGTGTTATGTTCTTCCTTCTCCAGTCTGAATATGAAGGAGAAATTTTTGATTATCACAATGATCTCAATGAGTCAATGAACAAGAAATAAAATTAGGGGTTATCATGATGATTTAAATCAGTCAGTATTGGTTTCATCAGTCCTATTCTGTCAAGGATTATCTGTTTATTTACAAATGGCCATCTCACTGTCTTTGAAGGAAACAGACCTCACAGCCTGTCATTAAAAGTCCTCAGATGCATCCACCCATAAACACAGTTCAGCTTTATCCATATACCCAGCAT
The DNA here is from genome assembly GCA_024734555.1 of Trochalopteron elliotii. NCBI lineage: Eukaryota > Metazoa > Chordata > Aves > Passeriformes > Leiothrichidae > Trochalopteron > Trochalopteron elliotii. Next base: position 1,062,754 of record JANPWX010018938.1, read on the forward strand.
ATTTATCCATGTGCAAAGGATATGACCAAAGAGCATTACTACTCACATAACTAACACATGAAGTAAGTCAAGAAAAATAAACTTCTGGAAGGTTTTTATCAGTAAGTTACTGTGATAGCTTTTATAGGAGAGAGGAAACAATCCTGGGAAGGTACTAAGGGAAGTTTTCTCAAGTCAAGCTGCAAAGCTGGAGGCTGTGAATCTCATCTTGGAAAATTGGCAAAAACCTCTCCTCCAGTGCTGGGCCATTTGGTGCAGGAACACCATCACTTTTAAGGAAGTGTCTCAGTATCCTTAGAAACAAAGTCTGTGTTTCTTAGAAGTGACTACTACTTGGGCCTGGAAGTGATGATAATCCATCCTCTGAAAAATCAGATACTTTCACGTTCTCACACAAACATAGAAGGTACCGAAATTTTCCAGTTAATTTTGGAAGTGTTGGCCCAGAGGTGCACTTTGGAGCTCTGAATACACCGTTCTCTTCCCAGCTTAAAACGCTGTTTAATTGAGTTAATAAGTAGTCTACCTCTCAAATTGCTGTAAAGCAAAATGTACTTTTCTGTACTTCTCAGGATTTTCAGGTTTTCTAATGAATAGCATTTTAAGAAAGTATTTTCACACCCTAATGCTTTCTCCCTTGATTTCACTACACATCAGACATCCCACTGTTCCAGTCCATCCAACAATACACCTGTTGTTCCCAGTACAACCGTTGGCGTGACTAACAAAGCCCTGCTGTTCACATTTCAGTTTAAAATGCCACATTCTGTATATCCTGAAATAGTTTGTTCTGATTTCAGAAGGAAAATACGTTTTTTAGGACATATGCAATAAGGAATCATCACAGCATTGCTCTCCAAAAAACAATGTTCATATTCTCACTATGTACAGCGAGATGCACTTTTTAAAAAAACTGCAATCAAGAAAACAAACTTCAAAATCTTAACTTTAGTCGAAGCCATTTGGTTTTCCTACAATAATCCATACCCAACAAAATACACTCATACACCATCTATGCAAATGAGAACCTCCCTGGGCAATGAAGCTTCAACAACACCTAAACACACAACAATGAGGCAGGCAGTGATTTAAACATCATCAGCAGTGCAAGGAGGGAGATAAATTAACAGCTCCCCCCTCCACTTTGAAAACTGAACTCATTATGAAACCTTGGTTAGAGAACTTTGACTGCAGCCAACCTGACCATATCTCAAAGCTTCTGTGGAAGCGTTAAGCGGGAAAGATAAATCCTGGTACACGTAGAATAATACCCTGATTATTTATTAAAATGTGCTTCTCCCTATACAAATGTGTTAGATCCATATTAGGTTCTTTCCTATTAGGTAAAACTAATTTATTTGGTATAAGGCAAATGGAGAAAAAAACGAGACCATTTTAAAATTGCCTAAGGTCACTTCATGGGCAAAACAATGTATTTAAACTGCAGAGATGACAACATGCTTAATATGACTACACAGAAATTGCTTCCTTGATGACAATACATTAAAATCCTCATTGAATATTCATAGAATTTTTGACAAGATTGAGTGACACGTAATCCCGGCCCCAGCAAGCAGTGAGTTGATAGTCTCCCTGTGCAAGGATGGATGCCACACCAGCCAGGTCATCTTTGTTCCTCCCAGGGCCAGGAACGGCTACACAAAACATCCTCACTCCCAGTTTTTAATATCTCATCAGGCTGACACAAATGGAGGAAAAGGAAATCAAATGTACAAAGCTCCTCTGTGCATCGGATGCCAGAGTGAGGAAGGGCCTTTATCACAACGGTACAATAAGTGAGTGGAAGAGCTGCAATTTCCTTGTAGCGACAGAAAATTAGAGAAATAGCAAAGAAAAATCCTCTGAGTGACTTTCACTCACTAAGTTACGACCTCTGCATGATAAATAGGTAAGCAGAGTTTAAATGATGTGAAATATGTCAATTCAGAATGCATTAGGATGCCATTAACAGACAGTAGCTTAGACATCAGGAAAATATTAAGATGGATAGATCACTTAGCAACAATAGGACAAAGGGGGTTTTAATAAAGGCAGTGCAAGACAATGCCAGACTAATGCCAGACTAATGCCACCAATGATCTGGAGCGCCTTTTTTTTTGTCAGATGTGCACCAATGTGATAAAAACCAATTGTGTTGAGACAAACAAGAGTAGACTGTTGAAAAACAGGCAAGCCAAAGCCCTATCTATTAATCAAGTAAAAAACTGGACTGATAAATTCTGTACCAGTAATGTGAAGTGATTAATACCATATTTCAACACCACAATAAAACTGTTCCCTAATTTCCTAACTGCAAAAGTGATACACAATGAATGCATTGCTTATGCCATCACTCCCATGTCAGGCAGCATCTATGACTTCATCTGATACAGTTTTTGGATGACCCCAGGCCATGGTGAAGAGCACTTGTTTGGGAAACTGTATTGCTCCTCTTAGGGGCACTGGGACCTGAGAGAAGTTTACAAAAGAAAATAAATCATATGTTACTGTCTCACAGGATTAAATTATATACTTCTAACTGTTTTTTAAGCCTGGAAAACAAGTGAAATTCTAAAATACTTGCAGAAATACCAGGCTGGCATGGGGGACAGTAAGGAAGACCTACAACAATGCACAGTAACAAAAACAAAAAACAAAATTCAGAGAATTAATTTTCTGTTGTTTACTTGTAAGCCCCAGGCTGACATCTTTGCAACAGCTCCAGCCACACGGTTGCACCTGGTACACAGAAAACTCATTTTTTTGTCATTCCAGACCATTTACCTTTGATTTTTACACTGCTGGCTATTCACATGAGCTGCTCATGAAGGCATCTTATCTACATCCAAAAAGGAGGGTGTTTGTACAAATCCAGAGATACAGGGGTGCCCAGCAATGCCCTTAAAGCCATCACTTCCACCAAGTGCAGGGACATGACACACAACTGTTCAGAGACTGCTCTTGATTCTGCCTTCAGTGTGCCAGCCCCTTCCACTGTCAGTCAGCCTGATGATGTGAGCATGAGTGATGTTCAAGGATATTAAAATTCCTCCAGAGTGAACACTTAAAAAAAACCCAAAAAGCACCAACCAAAACAAAAAAGAACAATTCTTTCTGCTTGGGAAATTTTAACATTCACTGGAAATAAAAGATCAGTTGTGACACATGAGGTGTTGTGAGGTCAAAGCTCTGCCCGTGTCTGAACAGTCAATAACATCAGCAAAAATAATGAGGACAAACATTTTTGGACTGCACATCACAGCTGTCTGCAGCTGCAGCACCAGATCCTGCCACATAACCCTGTGGAGCAGGGCTGCAGGATGGAGAGAGGATGGAGTCCCAGGTGCCACAACCCCTCTGATACATCCACTTCTTGTTTACAATGATACTTGTTTCAAATAAGTTGAAAATTCGGTTTAAGTGAAGGAAAAAAATCATTTTGCCAAACCCTCAGCTACAAGTGACAGGCAGAGCCCAAGTACAGCAGCTTCTCCTTTCCTTTTTTACCCCACTTACATGACAGCTGTAAGTGCAGACACCTGATAGCACAGATAATGACAGCAACACGCTGCTCTAAGCCTTGTACCTTTCACAGACAAGCTGCTGCTTTCATTTGCTACAATCCTGCTCAATGCCTCACACAGCTGCAAACAAATAATAACACTTTTTAGGAAAATAGCTCCACAATAAAGGTAAGAAAGGGATTTCTGTGCTGCTACAGACCACAGAACTTCTGCCTGTTGGGAATTTCCTCTTAATAATTCACCTCTCACAGCCCAGTCTCAATTCCCACAGAGAGAACCCCCCTAAGGAGGGGCATGAATTGCACCCCTCTGGGGTCACAGTGGGTGGCAACAGAATTTTGCCATCAGCCCCTTCTGTTCCTGACATACCTGAGAGCAGAAACAGGTTCATTGCCTTAGGAAAACACCAGATTTTATCCTAAGTCACATAATGGTTTGAGTTGGAAGACACCTTATCTCATTCCAACCTCCTGCCATGGGCAGGGACACCTTCCACTGTCCCAGGCTGCTCCAAGCCCCATCCAGCCTGGTCTTGGACACTTCCAGGGACGGGGCAGCCACAGCTTCTCTGGGCACCCTGTGCCACCCTCACTGTGAAGAATTCCTTCCTAATATCCCATCTAAACCTACCCTCTGTAGGTATTCCATGTTTTTGCAGAAGCTTGCATTAAACAGGTTGCAACTTTGCAACTATTTTGATAAAAACTATTTTTCAGTATTTGAAAATTGGCGTTTTAGAATCAACTGTGGTATCTAATAGTGTTTTGGTTTCAGTGTCATTCATCCTGCTGGGAGCAGAAGAAGAGAATGCTCTTAATACACTGCCCTGTGTTCCTATTCCAGAGGATGCTCCCAAGACTGTGGTTTTTCCTGCAGCAAGAGCTGGAGTTCCCACCATCATCCCTCCAACCCCTTCTGGTGTGCAGGCAGAGATGAGCTGTGGATGATGAGGGCAGGCAGCTTCACCTGCAGCAAACACTCTGGAAAGTTTGAGTAAAATCAGTCCAACTACTTTGAAAAGTAATTTTCAGTCACCCCCAATAAAATCGGAGAATGGTGTAACAGAGATGAAAATGCAACTGGAAGTGCTTGCAGAATTAGAAAGTGGCTCAGCTTAACAAAAAAACCCCAAACCACCAACACTGCACTTGGCTTGTTTCTCAGAACTTGCTAAAAAAGGACAATTGCTGAGAATTTCAGACAATTGGCCAGATTGCACTTACAAGTTCAAAACTGCTTTTGCCTGGTACTTCACAGTGCTTTGAACAAAAAGCCCTCTGCAGCACAGGGGACCCTCTACCCCTTCCTTCCTTGGTTAAATTACACTGGGTTTGTTTCACACTTCATACAAGCTTTTTTTTTTTTTCCTCTAACCTTCATTTCCCCTTCTTTTAAGGTAGACAACACTGAAGATTAAAGTGTATTCAGGAAAGAGGTGTTGAAAGTTGGAAATAAACAGAGGGAAATTTTGCAACAGCAGAGGAAATGAAAACTTTCTAGTCACAAGTACTTCAGTGTAGCCTACTGCTGCATGGGCTGATGGTTGTGCAGCAATATTGTAAAAATTACTCATTTTCTTCTAATTACAGCCAATGTGCATTTTACACTCTGAGTCACCTTTACAGAAGAAACAGGATAAATGGGGAAAAAAATTATAAGTTTATAATTGGCATGCTTCCAAAAACCAATCCATGAAATGCAAACCCCACCAGGCAGTGGACTTTTACACCAAGGTTAACTCCATCTCCTTTAATATAGGCTATATTTTCAGCAATGCTTTTTGCATTCACTCTATTTTAACTCTCTAAATTGATTAACTCCATCTCAATTCATACCTGCTATATTTTCAGCATTTTCTTAGCAATATTTTTTCATTCACTAAAATTTAACCCACTATATCTACTCGTATATAAACACTAACTAGTCATGGTAATGTAGCATTAGATGTCACAAATGTTCACCTGTTTCACTTCTCAACCTTAACTGAGCACCGACATTCATTTTCTGCCTTTAATAAATATGCTGGTTTACTTCACTACCCAGGTTTGTTCTTTCCACAAGGTGAAAGCTTTTCCCCAGGAATCCCCTGAAGCCAGTGTTAACATCTGTGAAAAAACATTACTCTCCCTTAGAGAGAGTAAAAGAGTCCTTTAGAAATTTATTTGGAAATTTTCCTCAGAAAATATTCCTTTCCCCACTTCTGAGTACTTCACTGATGCCTTCCATTCCCCAGTCATGTTATCCAGGTACCAGGAATGTCTGGGAAGTTCTCAGGATGCTCATGATGTCTGCAAGCCTGAGGGTCTACCCTGGAAGAGCACATCTGGAAGAACAGTCTTGCAAAGGGAAGTTCAAACTACATTTTAGAGACTTCAACCAAGAATGCAAACAAGAATCTCAATTTGTACAACCACGGACATGGCACAGCCAAGAGGGCTCTGGAATTGCCCCTTCCCAGGGAAGCTGATCTCTGCCTCACAGGCTGCTGGCACAGCCCCTTGTCAAAAAGGCTTTTCTATCAAAAACATTCAGGAATAACACCACAGAAAATCAAAACCCTCTTCCAAACCTCGCTCCAAAAGCACATAAATCCCCAACCTGCACCACTCACTTGCAGGCACTGATGCTGAACTACACAAAGTCTCCAGGTATATTTTAAAAAGCCCAAATTAACTTGATTCAGTAGCTGCAGGGGCTTTGCACTATTTATCCAGCTGCAAGGCCACTTAGATGATTTGTTTCTCCTCAATATGTGAATACTTTGCACCACTATTTGTTAACTGTTTGATAAAATAACATAATGCAGGAGGTGATGAACTCTTGACACATCTCTGAATCTGTCACCTCATCCTTTATCCAAAGCTTTCTCTTTGATTCTGGCCATCAAATATAAAACAAGCAGCAGATCTCAACAGATAACTCACTCAGTAGTTACCTGTGGCACATAAGCTATACAGCTCCAGCAAGGCAAAAAGGCTGATATGAGCTTTCACAGTCCAGCAGCTGCATTATTACTAACACATTATTAAACAGCAGTTATTGATTTGCCTGTTCCATTTTAGTTGGAGCCTAAAGAAGCTAACAGAGCACAGCTGATGGGAAGGGGCTGGGCTCTGCTTTGTGTTTTCTTTGGTTTAAAAAAAAATTCTTAAATATTTCCTTAACTCAGGATTCAAAGCTTCAGACTTTTAAACTTCCACTAAATAAACCAGCAAATTTTATGTGACTGAAAATAAAAAACAAAGATGGACCTAAAAATTAAAACTCCAGAAGAAAGAGGAGCATAAAACCATAAAAGTATGACTTCCAAGTATTGCAAAGTGTGAGTTAAAAGTGCTCAGTCAGCCTCCCCTCTCTGTGAAAGCTCATGGGCCCACCTCAAGCAAGCAGAAAGCAATCAATGAAAAAAAGCCTCAACATTTCAAATAGGAGACAGCACTGGGATGCATTCACTTTCCTTCCATGATCTCCAGTCAGGACCATGACAAGAGCAGCTCTCCAAATACCCCAGAACATCTTCACTGCAGCACTTGATGTCTGGCTGACATACTTTTTTAAAGCTTCACATTCAGAAAGTGAATGTTCTTCTTTTGGAAGAGCACACAACTTGCATGGATCCATACAGAGCAGTCAGGGATTAATTCACAACACACACACACACTGTGCCCAAAATACCCAATCCATTTCTCAGATTACTATGTGGAGCCTTTTGCTTCTGGAACTTCCCTTCAACTGTCCATGTAGGAAAAAAAAATCTGCAAAAAGGAATTTTTTATGCCTGTAAGATTCACCCCCAGGCTCTTCTTACACAGCTGGAATTTGTAGATGTCTAAGTTCCCTGAATGGCATATAGATATATTATGGCTGTCACCTACAAGATCCCATTCTATCACTGGATAGCATTCACACATTCATTAGAGAAATCCAACAAGTAAGCATAGACAATTAACAAAAACATTTAGGAAGCAAGAAAGAGAAATTAATAGTTTTTGTCTAAGTTTTCTTGAATAGCAGTGAGAAGCAATACTTCTTCAAAAGAAAAAAAATTAGGTATCTTGGCTCCCACAGATATTAAGACACAAGCAGGTAGGAATAATTATAATCTGCTGACCTGTGTGTGTGAAACACTGAGATGTAAAAACAACAGAATCATGAGTTTGTAAGTCATAGATGGAGAAAGTGTAAGCACTTCCACCCATTCCACAGGATTACATCACCTTCTTCAATCACCAGCTAAATGCATCATCCAACATCCCTATTTTAGTGTTTTCTGAGACATGATCTCTGCAAGTATCTGCATCTTTCATTTAAAATTACTTTCCAGGCAGAAGAAGAAACTGGAGTAAACTGAATGAATTTAAATTCATTACCAATTAAGTGTAATTTAATTCATGATTCTTTCAACTTTCTCGTGAGAATTGGGAGCTGCAGGAGGGATGCATACCTGACTGATGGGGCTTGATTTACTGCTGCTGCCCCCCCCAGGAAATCACATCCAGCTATATATAGCTATCAGAAACCTCTTGGCCCAGAAAAAAAGATGTTTACAAGAACAGATTTTAAGAACAACATCTGCGTAAGAACTTGAGCATGTGTTTCTAAAAAGGTAACAACATGCTGGCTTTTAGGAAGATAATTAAACCCCCAAAGTTAGCATCCAGGATGGTTAATCAGAGAGGCTCCAGCTCACATGACAGAGCTGGAAACTTAAATAAGAGGCGAGAGGCAGCTAATAAACCAGATGAGATCCTGATTAGCCAGATTTCAGAGGTTGTAGGTGTCAAAAATGTTAATTACAGGTTTATAAAATGCTTGTAGCTGATTTCTGTGAGCAAGTCAGTGAGCCAGTCAAGGTCCTGGTTTAACCAGGAGACAAGATAAGGAGTCATGTCTGACCTACAGTCCTGACCAGGGACGGTCCCGTCAGCAGAGAGAAATCCACAGCCTGAGCCAGCCCAGCAGGGAGCATCCCCTGGCTCCTGCACCTTCCTGGCTTCCCACAGCATTACTGCACTGGTGATTCCTCCTTGTTTCTGCTGGGGAATGGGCAACAGCTTTTACCAGCATCACCCTCTGCCTTGCCTCCAAGTAGGCACCATCCAGGTGCTGAGAAAGGTGTTGTGACCCTGAGTTAAATTTTAACTTTGAGTTTGCATTTGGAAGAACTAATATAATACTCTTTTTTAATTAATTTCAAAAATTTGTTCCTGGCCAGCAAAGAAAAATTATATTTGCATTGACCCAAATTCCTGAGGAGTTACCTATAATAATATATAATATAGGATAATGCCTAAATTAGCTACAACACACAGAACTGGCAAGCACTTGTGGGAGAACAGGAATGCCCAAGTATTTGTCAGAGACAAGCAGTGGAAAAGGGGCCAGCTCTCCACAAGAAAGGAGAAACCCAGCAGAAAAAGCTTTGCCCAGCCTAACTCAGCTGTGGAGCCTCAGAGGAGCACAGGGATCTCATGGCAGTAAGAGGTGCAAGGCCAGCTGTGGGAAATCTGCTGCTCTTCATTCTTCATGCATCCTTCTGAGCATCTTAATTCTATTTGCAAGAGCTGTGATGAGTGGAGAGGGTGGTATACATAAAACAGATTACTGGCCAGGGCTTTAGAAAGAAAGCAGTAGGTATGGGTATGAGGAATCTGGTCAGGAATTAAATTTGACACAGAGCAATTTCAGATATAACAAGATAACATATGTGAATGTCATATTTGAAGATTATGAAGATTCAAAAAGGTCTTATACAAGAGACTTCTCCTTTTACTAACATTTTTTAATTGCTTTTTTTGAGCAAAGAAACTCTTCCCCTTAGCCCACCTTTATTCAAGGTGCAGAAGCAGAGATTCCTCATGAGCATATGTTAGTTATAAAACAAGTTTTCCTAAAATTCACTAAAGAAAAACAGTACTGCAACTGGGCTCTTATAAAATACAAGAAAATATAAAAATTTTTTCAGCATCTGGAACTGCTCCACTCAGCCCCTTGGGGCTGCTCAGATATTCTGCTGCTATCGACTCCCCACTCAGGTCTAATATTTCAGCAGAAAAAACAATGAAGTTGGGAAAACTTGCCAGTATTAACTATAAACTCTACAAAATGAAAAGCAGGTTTTTCTTATTATCCGAGCTGTTACTCTTTTCAATTGGATGACTAATTGCATGACTATTCCTTTAAATTAGGTGACTTGGAACAAGAGCACTTTTAACCATAATTAAAAAAAAATCTCGATAGAGAGATAACTCAGGTAACTGCAGTTCCCACCTTTAAAATTTGGTGTGACACAACTTCATTGTACTCCACAGGTGACTAAATAAAAACATTGATTAATCCAAGTTTATCTTCCACATCAAGCTACAGTCAGAGCAACAATTCAGCTGCAGAGTACTGTTCTACTTGTAACACGCCATGCTCTGGGGGCAGAATAATTTGTTTCCTATACTAAATTGGCTGTATTTATATATATATATATATATATTTTTATATATATATATATATATATATATATATGGTTATATATACTCATATATATTTACTTTATATGTGCATGTGCACTTATGTGCATATATAAAATATATATGTATATAAAAGCTCAGTACCTTTTTCTTTTGCCCGTGGTGCTCATTTCACAGGAGCAGCTGCCCTGCTGATGTTAACAGGATTTTAGCATCATAAATCAAGAGAGAATACGTCCTCCCCTCAGTCTGTGGGCCACACGTGGGGAGGTGTAAGAGCAGTGCCAGGACAGCAGGAGCTGCAAGAGCCACCCAAGGAGCTGGGTTAGTGCAGACACAGCTCCTTCAGACCCAGCTCAGTGCTGCCCCTGCAAGAGCCCAGACATTTGAGCTGTTAATTTAAAACCAGTTCGGTGTGTTTGTGGGAGCTGTGAAACACCCAATAAAAATACCACGTGGAGATGCCCAGGAACTCTCCTGTGCTGCTGCCAGCAGCAGTTACCTGGCAAGGTGCTCTCTTGTGCTACGGAGATCTCCTGCTAGATAAGTAAAACTCTGGTGTGCATTCAGACTTTCTGCAAACTTCAGCTGCATCTGGGCTTGCTTCGCCACAAAAGGTGGGGTCCCCATCAGCCAGACAAATTTATCACCCTGTAACTCACAGTTCAGGTTTTCAGCTGAAATGGCTGGCAGAAAATTCAGGCAAAATGGCAAGTAAACACTTCTGATTTTCTAGCTGGAGAGAAGTATACAAAATCCAGAGCCTTGTTAAAACAAATTTTTCCTAAGTTCTATGAAATCTGGCATTCATAAACATACCCCTGCCATTTGTAAAATTCTAGAGTAACTACCTGTAAAAAAATGCATCTGTAATATGGAAAGGAGCATGGTCAACAAAGGACTTGCAATGTCATGGGCTTATTTAAGAATCTCCTTGCTTAACAAAGGCTACTTTTACTTAACAGTGTGTAGAACAAGAAGGCATTTGGAAGTCTCTCACTTAGAATTCAGTGGCAGGAATTGGCGTTATAGAAATACATTTCTTTTACCAGACATTTAATTTTAAATCCTTGCGTTCATGAAGTATTTACTGCCACAGCACACAAGACATAAGTGCACTTTTCCAAATATAATCCCCCATCTGATCTATAATTTATTTTTTATAAACTCTGTGAGTGCTGTAGTAACGCCATTCAACTACTTTATTTTCAAATTGAATCAAACTCTGTACTACCATCCAGAAAGACTTTTGTGATCTCCACTGTCCTGCTGTGAACAGATCACTGAGTTCATCTAAGCTGAAATACGATGTCACAAACTCAGCTGAAAAATACCTTCCATGTGCTTTCTCCACAGAGAACCCAGGCTGGATGTTTCTCTCTTTGGGTAAGCAGGTATATATAAAACATACAAGATTCTCTGGAGAAAATTAAGGTTCATAAAAAGTCTTGTTTGTTTCCCTATTCCCATCCTCTGGATGAGGCCATTAAAAACGTCTCTACCAATATCCTGTGACAAAGCTAAAAACCTCCAGTTTCTCTTGCTGAACCTCTTCCCTGAAAGTGCTAATGGGTAACAAAGCAGACACTAATTGAAATTGATTTTTGCTGAAGCAATTTTTACATCTACGAATTTTTCTAGGAAGAAAACAAAGAAATCATTGGCAAACAGCGCTTGAGCAGCAGTGAGGGATGGCTGGGAATCCACAGACATACAAAGGAAAAAACAGGTTTATGTTTTGAACAAATTATTGTTTCCTAAAGAGAAACAAGCTGGAAATCAATAGTATTAAATCAAACAGTGGCAACCAGTCCAAAATGTTTGCCAAGCTTAGGTGGTCTGAATGCCACTGCCGTGGGACCCTTTGAAGTAAGGTAATTTTTCCTAACATCCAATCAACCTCCAACACCCAATCAACTTCCCCTGGCACAACTTGAGGCCGTTTCCTCTTGTACCATCACTTGACACTTGGGAAAAGAGACCAATCTCCACCTTAGAGCAACACACAAAATTAGAAAATTAATGGGGTTTAAGTAAGTTCCAATAATAAATTATTATCTGCTCACCCATTAAATAACAGTGTCAAATAGTATTTGTTAGCACTCTAGGGAATGACAAAGTCCAAACAGGTGTTGCTTCCAGGCATTGCTGCCACATCCAGAGTGGAAGCAATGCCTTGAACGGGTAGTATCTGTACACCAGCTACAAGGGGTGATGGAAAATGCACTCAAAAGGATGCCCAAATAGTTCATGCCTACAGTTCATCCTTATTCAGCAATCTAAGTGCACATTTAATCACACTGAATCACCTGTCTTAAAAAATACACTATTTCCCTGTGTGGCTGTTGTGCTTTTTTATTAACACAACTGAAGTCTCTTGTATTAGGGGTCCAGTTCAGTGCAGCACTGCGTGTTGTACAGGCTGATGCTTTGTAGTGTAACTCCACAGCTGGCTCCCTCCTGAAAATGCCCCCGCTCCCTGCACTGCCTCATTTTCCTTGCAACTACAAGGAAATAATGGCATTTAAAGAAAGAGAGAGAAAATCAAGTGCCTGAGTGCCTGCAGGAGTATTTTTGGTTGGCATTTAGCTGCTGCTGGTTCCCGATGCCCACAGAGAGTGACAAGTGTAACTTTGAAATCGTAAGAGAACAAACAGAAATTCTTTTCCTGGCAAGCTGTCAAAAAAACCAAACACTACTATACTGCACAGTAGAGTTTTATTCTGGGTGGGCCCTGGATACAAGCAGAGAAAAACTGAACAGTATCAATTTCAAAAAAAAAAAAAAAGCTAAGCGAATCCAAGCTTCGTTTAATAGAAAAGAACTGTGAGAAGAAAAAGAAAAATGCCTCTTGACTGTTCAGAATTTCTTTATAATAACTGGGAATTTTTACTGCAACATAATTAAAAATTTATAATAACCCCCATACAACCAGGTTTGACAGTGTTACAGAAAAAGGTCATATCTTCTGAATACTTAGGTTAGCAGCATGGATTCAGCTACTGAATGGAAATTAGGTCTAAGACCAACAGACATCACTGGAAGTTAGCATCATCCACCCAGAGCTGGGGGAGTTTTTAAAAAATCTCCTCTTCCATGACCAAATGGTCAATTACTGTCTCAGAAACTTTAATATTAAACCCATTTCAATGAGTAGATTCTACACCATTAATAAAAAATGAAGGTTCTGCCACAATGCAGCTCAGAGTGAGCACTGCAGTGAACACAAACCAAGTTTCATTTCACTCTTAATATAAGGGAACATGTTTTTCCATTCACGTGTGTTTTTAAAATATGAAACATACAAAATATGAAAGACAGTTCCTTAGTGTAAAATTAACAGTCATTAAATAACCAGTTTCATAGAAGAATTTAGACAACTCAGATGTGCACAGGCAATGTATCTTTTCAACAAAAAGAAAGTACCAGATATTAAATTAGAAGATGAATCAACATCAAACTTCTCTCGCCAAGTCTTGCTTCACCTGGAATAAAACCAAGGACACACTAAGACAAAGTACTACACATCCAACTAAGTAACCAGGGATTTTATTGACTTCTAAATGAATTAACAAAAGAAAGTGTAAAATGGCTTAGTGTATTTCTCCTTTGTGGGGAAGTTAAGGTTTTGGTAACTTAGGTCAACTATACCTTTAAAAAATCTGCAAGGGAATTAAGTTATATATCGTGCCTCCATGACTCCCTGTCCTGTGAAGATGTAAAGCTCAGACAGGTAAAACCAAAGTCATGAGCACACCTGCCCTGTGCTAAAACCCTCAGCTAATGATGAGCAGAAACACCTGCACAGCCAGGCTGGACACAGGGCAGGACAGTGAGCAGGGTCCAGCACCTCTGGGCAGCCCCACATGGACACCAGTGCCTGCACTGGGAAACAACACACACAACTGGTTATGGACCCACAGCCAATGGCGTCCCACCCTTACTCATTAATTACAGCTACACAGCCTGTGTTTAATTACCTTTTACGAGCAGGAGGCTCAATTAGATGAGTAAGGATGCTGTACACTAACGCTCCCTTTATGCAGATTCTGTTATTATAAATCAGAAAATTAAAAACGGAGATAGTGCTTATGATTCCTGATTAAGGCTCTGTAACAAACAACAGCCATCCCTGTTCAATCTCACCCCCACGGAGATCCTGACCAGGACTCTCCTCAGTCAGGCCCCCAGTCCTTTGTGGGTCAATACTAATCCAGCAGAATGCCAGTGGCCACCCCACTGACCCCACAGGGATCTGCACCCAGATGGAAGAGCACGTTCCATGACATGTGAACACTACAGGTCACACTGACAGGAGCAACCAGTTCCTCCACTGCTGGGAAGCTGCCACTGTGGTCCAAACCCAAGCCTAAAGAAGACAGGGCTGGCTTGCTCTCCCCAGTGCTGCAACCCAGCAACATGCAGGAAATGCAGGTTCAGTCTCTTCTTCAGCCATAAAACAAAGAGGCAAGATACTGAAAAATGGATTAATGTCAGGGAAATTCTGGCTTCTTCCTTCACCTGCACCAAGTCGAATGGTTTTTAAAAATATATACTTTTCTGTATTTTACATGCAATGTTTTTTTAAGGTCTGCCTGAATTCAGATTTTTTTTGATCCAAACTTTGCCATTTGTTTGGAGCATGTCTGCCATGGCGCCACTACCAAGCAGACTTTTGCTAATCTAAGTTTAAGAAAATAAAGCACTTTTTTTTCTGAAGCAGAAAAGCAAAGAAACTTAATATTTACCATATGATGGTATCAAATGCAGGGAGGAAAAAAATAAGCCCACTATGCATTGATTCCCTCTCTGGGAAATTAGGCAAGGAGCACGGGACGTTTTAGCAGAGAGGAAAACAAGTCTTTCCCCAAAAGGCAATAACTGGGATGGACACGGGGTCAGGGTTACACAACCCCGGCAAGCCGTGATTGATTTTCCCTCCAGCCAGGGAGAGCTGAGCGTCCTGGAATGCCTCCATCCCCTTCTCCAGCTCACCTTCTCCAGCTAAAGCCTCAGGGAACGGCAGGAACGATGAATGGTGCTACTGTTTGGGTTTTAATTGGTGGGAAAAACCTTATTCCTTTTTTCTTTTTTTTTTTTCCTTTTTTTTTGGTTTTCAGTTACAAGCACCACCAGCAAGTAAAGAAAAAAACAAAAAACAACCAAACAACACCAACCTCATGACTTGATATTTTTTAGAACAGCTTTAGTTAAAAGTAAGGCAGTGAAACCAGTGCTGTGATACACAACACACTTGCTCATTCAAGTGCTGGGCTCAAATGGGCATTTTGCAATTCTGAACTGGACCTGCAGATTAGTCCTGAAAAAATACTATATCAGAAAAGCTTTTGGTAATTTGATTTTGAATTTTAAAATAAGCCTGTTTTCCTCCCCGTTACAAAAGAGAGCAACCACATCTGAAAGAAGTTATTTTCCACCCACGTAGGGATTCCACCCATAATAAAAGGTCACTTATTACCCCACTTTGTGAATACAAAAGAAACCTCCAGCTGAATGGGGTCTCCACCGAGGGGAACAGATGGGCCAAGCCTGTTACACAGCGCTGCTGTATTGACTGGTGATGGAACCGAAATCGCATCGCCATGGCAACCCCTGCGCTGCCTCCTCCCTCAAGACAACAAGAAATAGCTCACGAGAGGTATTTTAGGAAACCCATAAAAAGAGGAAAACTGTGTTTCTTCCTTTCCAATTATTTAAAATGTACCTACAAAAGGTGCTTTCAGGAAATGGGTGGATGCCGTTTGCTTCCACAGAGTGAAAAATCGTCTTTGCCTGTGCTGTAGAGACTAGCAGTGAACGCTGGGTCCTGATCAGCCTTCTAAAATGTTAACTCCAAACTTTATAGCCCTTCCACTGAAAGTCTTTATGCTGATTTTCTGGTGTATCTACTTTGGGGGTTTTATTTTCCTAATTCCACAGAGAGCTGTCTGAAGCGAGGTCTAATGAAATCCAGCCTGTTTCTTCTCTGCAAAAGACCAGAGGTTACACCTACCTGCAATGCTCACATCGTTTTTGGTATCGTATTGTACATAATAAATAAAAATGCTGAGGAAGACTTTTGCTTTGCAAAAATCCCTTTATAAGAATGCAAAAAAACCCCACAAGACCGAACTCCCCAGTGTGAGGGAGGGAATGGAAGGAGGGTGGGTGCCAGTGAACTCCTGACTTCTTTTAAGCAGGATATCCCCAAGCTTTCAAACAATAATAAACACTTCATTCTCCAAATACAGCTCTCTGAAGTACTTGTTTCCTTCCCACTGAAATTAATTGGGGTTTAATTTTCAGGAGAAGATTCCATCTCTAATTTCAGACTTGGTTACAGTGATAGACGTCAGAGACATTAAAACTGTGAGATATCATTTACAAAAGGACAGATCTCCCAATCTTATTAAGTGGTCCTAGTGAATCTCTTGCACAAAGCCTATGAAACTAATAAACGTATTTGATTTTCACAGCATTACCTCAAAACACCAAGAACATAACCAAAGCAGTTCCAGCTGTTTCATGTATACTTGAATAATTTTGGAAACTTTCATTTCTGACGCACCCCTGAAGGGCCCCACTTGGATTATAAATGTTTTTGTTTTGGTTGGCAGAAGCCCCTGTACAATCTTTGATTTAATATCAGCTTTAAAGCAATAATAAAAATAATAATCTCACTCACATGCCAAACCACCCATGCTGCTGTGGACCCCAGGGGAGGGACTGGCTGTGGGAATCCTGCTCATCTGTTCCCGTTGTGTTTTCTTAACTCTGCAGATTTGAAGATGCTGTAACACAGATTTCCTTGCCCCAACGTCTGGGCAGCTGAATTCAGTAGCTTTCCACGATTAAGTAATCCCAGCACTGGCACAGTAGGTTGTGTGCAGCTGCTGCCATTCAGTGTAAAAGACCAGCCAAACTACGTCTGATTTCTGAATATTAAAGATTTTGGGGGAATAATCACGAAGCTTCCCAAGGTTAGGTACAGCAGGCAGTAGAAACAAGATAAGAGCCTTGGCTGCTCACTTTTTTAATTGTTAAATTCTGAAACTCAGTGGGGTTTTATCGTCACATCTAGGAATTGGCAGTATTTAAAATGCATGGGATTTTTGTAGGCTTTTGCTTGCTTCTTTTTTCTTAAGGAGCTAAAGTTCTCCTTCAAAAAAATTCCAAAAATGGCAGAAAATCTCCCTGCAGCCTTTTTCTCCTGCTTGCCACGGCACAGCTCACTCACTCCGTTTCACCTTTCTTGTTTCCTATTTACAACATACATTTCAGCTCAAAGCATTTCCACTCCTTCCCACACAGAACCCACTGGATGATGCTCCTCCACTGCAAACTGCTGTGAAGGGAGCTGCAGGTGACAGGACCTTTACTTTCTACTGCTAAAAACCATATGGTTCCATCCCCAAACTCTTGCACACTCATCCCATTTGCTTTAGGCTGTGTTAGTCATCCTCTCCACACCCCTCAGCACTGATAAACTGAGGGATTACTCTTGGGGTTAAACAGTATCACCTCATATCTAGCCTAAATTTGCCTAATTTATGATACCTTGGACAATTTCTTGTTTTCATCTTGGATTAGGCAAGTGTCTCTCTTGTGTCTCAAATGACATGGCCTTTAAATCATCCTTGTGCATCTTCACCAAAGCTTTCACCACCTGAGAGAGGGACCCAGCTCTCAGCTCCCCTGGAACAGCAATTCCCTGTGCCTGGAATGGGAGAGATACCTCACTGTGGCCACGGCTCTGCAGAGGCAGCTCTGGAAGTCCATGTTCATCTACAGAGTTGGCTCACCACTGCAAGTATGACATGCAGCTTTTGCTTTTCTGCATCTGACTTCACACACCAATATATTAAATCGTATATTAAAATAACCCCATAAAACCAGGCAATCCAGAGCTATCTGTGCCTACAACTTCCTGTCTTCAGTAATCTCCATCTTTGTTTCAACAACAAACATCAATGATGTCTTTACAATTTTTCCTACATCATGGATAAAAATGTCAGCAAGGATTAAGACAAATTCTCTACAGGACTCTGGTACAAACTGCCCATTTTTAATCCACTTCATCTTTAGTGTTCATTTTGCATCATTCTGGTTTTCTACTTAATATGTTGTATGGTATCAAGTCAAATGTCACAGAGAAACCTAGACTGTTAAATCAACACTATCACCCTCATTAAAAATAATCCCATAAAAAGATCCTGCAGTTTGACAATTTATATACTATAAATCTGTGCAGGCAACTTAATTTTCCACAGTTTCAACCCACGCTGTTATTTTTTTAAAACATGGCAAGCAAACTATTAGCAGAGGCAAAAAGACATTGTAATCAGCAGAAAGTAATTTACACCACACAAAAAAAAATTACTCACAACCTTTTGAAGCTAAACCTGAGAGTTAAACTGAGCACCACTGAAACCAGATGTCTTGAGTTGCAGCAATAGCACCATTTTAAGAACATCTACCTCAATCAGTAAGGCCCCTGATGCACCACTCACATTCCTGTCACTGCAAACAGGAGCAAGATTCCTCATCTTCAAAAAATTATATTTTCAAAAAAGATATTTTCACATCTTTATTCCTTAGATTACATCTTACTAATGGAACATTTAAAAAATGGGTTTTACTCCATGGAGGAAGAGAAATAATATTCTCAGAGCTGTGGTGACATAAAGATACTGGTACAATAGGAAATTCATTTTGTCACTACATTGCACTGTGTAAATAGAAAGCATAATTAACAAGGACAGGCATGTTAATTTTGGTTCCTTTCAAAACCTGCAGGCAAGGGGAGGAAGACGGGGAATGACAATATTTGGCAATAGCAAGAAAAACAGTTGCAAATGAGAGTTTTTCAGCTCTCTTAACCAGCTTTAGTAACAACTCAGAATAAAAATAAACTTATGAACACTTTCATACCCTTTAGAGTGCCCCATTTAAAAAGCATATTAAATCTAAGTCATATGTACCATTATAACAATTCTCTTTTTGCCCCCAATATGAATTAAGAATATTAAATATGTACATAAAATAGTAGCCCATGTTTGAATGTCTCCAGAATTAAATTCTCAATAGGAAAATATTTTTTTTCATTTTGGGGTGGGTTTTTCTTGTTTTGTTTTTTGGGTTTTTTTGGGTTTTTGTTTATTTGGGGGTTTTGTTGTTGTTGTTGTGTGGTTTTTTGTTGGTTTTTTGTTTGTTTTGGTTTTTTGTTTTTGTTTTTTTCTTACTTGAAGCCACAATGATATTCAAAACCAGGTCTAGCTTACAACACCCAACAAAAGTAGAAAGATCTGAAATTTCTTGGATTTTTTAAAGTATCTTCCTTTAAAATTTACCAGTAAAAGATTTTCCATTTCCTTTGTGAAAAAGACAAATACAGATTTCTCTGTCTCCTTGAAAACAAGTGTTGACAAAAATAAGGTAACTACTAAAATACAGCCTTTTTCCTGTCCTTGGGAGGCATTACTGCTCTGACATTACATTTACTATCAAGTAAAGCCACTCAAACTATATGTAATCTAAAGAGTAACTCGTTGAGCAAAACAGAGAATTTCCAAAAAAGTAAGAGCAACCAATTATCCAAATTTTAGCAATAAATTTGTATAAAATACACAGGATTCTGGTTTACTGTGACTAAAACGGACATACACAACAACCTGACATTGTCAGCAGCTGTCTCTTCATTTGTTTTTATCACTTTCTAAATTCTATCAGATGCCAAAGTCAACTTGTATTATTTTTTTAAGAATAAAACAGATTTAGAAAATTAAGGGAAGGAGGCATCACCTTCCCCTCAGCAGTGTGTTAAACCCCTGATGTGCTTGACCCTACCCATTACCCCAGCTGAGAGGGAAATGCTCTGCCCCCAGACTGCTGCACCATGATGGGAAAGCATCTTCTGCCAGCAAAATCAAGGAACCAGCCAGTTCAGTTTCTAACAAACCCTCTGCAGCCACTCCTCCCTACTCCATCCCCATTTAAACACTGGGTAGGCAACACAGTGCTTTCCAATCACTCCAGGGACCTCCACCCTTATTAAAAGTCACATTTTCACCTTGTAGTGCAACACTCATCACCATCTTTGCAAAAACCCGCTTGCTGCTGGTTATGACTCGCAGATTTCCTGCATTACAGCTTTTCAATGAACAGTGATTTACCTAACTAAAAGCACATTTATCAAGACAAACTCCAAACAAGTGTAAATTTGAAATTTAAATTCCATCTCTCTGATAAAACGCTGCAGCCAGATCAAAGAAATCAAAGCGGCGGGGTTGCTGCAACACACGAAAAACACCAACTCCAGCTGGGAGAGCTGTGGAAGTGAAGAGCTGGGATGCTTGGGAGAGGGACTGACAGCACCAAGGAGAAGTGAAACCTGACAAGGAGGAGAACTGTGATCACCCAAGAAACCACCTTCAGCCTCTGATGTAGATATAAAGATCTCATTGAATAAGGGCATAGAGCTAAGGAAATACAGGATCAGACCACAGAGCCTGGGCTGAGGAACCTCCGTGGTAAACCTTTGCTTTCAGTCAAGTCCATGATAAATGAACCAAAGAAGATCTCTGGTTGGTAACAGGGCACAGTAAATATTAAGAGTGATTAATAAACAAATGCCAGACTACTAAAATAATTGTCAATGCTGAATATCCTCGAGTGGCTTTGCATCCACACACCACCAATGACAACCAGTGGAACAGCAATAACCTGGGAAAGAAGAAACAGCCAACAAAGGATTAAGAGAAAACCTCAGCATAAAATCTTGCAATAACTTTGGCTGGAAAGGAGAACAAGATCATCTGGTCCAACCTGACCTCCTTCTCAAAACAGGGCTCCAAAATGGAATTTGTACAATACCACTTCCTAATGATTTGGGAAATGGATATACTGGTCAGGAAGTCCAGGGAATGCTGTGAAGCTACAGTATCACCAGTGATGGAATGACCTTGCAGCACAAGTAACTAGGAGATCAAATCCAAGTTGAGGTCAAGATTTGTTAACAGCTAGTGATGAAAACAGTCAAATGATGCAAAGCCATTTACAATGACTAAATAAACCAGTGTGGATTCCTCGAGGCACTCAAGTACCAGCATTAACAGGATGAAGAAGGTGACAAACTCCTGACAGACCACCATGAGATCTGGTTGGATCAAGACAAAAACAGATTTGCAAACAGACCTAATAAACGAAATGAGGAGTTGGGCAAAAAATGCTGAATTTCTCTATAGGGCTTGACATCCTCATCTCTCAAAAATAAACCAGTGCTGTGAAAAAGCTAACAAAAAAAAAAAAAAAGGTGTGTTGACTTAACAGTACTCGTCTTGAGCTGTGCATCCCTGGTGTCAAAAAAGGCAGAATTGTACCATGAAGAGCCTGTATCAGTCTTCCTTTACTCTTAGCTTGTGTGCCATGCATTGAAATGAAACTCAAAATTCACATTCCCTAGGGGACCAAGGGACCAGCAATGCTGAAGCTGCTGGATGAGTGTGAAGGGTTAGCACTGGGCCGGGTGGGAAGGCAGTGAACTGAGTTTCTAAATTCAAGCAGTAATTTCCGAAGAGGGGACCTACATCCAAGACAACCCTGGTTCAAAGGCTCCTATCAGACTCTTTCCACTGGGAATTCAGTGCCTGGGTCCCCCCCTGCAGCCTGAGGGACCAGCAGGAGCCTCCTGCCACTGCCAGCTAAAAAGCCTTTCATATTAGGACAACCTGTCAGAATCCTTTCGGGACAATGACAGATAATCACACTAAATTATGAATAAAAGAAGCAATGGCTCCTTTCTGGAAAAGCACCAAAACTGAGGCGAAAAGGCTCATGAAAGTATTTCTAATAGATCTCTGAAAAACTGTCTACAGCTTATCAGTGAACGCATCTTGGCATGAAGAATGAATAATTCCAAGAGCATTTGATATATTGATATAATTTACATATACATAGATGTGATGCAAATGTATATAATGTGAATTTATAGAAACACAAATTTTTACTAGAAGGGCACAGAGCCAAACTAAAAGGGAACAATGGACAAGATGTAAAATACAGTTGCTCTTCCCGTGCCTCTTGCAGGGGTTTTCCTGATTCATGATAAAAGTATAAAGCAACACACATATTTTACTCATCAAAATATATTGCTGATAAATCTTCAGTGACTTTCCATGGCAGTTCCACAACTCCTGAAGTCACTTGGAGTTTTAACTAGTATTTCCTCTCAATGCAACCTGGTTTCCTTAAAAAAATTACATTACAGTTACTCAACACTTCTTTAAGCAATGAAACCCAGGCAGAAATCTGTTTATTGGTATCCAAATCCCCATATAAAACAACATTCAGTATTTCCTTGCAATTGGCCCCACAACTTACAAGCCCAAACCACTATGGAAATATATAGGACAAGATATTTATTGCAACCCATCCAAAGTTTCTTGACTGTTGACTCCGTATCTGCTTCCCAGAGTCCTGCTGAATGTTTACATAAGATGATTGCTTTTAATCTTTCTGTATTTGCTTCAGACATGCCCTGACAACCACTTAGGAAAGTGGTATATTCCTGACAAAATGAATCATTTGTCTTCTACCACCAAGTTGCAGATCTTTGTTACAAAAATAGAAAGGCTAGAACATGCCCTAGGAAGTCTCTTTCTCTGCTTTGAAATTATAGGGAGCAGATATACTCAATTTGAAAATCCTGTGATAAAAAAATTAAAATTAAAAAAACGTGGCACAATTTCCTGAAGCATGAGCTCATAATGGGAATAACATACTGTGACAAGTGGATTGCAAGAGGAAAAATACAGCGTGGAATTGCACAACTCCTTTCTAAGTCAAAGTACTGGCACCATGTTCTGCTGAGAAAACCTTTTGTACTTCTGATTTAATGATAAATTTCATGTGATTTCTCCTGGTTGGAGGAATGGAACAGAAACAAAACCAAAATACTGTCCTGACGTATTAGCATTAAACATCTCCTTTAAGAAATAAACTTCGTGTCTTTGATTGTTACATAAAATTCTATTTTCAGCCTGAACAACAGGGAGAAAAAGAACAAGAAAATAACTACAATTATTCTCAAACCAAGAATCCATTAGAGGTCTAAAAACATGAAGGAAAAATCCTTTTTAAGGAAGAAAATACTTCATATTCCAGTTTTCACCACCTCTTCTTGGCAAACTGTGGTCAGTGCTAAACTCCTACTCAACCAATGCATCTGGAACAGCCTCCCCCCCTCAAACTCCTGTCCTTCACAGTGTTAACCACTTCTGGTTTTTTCCAGCTCTGACCTTCCCAAGGCTATCACTTCCTAACTCTATTTTCTGCCTTCCCTTCCCAGAAATGAGCCCTCCTCCTCCAACATCCAGCCAGGTTCAGAACCTGTTCTTTCCTCTGCCCATCCTTTTCTTTGATGTGAGCAAACTCCATCACTCTTATGCCAACAGCTCACACTCTGAGTTTCTCCAAGATGAACCTAATATCAAATTTTGCAAAGGTGCAGAATTTGCATTCAGTTACGACCAAAGCAGAACCATCACTTTGCTCTCCATCCTCCCTGGAGACCTCAGCCATCTATAATTTTTCCCCTCAGCAAATAATGCCATCAGGCCACTGCTTCACAGCAGAGCATCAACAGAAATTTGTCCTCACTCTTTCTGAGCCTTTTTAGACAGATCTAAGTTGTGCTGTTTCTACCCTGCAAGTTACAAAACATCAGGAGGAGGAACATCTTCTTATGACCATGAAGTCATCTACTGCACTTTTCCCCAATGGCCTTTATGATAACCACATTCCCCCACCAGGCTTTTGCCAAATACTTGGTATTTTCTTCCCTTATTCTTTTCATCATCTCTGTCTTTAAGCCCCTGCATTTAATTGGCTTTGGCAACTCAGGCACAACTGAAGGGGTTTTTTTCCCCATTCATGTGTAAAAGATGTAATTGCAGTTGCTCGCCTACATTTTGCTCACTGAGGATACAGATCACCATTTTCCAGCTCACTGTACTTGCCTTCAAGCTTTCTGGCTTTTATAGACAGCATTATTCCTACATATGTCATCTTTTTTCCCCCTGACAAAAAATCGCCCACTGATGTCTCTTTGTTAGAATACAACAAATCATAATTATTAGTCAACAGTATAAATGTCCACCACAGGACAAAAGCAAATCTGGGGCTTTTCCTTCACTGAAAAACCCTTTGGTTTAGAGTTGCTTCCTACTTCTAGCCTATTTCATCTGCCAGTTGAAATACAGAGTGACCTCTCCATATGGCACTTTCAGCATATGGAAAAAAGATACAGATGCACAAATGTTTTGTCTAAAGCATGGAGAAACTGGAAAGCATCCTTCAGTTCCAATTTATTGTCTTTGCACTGATACCGTAATTTAGAAAAATTAAAATGTTCCAAACTTTGTGTTTGATAATAACTAACATTTCTAAAGCAGTTTTTCAGATGCTCTTTTTGAAAAAATGGACTATATAAGTCTTCAGTATTAAGCAAAAAGGTTTTTGTGAAGAAAAATACCAGTTACTGATGTCTATCCAACAATCAAATGTGCCCCTGTGTGGGCTGTACACACTCATTCTCAGAACAGACCTGCTGATGACTGAGCTATTGCTTTCAGAAAAATCAATTTTTTTCCTTCAAAATCCTTCAGAAAGTTACGTGGGGTTTTTTTAGCAATAATCCCAAAACATCTTAAATCATGTGAATAAAGACCTCAAGTTATTTAACCAAAATAACACAGACATAACCACAGAGAGAACAGTCTTTTTATTTTCATGAAAAGGACAAAGGTTCAATACCATAAAGTTCAAACCCATATGGAAAAACAGCAGGATGAAGTCTACTAATATTTCCTAAAATCTGAAACATAGACTTGATCTAAAATAAAAACCCAACCCCTCAGATGCTTCTCCTTCATCCTCTGCATTCAAGAGCTGAAACCACGTGATGTACAAAGCCAACTATTCTGCAATTTGTTGGTATCCACAAGCACTTTTATAGATCTAAAAGCATGAATTTACTATTTTTCTGGAGGCAAAAAAGTAAGATCTTCCCAAGGTGTTGCACTCCCCCTCTCCATCAGGGAGCACCCCATCCCATACATTGCCTTTCTTCTGCAAGCACAGTGTCCAACCTCACAACCAACACATCTCCAGCAAGGGATGCAGGTCAGTGATCTCTCTGGCCCTCAAAGGCCACAGCTGGATGAAGTGAATCTTTATAAGCAACCAAGACATGCTGCTCCCACCAACTAAATTTCCAAGGTGGCCGAGTTGAATGTGTCACAGGGATGTAAAAAGCTCCTCCTGTTCAGGCATTTCCTTCTCAACAAGAGAAAAACTTTTCTTGCAGGCTCTGGTGACAACACAAGCAGGTGATGTTGGGCATGTGTAATCCAAGCACAGAGGCTGTTGGGAATATTAATCCAAGGGGCTCCACCTGTTCAAGAGCAGATGGGGCACCAGAATTTGGAAAGATCCATCAGGGCTTTAGGAGCACCCAAAACCATGGCACCATCCCCTGACCAGGACACAGCAACTTGGCTCCATCAGGAAAAGCAAAGCAAATAAAATTAAACTTTGCAGAAGGCAGATTTGAACAACGTAAGTGGTTTGTCCTTCCATCTTCCATGACAGCAATGCCACTACATCTGTTTGAAGAAGCTTCTCTGCAGTGGCACCTTCAAACTGTAACTTGCTGCACGTGCTCTCTCCTTCTCTCCAGATGTTAAAATCAAGTTAATCTCTCAGCAGAAATGCACAGACTGCTGTCCTTGAACCCCATGCACCACATCCCATGCAAGCCTTGCTGATGCTACATGATCACCAACCAGAGGAAACAAAGCACTGCAAGGTAACAGGAACTGGAGGCGCACGTGGGACACAAGAAATGGTCCTTAGTAATAAAATCAGAATATCTGACAGAAAAAGATTATGTCCCATTATGCCCCCTGGGTATGCTCAGAGGGTACTTAGCTCTTTGTTTCCCCACAATGCTTTTCAAAGGGTTGATCCATCCTTTCCCCAGCTGCTCTCACAAATGCATCCTGTTCCATACTAAATTCAGTGTACTTAAGATGTGCTGTACTTCATCCACTAGAGCATCCAGTAGAGCATCCATCTGCTCTATTCCCACTCTGATCCAGCTCCCACCTGCCTGGCACAGCCCAAAATCTTATGGCAGAAGATGGGCATGGCAACCTAGGGCTCAGCTGGGAGCTTTCCACTGAGAGCCTGCCAACATTTCCTCCTTGAATCCATTCTTCCCACTATGCTCTCCTGTACCCACAGCAACTGTGAAATCACTATTAATTATGCCCTTTTGCCTGACCCACTTATCTCAGAATTGCAGTATCTGGGATGGGCTAAAAACAGAAAAAAAAGAGGAGGAAAGCTGCTCATTTTGCTTTCTGGACAACTCCTTTTAGAAAAGCCAACTCTGTTCTGCTTTTTTCCACTATTTTTTTCCTCTGTCTTTCCTTTCTTCTTCAACTTCTCTTCTGTGTCTTCCTTTTGTTTCTCTCTGCAAGAAGAGGAAGTGGGTTAGGAAAAGGGAACGATGGAGAACGCTGATCTAAATTGCTTCACATCTTCAAATATGTGGAGAGAAAATGATGGGGCGTGGGAAGGGAATGAAGCCCTGTGGGTTTTCTTTTCCAGATGACTTTCTTTCCTTCTGGCTCATGACTGAACGAGATATGAGGGAATAAGAACTGCTGGAGATTTTGGCAAATATTGAAAAGGAGAACATGCAACTACAATTATTCGGAGAATAAGAAGCAAATGCTAAAGAAAAAATAAACCCCACACATACAGACTATGGTCTCTTTCCAGAGGGAGAAGATTTTATTCAGTCTGAATTAAATGTGTTTATTTTTCCCATTAATTCAAGCGTGGATTTCATATAAAATTCACAAATACCTATGTCAAATACAGCAAGGAATACCATCTTAGAGGCATCAGAAAGCATTCTTTTATTATAAGAGAGAAGACACGTGGTTCTGTTTCCTGAAGGATGACAAGGAACCAGAAAGAGATGAAAGCACAACCTTAATTTGCAACTATCAGTGTTAAAATGTTTTTGCCTACACATTAGAAGGCACCACCATGCATTCTTTGTTTACACTGATTTCTGCACTGAAAATAGATTAAAACTGACCCTGGTACTGTGCACTGCTGTCTGGAATATGGTTAATTTCTGGTTCAGAAGAAAGGACCCTCATGATAGCACAGAGTACATGAGCATGCCTGGGCTTGCTCCCACAGAACCTGAGCTGTCCTCCAGGTACTGAAGCAGAAGGCACCGTGCTGCAGCTGCCCACAGAGATCCACGTTCCCCTAGAAATGGCTCACACGTCCTCCCTCATCCCCCTTGCACAAACCAACACTGCCACGAGAACTGCAAACCTGCCGACAGTGAGCACAAGCACAGAAAGTGAGTATTTATTTAAATACAAGCTGCTCTTGAGACGTCCTTTCATGGGTTTGTTTTCTTGCTTGTGACCTTTGGGAAGGAAGGACACGTTCAAAACCTCAGTCACTGTTTGTTTGCAAAGGTGATACCATCCGTGCAATGAGTGCAGTACACGTACCTGATTATTTGCCTTCACCAAATGCATCAGAGAAAACAATTTGTTTGTTTTTAACTCATTTAAAATGGAGGTGTCTTTCACCAGGAGAAGAGTTTTCCATAGGAACAGGGTTTGCACTTTGTGACGTTTTCAGAAAGACCTAAGAAATAATATAAAATAACAACTATTTCTGCCTCCTGCTAGGCTTGTTGGAGTATTTTAAAACAGCTTTGCTAAAATAAACCAACTTCTTCTTCCCCTGAACAGATTTGCCATCAGGGAACCAAATCCTACCCTTATAAGGCGACAGCAAAACAAAAGTCCCGAAAAAAGTACAAAATATAGTCCTTTTTTAAACTCAGGAAGCACGAATATTAACATACAACAGGTTTAAAATCAGTTTCTTCAGAATTAGCAATAGTCAGATGCTTCAGAAAATAATGTTCCCAAAGATCACATTCTGGTCCTTCACTCCAGTCCTCTCCATCTAGTGAGATCTTAAACTGTTACAGCTACAAAGCTAAAGCACAGATTTTAAATCCACAGCCAGTATTCAGACTTTACCCACCTGCAATATTTTACACACACAGACATGGTTACTTTTACCATTAAAGAACTCAAACTGTTATGGAAAAGCAGAAATTATTTAAACAACTTCACCTACAAGCCCTGATCCTGCCTCAGTATTAAAACCCCAATATACACAAAGAGAATGGAAAAACCCTTGGTGTTAAACTCTGGAGAAAGATCTTAAAAATAATGGACTCTAAAATAGTTTACAATAATCTCAAATAATGTCTGTGCTAAGCTAACACAGAAATCAAACTATTTGAAAAAAAATCAAATCAATGTTAAAGATTAATGTTTCAGTTCTCTCCAAGGCAGGACAAATTGCAGGGAAAAAAGGTTGAAAAGCCAAGGGTTTTCTTTTCCATTTTACCACATTTCTGCCGTGGACCTTATTCGATTTGAGAAGTTGCATGAGAAACAAATTGCTCCAAAGCTGAGCTGAACCTCACCCAAGGTGAAGCGAACACCAAACACAGACCACTTCCTTTGGGTTCTGGGTATAAAAACAAAATATTACCAAAATAAGCAGCAACAAAGGATGCTGCCACGGCAGCTCATATGAGCAGTTCCATGGCTGATGTCTGCAGCGTTCCAAGTCTGGGTAAGTAAACTTTAAAGGATCTTGAGAGAAAAAAGTTTTTTTCATCCTCTTTTCTCATTATCCGACACTAAGAGTGGAGTCGTACAAGAGATTTTACTGTGGCACATACAAAAGCAGCGGCACACCAGTGAGCACTTCATTAATTAAAAGCCAGAAAAGGAAGTTTGCTAAACGAAGCAAATGTTCTTATCACTCCTATCTATATTCATTAAAACTGACAGGAAACCAAATATCACCATCTGTCTACTTGCAATAAAGACACTAAAAACAGCTCCGGGGTAAAAGAATAATACAAAGTATAAAACTGCAGTTTTTCAAGTTTCAGTTTTAAATGGACAAGAGAGAATCTGATGTCAGATGAGGAAGAATGAAGGATGACAAGGAGCTGGTACATGAGACCGAAAAAAGAAATTACATGCTTTAGAATATAAATCGAAGCCCCTTTGAAATCTCAGAAAACAACAAACTCAAGTTTGCACCTTTAGATCAATGGGTCTGGAAAAAGCCAAGTGTGGCAACAGCAGCTCATTTGCCTATTTAGAAATAGCTGCTACCAAAAACAGTCAGAAAATTGTATTATGCAACATAAACTGTGAATTTTTAATGGTCAAGCAAGTCCCAGGAAACACTTGTGCCTTATTATGTCCTGATGCACCCTCTTCAGATTTACAAGAGATCGTTCTTTTAATTATTCCTATATTTGGATTTTGCTTACAAATCAGCAACTTGGTATAAAATTAAGTAAGATTTGATGAAAGGAGAAGGATGACAGAGGTATTAACTTAGCTCTGAAAAAAAAATATCAGGGCTCACACCAGCAGTGGAGGTCAACCGAAGGTCAGTGACTTAAGGTACTTTCCAGCATTTGTACAATTCTTACCTTCTAGTAATCACCCTTTTTTTTTTTCTGCACGGCAGGGGAGAGGAAAGAAAAAACAAATAGTTGGTAATAAGATATTTAATGACAGAAATGAAAATAAACTACTGCTCACACTCTCAAGAGCACAACTCCCTGTCGTTAATTCTGCACCATTCCCCAGCTGCATTTTGCATAGCAATGAAAAGCACTTCCAGTTCCTCTCGATGCTGCATAAAATATTAGCTCCACAGTCACAGTTTTTAAGACTAAATAAAGCTAAAGTAATTTAGGGCTGAGATAAACAGAAAAAAAAAAGAAAATTCATTGTTAAAAGTCTCCCAGCCCCCTACGGTGGCGAGGTATCGGAGCACATATGGTGCGGAGCCGATCCCTGGGACCTACAGGAAGCACAAATGGGGTCAGGAGAGGAGGAGCAAGGGAGTTCCAGACTAAATCAAAGCCTTATTGATTTTTGTTATTATGTTCCTCCAGGATGGTACTTTTTGGGGTGTTTTTTTGGGGTGTTTTTTTTTTTGTTGTTGTTATTTTCTGTCCTAAGAACAGTAATTCATACCTCAAAAAAGGCTCTCATTAATATTCTATGAGAATGCTTTTTTAGCCTCAATACAATTACAGCAGAGCAATTATTACTCTTCTCTTAATACTTTAACAATACTAGCAGAACTATTAACAGCTCAGCATAATGAGGCATTTGTGAAACAGAACTGTAGGGCTATTTCTGTTTACTAAAGAAACCATAACAGAATTATTACAAGTTAAATAAAATCTGAGTGTAAAACAGTCACTGTAAACTGATGTGCAAATGTGCCATCAGATTCCTCCCTGATTCTGAGCAATCTCCTTTTGAAAGTCACGTCAATCCTGTAAGGATATAGGAAAACCAAGTATTTTTAAGTGAAGGTTGAAATTCCAGAATAAATTCTCTTTTACGTTCAATATACAACGGAGACATCTACTCGTGCATGCCAATGAAATCATTGGGATGCTTAGAAAGGATTTGATAGGCAAACATGGAGATATGTAACAGAAGAGAAAATACAAAACCATCCATATAAAAGTCCTGAGTGTGCTGTAAAAGTGCATCCAGACTGATGCTGGAGAATGTTTGTTTATTCTAAGGTGGTTATAAAGCATCTAAAACACACAAGAAACATTGCTGCGATGGGAGAGAAAAGTCAGTGCTGATGTGTTACCTTTATAAACCTTTTAATAAAAAGCTGCATAGTAAGGGCAGCAAGCATAACCCAGATTATTAGATTCTGGAAAATTTTATTTTATATATGCCTTGTTAGAGCTCCTATTTTCCTACTGAGAGTAGTAACTGTGGAAGCTGCATTTAAAATTATTTGCTAACAGAAAGCAAACGAATACTCAGGTTCTTCAGAAGCATGGATAATCAGTGGAAAAGGTGAAATTCCCTGGCAAAAAGAGAAAGCATAATTCATTCCTGTAGTCCTCCTGTCCACAGCTGCCACAGCAACAGCGTGCAAATCAAAGCATCTTCTACGGCACAGATTGGAGAAAACCAGCCCCAGACTCCAGGCTCCTTGGATTTGAGAATGCCAGGCTGGGAAAAGCCTTCTTGGAAACTGAGAAAAGATCCATTTCCTACAATCCTCTTAAAAAGGTAAATGAAGCTGAATCCTGTCTTAGTCCCTCCTGTTCCCATACTGGTGAAGCTGCTTGTGCACTGTTTTCCTTTAATTATGGGAAGCTTTGCTCTAATATCATACACACACAATACTACCAGTATTATTAATTTGTGTTTATTTATATACATATATATGAAAATATCGACTTATTAAAGACCAGTATGGGATTTTTTTAATCTTGTACCCACCTTTTCTATGAGCTGATAAATCTCCTTTGCCTGGTCTCTAGCCACAGATGAAGCTTCTACCTTACGTTACCTTCTGTAAGGTACCAGAAAGCAGCCCCTTTTTCTGGTTATTACAACACTCCTTCTTGCTCACAGGATTATGTAAACTGTGTTTAAATTCAGGATGGGTTTTGCCCTTTTGTACTCAAGTGCATCCTCTTCTCTTCATCTGATACATACAATAAACCCTGGATTTGTCAGGTTTGATCCTAGCTTGCAGTATGACTTACTTTAGTGAGCAGCTCGCTTTAACACCTCCTCATCCACTGCAACACCCCCTGGATATTATTCTCAAATTTGCTTTAGATAGTCAATAACAGTTTTCCACACACCTTTGTAAAAGCTTCCCTAAAAATCTCCTTTTAAGTGACGGCTCCAGTGACAATATCCCAGTCACAACGCCCTCGTGTCTTTATTTAAAGCACAGCACCATCACCTCTGCACACCAGTGATGTAAGTGAGGCTTGTCACGCTTTTGCTCTAGAGCATTAAAAAACCTGACCCAAAACCAAGTCCATCCCAAGTGTACCTTTTAATCCACACAAAGCCAAAATAATTTATTGCTATTTACATTGCTTTAATAGCTTTTTTTGAGTTGCTATTTAAATGGTCTTAGTAGGAATGACTGCAGCAAGCTGGAACAGGTTTGCCACAAAAGAGAACCCAGGGCAACACTAAAAATAAAACCTGGTTGTCTTGAAGCCTGGGAAAAATTACAGTAATGCTCCAAGGGTGTCAGTACAAACCTGCAAAACAAATTTTCTACACAGACAACATTTCTCATTCATCAATTTGAATGAACAGATATTTACAGACAGAGAATAATTCAGTTTCTACAGGTTTCTTGGACACTCCCATCATCATGCTCCCCTTTCCCATGTGTTTCTTCTCCCACACTTAATTTGTCTGCCCTCTACCATCTTTCTTGCCTTGAACCAGGCTCAGGCCAACTATTTCTCCATGTCCTGGTTTTGCCTTTTCTCTCCCCATGCCCAAATGATGTGATGCAGGTGATGGCTGAGCCCACCAGGGCAAGGTCTCAGTAAGCTCCAGTGGAGGAGGGTCTCATTTCTTGGGTAACAAGCCAACCTTTTTCTGCCATTTCTTTACACTATGCAGTAGTTTATAGTCCCTTTTTTCCCTTTTCCCAGCCTATCCCATTATTTTTCTCTCTTTTACATACTATCCATTACTTTTCAGGGTTTTTTTCCTTTTTTTATTATCCTATCACTACCACAGTCTAAGAGAAAGCTGAGGCTGTTAAGTGTCTCACACCTGTCATTTCAGCATTTTGATTAGGATGCAGATTCTGAAAGTCCTAATGCCACCATAGAACTGGTAAACTAAGAAATCTCACCTTCGATTCCATCACTTTATCAGTGTTCTTGTATGCTTCCCCAGATACCTGCTGATCACCATCAGAGACAGGATATTGAATTGTAAGTGCTTGCTCGGAATCAGAACAGATGTTCTTACAGATTTATTGCTAAAACAACATGGGTTCTGCCAGACCTAAGAAAATCAGCAAGAAATAAAGTTACAGACTCTTGTATTTTGCTACAAGTAGCTTTGGTATTTGGAAATTCCCTTTCTTTGTTAGACTGCTATGCAAAGAAAGTTAATTCTGGTAAATGTTAACACATATGTAAAGCACCCAGACGATTTCTTTGATTGTGATAGGAAACATTTAGATATGAAATTCAGCACAAAATACTTTTCAGCTTCTGAGAAATATGGGTGAAAGTACTTTGAACATGATTATGTTGAGAGCATTGTCCTTATTAACATAAGAAAGAAAAACGATTTGTTGGAAAACACTCACCATTTGAGGTATTCCATACTGCTTTCCAATGTTATTTTCCCAGAGACACCAAGAATGGTTTGGTTTTGTGGTTTGGGTGGGGTGGGGGAGAAGGTTGTTGATGTTTTGAGAAAACCTACCAAAGCTTGCTTTGTTTGCTTGCTGATCCTCAGCTACAGCACTAAGTGGCTGCTGGCAGACCTAACTTCAAAAGCCAGCTGCAGGAGAAACTGTCATTATTTCATCCATTCAATCTAGAATTAAAAAACTTTTTTTTAAAAAATGTATAAAACAAACAAACAAAATTTTAAAAATATTCCAAATAAACAGCAGAAGGTTTCCTCAATGGCAAAGTCCCAAGCCCAGTTGGCCAAACCCTTCCAACCACATACCCACCCTTGGGTTTCAGATCCAAGTTAAACTCCACTCCCCACCAGTCTTATCTTGCCAAATTCAGAGCAGGAGGAAAACATCATCCAGGGAGTCCAGCACAGGCAGAGCACAGACACACAGGGCAGCACTCCCAGGGGCCTGCTCTGCAGTTGGGTTTTATTTAGGAATGCACACACTTCCATGCTCCAGTCAGAAATATTCTGGGGCTCCAGCGCATGAACAGTAACTCAACAACCCCATTTCCTTGTCTGTATCATAAAATAAATACAGCCTCCAAGATGGGCTCCATGGATTTATGTCCTTTTGAAAAAATTTAGTAATTGGAGGGGGAAAAAAATAAAACCACAAGTAAAGTGAACGGTTCAAAATGTGCAGTAAATAGTTTTGAAAACAATATTCTCATCTGGGAGTATTGCAACAGATGTTTATCAGGAGCTACTGCAACAGTTAATTCAACTCCCAGCCAGATTACCTTTTTGCCTTTGGAAACAAGTCTTTTTTCCAGGGGTAACTTACAGAAAACAAGGGGATGTGCCACAACTGACAGCAAGCAGTTAACTGAATGGAGCAGGAGGGGAAAAAAAGCCATAAAACCCAACCAAATAAACTGATATCTGGCCCAAAAGACTTAGATGAACAGGTGTATGTGTGGGTGGGATTGGAAGGAAAAAAATAAAGAAAAACGTTTAAACAAAGCCTCTACTGACATTCTGGTCACTGAAGTGGGTACGCACAAAATGAGCCAAACAACATTTTGTATAATTCAGGAAATAATGGGTTTTTTTTGTTTTGGTTTGGTTTTTTTGTTGTTGCTTTTTTTTTTGGAGAGGATAGGAAATATGTTTATTGAACTTGGATTTCAAAATGTGGTGCCAATAAGCCACAGCAACAACTCATAGGTTATTCCATTCCAAGATATTCTGAGGAAGAATGAAAAAAGGAAGGTACAAAACTACATATACAATCTGGTATTTACACTGTAAAGATACAAATGCAAATCACAATTTAAAGCATCATTATTTAAAGCTGAAATTACCATTTCTTAACAAATGCAAATCAGATCCCTGTTTACAAAATTTCCTAAAGGCAAGTGAAGGGCTAGTAAGTCCATGCCCAGAGCCATTCTTCAGCTCCTGATTTCACAGGCATTTAATTTTGAAAAAACCTTGAGCATAAATGGGTCCTGTGAAGAGAGTGAGCAGTCCATCCCCTTTGACCATCCAGAAGAAATCAGCAAGACAGGTAAGTGCACCATGTTCTCAGTGCACCCACCTGAGCATCACCTACAACTCCCCCACCCCTGGGACCACACTGTACCCTGGCTGCCCCAGGATCCATGGAAAACTGCTGGGAGGCAGAGGTGGTTTTGAGGATTTACAGCCTTGCACAGCTTACAAGGCTACTTGCAACTTCCACATGAAGCCCACACCTTCCCCTTCGTATTCCCAGCTGTGGTAACACAAGAATGAGAGTCACAAATTCTGGAAACTTTGGTCTAAACTTCCTTCCTTACTGAAGAAAACCTCAGCTTGTTGGTTGTTTGGGGATTTTGAAACAGAGAGAAAAACAAACGCCAATCTGTCGAGTGTAAAAAAGATGTAAAGAGATTTTGTTCCTCTAATTGCTCAGCAGAACAATAAATGAATAAAAAGCTCTAGGAAGTCCTTTCCACTCGGCAGTATTTCTGCTGGTAATGCAAAACAATTTTTCTTGGTACTTCTCTTCATCTACAAAAACAACAGCTACCATTACCAGTCCTTTCATATTTGATGAAGAGATTGATGTTATTTATTCAAGAAAGTCTTTATAAATATTCCTTCCCTTCTAAAAAGACCAGTGACCACAGAGACACGTGCCAGCAGTACCTCTACTCAACCCCTTCCAGACCACTGGAACAGCCACCCATTAGTCTGTTGACTAAAATATAACCATTTGCAGCTTGTCTTGTTAAGGTTTCTTTTTTCCCCCATATATCAAAAGTTGTAAGTGTCAAGGGAAAGGTTTTGTTTTCTAAATTTTTAGTATTCCAGAGAAATGTACTGACATTGCATTCCGCAAGTCTTGCCAAGAATGTCTTTTGTGTTCACAGCTTCAATGTTGATGATAAATTTTGAACACTAACAGTACAAAGTATGATTTAAATCAGAGCCTAAATCATAAACGTAAAAGTAATTTAAGCTAGTGAACTGGAAACCTTAATTTAAATAATCTCATTTTGCCAATATAGTTTTCCTGAAGATCTATTTGCTTTCAATGGTTGTTAGTTCTCATTGAGAAGGTAAATAAACTACATGCATCTATTTAAATGATTATGAAGTCTAATATATTCTACATATTTTATTTTTACATTTTATTAAGTAGACAATTTACTAGGCAATTATTTTTTTAACGACGATTCCTAAGTGCTTCAAAAATATTTAGTGAGTCCTAAAGCACCTTTTACAATGACTTTTATCCCCATTTTATAGAAGGATAACCCAAAGAAGAGACAATTAACTAGTCTGGGCTCTTTCCTTCACCACATTAAACTAGCTCTAAGGTAACATGATTGATCTCCACTATAACAGCAACCTGTTACACATAATTTTCGCTCTGACTGAACAACTGTAATAATTTGCAATTATTGAGTAAGAGATCAATTAGAAGCAAAGATTTAGGTAGGAGCAGCAGAAAAATGCTGAACGAAATATCTGTACAAGAATCAGGAGGTTTTGCTGGATGGTTTCACCAAGATATGACACTTGGAACTATTTTTACTTCATCTCCTAAAACGTGGATGTAAAGGCAGCACACGGCACAGCCTGCTGCTGTCTCCACAACACCACAGCTTGCTCCATGAACGACCTCAATTATTTTGCCCTGAATGACAGCAGAAATAGCAGAGAGCACTGAGATAGTTTACACAGCCCGAGAGAACAAACACACCAGACCTTCCAAGCTGTACAACCTCTAGTTTGAGTACTCGTTTCTTAAAATTGTGCCTCAAAATTTGCAGGATGTTGTGCCAACAGCATTTAGTGTCAATGTTTCAGTGCCATTTCCACGTACTGAATATTGCTCATCCCAGGCTGAGACCTTACACTTGCACAGTTTCTTTCCTGAGGGACAGCAGCGGCCTGGAACATTTACTAGCCAAGACAGGCCATGTATGAAAAGTGGGAGAAGTGGTACAGAATTATTTTTAACATTTTTCCACAGTCTCTTATCATTGTGCCCATTTTTCACTGTGCTCTAAGTTGCCCCATGATGGGAAATTGCATCTTTCCAAAAGCACCTCCTGATCTGCCAAGCCAGCCCTTACCAAGGAGGAGCACCACTGTCTCTGAAGCTACTTCACCCCCTGTGAACTTGCCTTTCATGGGATGCTCAGAAAAAATTTCAGCAGTTAAACATTAATGACAATCTCTGAGCTTAGCCAGGAGTGGTGAGAGGCATCCTCCACCCCATGGTGCAGGAAAACAAAACAGTAAAAGACACAGCGGTCTATGGAGAGATAAATTTGACAGGAGTAACTACATAAAATGCCCGTTCTTCCCCTCTGGTAAGAGAGTGACCACTACAGAGATGTGGAGCAGAAGAGTCTCGAGGAGACAACCCACTGCTCTGACACTGCAAAGCCCAGCTGGGTTCCCCCATCTCACTGCAAGTCCTCCTCTGCAGTTTCAGGAAATAGCTTGCCGTTTCCTCCAAAATCAATTGCAATACTGTGTGCCAGACCCCAAACCACACCCCATCAATAGGCCACACGCAAGCACAGGAATCAGGGGGATGAGCAGCGACTGCAGGAGCGACGATGGGACGAGCCATCTGCAGGTCACGACCTCGCCGTGCCCAAGCCAGGCCCCCTGCTAAAGTGAAACCGAAAGGTTCCACACTCACAGGCAGCAGCAGCAGCAGCATTTCCTGCCCAAGTTTCCCAAGGATTCACACCAAGTGAATCACTGCACTGCCGTGGTTTCCTGTCCACCAGGCAGGCTCCAGCCCATCCTGCCCTGCCACGGGGGCTCCAGGCAGGATGCCGCTGCTGTGGGGAGCGAGCGGGCTCCGATGGGAACGCCGGTCCCGAAAGGCAGATGTTGTGTAAATTCATATTTCATCGAAACAGTTAATTGTGACGAGAAGACTATAAAAATCCTTGTACCACTTAAATTATTTCTCCACTTAGAGCAACTCTACTACCAGGAAATGTTACACATTGCACTTTATAACCAACTGGCAGCGCTGAGTGATAACATTACAGCTCTGTTAAATAACAGATATAAAAATCACAGATCTTTAGCAACTACAAATTAATTTTTCTCCCGTCATTCAACATAACCATTTACAAACAAACATGCCATGCAATTGTCATTAAAAGTTTTCCAATCTAGCGCTGCATGTGTTTAAATATGAAAATTATACTTCTGAAATAAACATTGCTGCTATCAGGGAAAAGTGCTACCATAAGTCACATCACTATAAGACAGAAACTACCACCATGAAGACTCAGTAATCCCTCACATTTCACCAAGGAAATGTTTTCTCGCCATCCATCAAGGTCATGACAAAAGGAAAAAAGCAAACAAAAACCAGCTACAAAACAACTAGGCAGCACCTGCTAAAACTTCGATTGTTTCAGTCCCACAAGTAGGTAAAATAAGAAATTCAGAAACTGTTTGGTAATGAATGAATAATTTATCCATATTACTGTTGCCAAACCTCCAGTAATCTATGTTTAGCAAATTTATTTTATCTATGTGAATCCTCTCGTGCACACTGGAGTCTGTTATCCAACTCATACAATTAGGAAAAAATATAACCCCAAGGAAAACAACTAAAAGGATTTTTCACTTTTTCCTAATCCGACCTTTTTTTATGTTGAGTTATTCAGAAGAGTATATTATCTAGTCATACTTGGAAAATATATATATATTAGTAACATGTATCTCCTTTGGATAGTAAGTCTACACTTAGCAACATTTAGAGTAAGAAACAACAAGGTTTTCTGCAGCCACATGGGGTCACAGGATCTCTACCTGGTAGCAGAGAAGCAATCCAGTACTGTGCCAAAGGGAAAGGAAAGCCTTCATCTGCTTCCCCTCACCTGCCCGGGTGAGAAAACAAGCAGGAGGCGTGGAGGGTAACTCAGTTCTGCAGTGCTCACATCATCTTTCATATTTCTGTTACCACCACAAGCAGGCGACGCCTGCCAGCCTGGCTGCAGTTTGTTTACACACTATTAGAAACAGAACTTGCTACTTAGGCTAAAAAAGTCTCAAACAGACGTAGACCTTATTTTGTCTGTTTTCTCAGGATGTTCTGAAAAAAGTTTATATAATGCATGAAAATTATGCATGCCATTATGTAACAAAATCAAAGTGCCATAAAATGTACACATGGGTATTTCTGCTTTCAAACAGCAGTTGCTGAACTGTAGCTGGCTTCATTTTAAAAGTACAGATCCCTTGTATAAATAGCGTTTATTTAATAATAATAATAATAATAATAATAATAATAATAATAATAATAATAATAATAAT
>JANPWX010018938.1:1106955-1183704 GCA_024734555.1 Trochalopteron elliotii
AAAAATGCCTCAGAATTTTCTTCTGGTTTTCAATTCTGGTGACCCTAATAATTCCCAAGTTCAGAGAGAACTGAAACAGTGACAAAGCCTGTGCCTCCTGTTTCTGGTGCTGTGCTCCTCCTGACCTCACCCCCCAGCATTTAAAAATCTCTAAAGTGTATTTGCTCAAAGCCCTTGCCTGAGCAGGCCAGGTTATGAATATATTCACAGAGTTGAGCTAATACAGGATAATACATGCTGTGAAGTGATAAACCCGATATCAACCCAAGTCTTGATGATAATTTACAGGAGAAAGCTTTTCTTTTGCAGATCAAGAGAGGTTTTTGCCTAAGGTGCCCCAAGAGCCAAGAACACTGTGACACTATGAACTGCTGACAGGCAACCAATAACTGTGACAAATTATACATTCATGGCATCTGCAACAATCGATAAACTGACTCACCAAATTAATAAAATATAGATCACAAACCATACATTTTTATTAAAGAATAATTTCATGATAACCAAGTAATGTGGATGCTTCCAAGCATAAGATTAAATTACATGCTGAGCAAACCTGGCATTTTGTGATAAACTACGAAAATAGTCTTTGCAACAGCAACTGAGGAAGAACATTGCTGACATAGTCTATAAACATGTTTTATAAAGCACAACCGAAAGTAACAAAAAAACCCCTCCAAAACAAAAGAAAAAAACCCCATAGTGAATCACTACAGA
Organism: Trochalopteron elliotii; assembly: GCA_024734555.1. Lineage (NCBI taxonomy): Eukaryota > Metazoa > Chordata > Aves > Passeriformes > Leiothrichidae > Trochalopteron > Trochalopteron elliotii. The sequence goes on from JANPWX010018938.1 coordinate 1,107,673, forward strand.
ATTCACTACCATATAGGCAATAATTACTTTTTAGACTTCTTGTTTTGTAATTTATTCCTTCAAATATGATGCTGATTTTGGTGTTAAATGTAATAAAACCAGATTACCTACACAGGGGATTATTTACAGCAAATTAATTCCTTAACTAGTCAGACTTCAGCATTACTGAGTCATTACTGGAGTACACAAAGATTTTTAGCACATTTAGGATGACAGCAAATGTGCTTAAATACACAAAGCAAGTATTTTACCTGATAGACTGACCCTGCTGGTCATAATTTTCTGCCTGCTGAATAACTCTTTAAGTTTAAAGAACTTGCTTGAACTTAGGAACACAATGAATCCCACTGAATTTGAAGGTCTTACACTTTACACATGATAAAGTGTTTTCCTGCATGGATATTTTTCCCCTACTAAGGAATGCAGCGAGAAGTGGTTTCCCAGTCTTCTGTAAAGGTGTTGGAGAAGTTCTTTATTTCTGAGGGAGGAAGATGGATCATCTCTTATGGCAAAGGCTTCACTACTGGGAAGAACATACTTAGGCACATGCCCAATGCCCACTGTCTGTGTTGGGTTATTCCTACACAGCTCTGAGTCATGTCCTAAATGAAAAATTTAAAATACTGGGATCATGTTTATTAAAGTTTACAATCATTAGTTCCTGAAACTCCTTAGTACTTGGTCTCTCCAGGCTAACTACGCCATACCAACTGCATTAGAAGACTGTCCTAAATTAGTTTTAATCCTCTACCAATGCCAGATAACGTGATGCTTTCAGGGTGCCTTCACATGATTGATGTCTTGTCAGCTCTTCCAAATATTTCTTTTATAGCAAAATATCCAGAATTTCCTGGAAGTGGACTTTCATACTTTTGAGTATTTTACATCCATAATGTTTAGCCATTTCCTCAGCTTCCACAGATTTCCTAGCTAAACACATGAGATGTGCTGTTTCCTGTCCTTCTTTCTAGTTAATAAATAATGGAACCTTAATTCTGAACTGCTGTCATGAAACAAAAATCAAATAGAGCCTAAGTGATACAAAAACAATATTTGTTTATACTAGATCCATTATTAATTCTTTCTTACACAAATGGCATTTAATAGTACATTAAACACATAAACAGGAATATATTTGAAGTTATAATCCCATCAGCTCCTTCTCATGACATTCATCTTCTCAAAGGCAATATCCACATTTCAATCTAATCATTTGTTGAACATCGTTTAGTTAATAAACAGACATGGTTCCTTAAAAACAGCTTACTACTTAAATAAGCTGCTGCCTTCCCTAGCTGTGGCCACCTAGATCAGTTTAAAAAAAATCTATTCTCCGGCATATTATTAGCAACCAGAAATTTGTTATGTTATTTTCTTTCAAAATTAAGTATCTTTATTTAGAAAACATACCTACATATCCCCACTAACAGACAACCACTTATCTAAATATTTCACAAGCGTTCTACATGGTGATCATTTCATTTACTAAGAAAATACCCACATTGCTGTGAATCTTTTCAGTCCCCAAAACGTGCCTACAGATAGCAGCAGTGCATATTTTAGAGAAGCAGCAAACAGGACCAGCTTCAGAATTACACCCACCACCCTCCACATAAGATGAGGCAAGAGGATTTTTTCTTGCCGTAAATTACCACTCCCTTCTATCAACAATTATTTAACTTTCAAAAATAGCTGCAACGAGACAAATTATGAGCTATAATTACGCAAATTTATCCCTGATATTAAGATTGCACACATGCAGATATGTATACCTAACCTGCTCTAAAATGTATAATGTTAAGTATTATAATCAAATATATAGCAGGGCGTCTTTATCTCATCACCCAAATGACAACATCTCTATGTTAAACAGCTGTGAGCCATTCCAGTGGCCAGCAATGCCCATTATTACTTTTTTATCTGGTACCAGTCACTCAATCCTGATACATTTCCTTCTACTACACCTTCCTCCTTCCCAGATGAGTGCTAAGTCCACAGGAGTCAAAGGGACCACCAGCCTCACTTCCAGGGGGAAAAAATAAATACTTCTATATGTATCTATCTATATACCCATCTATACATCACTGAGGCCAACACAGAAGCTGTCTCAGGTTGTAAGTCTGTACTCTGGAAATATCTAAAGGCTGGAAGTATTAGAAATACTGTACACAGTTGGCCTGGTTTTGCTTTCTGTTTCATACAGGACCTTGGGCTAGAGGGCCCTTTATGGCCTGACCCAGCTCAATAATCATTTCATTAAGTACTTCAAGACTAAATTGCATCATTCCTTTCTTGGAAACTGAAATTATTGAGTATCTTAAGTTACTCAATTAAAAGCAAATTAAATTTGTCTACTCCTGCACTACTAGTCTGACTCAAAGCAAGCACCTCTCACATTGTCAGAGGTCTTGATAGACCTCTGTCTCTCCAAAAGTGCCAACATTTCTGCTAAATCTCTATCATGCTGTGAAGTGCTGCCTCTCAGACAGCTGCATTGATCCGGTCTGTACATTCAATTATCACAGAATGGTTTGGGTTTGGAGGGATCCTAAAGACCATCCAGCTCCAACCCTCTGCCCTGGACAGGGACACCTTTCACTACACCAGGCTGCTCCAGCCCCCATCCAACCTGGCCTTGAACATTTCCAGGGGTGGGGCAGCCACAGCATCTCTGGGCACCCTGTGCCAGGGCCTCCCCACTGTCACAGGGAAGAATTTCTTCCTTATATCTGATCTAACCCTGCCCTCTGCCAGTTTGAAGCCATTCCCCCTTGTTCTCTGTCTCTATATCTCTTGTCAGAAGCCATCTCCAGCTCTCATGTCACTCCTGTTAGGTTCTGGAAGGTTCCCTTTCAGTTGTCCCCACAGCAGAGGTGCTCCAGCTCTCTGAGCAACTTTGTGGCCTCCTCTGGACTTGCTCCAAGAGATCCACAAGCTTCTTATTTTGAGCCTCCAGAGCTGGACTCAGTGACTCCAGGTGGGGTCTCTGGCTTCTCCTTCAGCCATTCCCAAAGCAGCCCCTGGTGGGTGAGGGCAGGGAGGTCACACAGCACCATGGGCAGGTCTGGAGTGGGGGCCAGGCAATCTCTGTGTTCTCTGTGATCTGAGCATTCCTTTTATTCACCTATTAAATTGTCAAATCTACAGCATTTATTATGCAGTTACCATGATACAACAATGAACTCAGGGGTTTTTATGTTGTTTTGGTTTTTTTTTTTTTGTTAAGCTTTTTTGTTATTCTTTGCACTCTGGCAGGGCATTAAAAGTCACGGATTCATAGGATCTACTTTTTGCAGAGAAACAACAAAAAGATCAGAACCCAACAGAGTTTTCTTTCTCCACATTTGTTTTCAATGGTGATAGAATAAATTGCTCTACTAAAAAGCCTTGATACTTTCTGTCTTAAAGCACAAGAACAAATGCTATTTTTAAAGCCAAAATGTGTTATAATCATAGAGTTGGGGTTTAGGGTGGGGTATTTTTTTTGGAAGAGTAAAAATCTATTTTTTCAGTTACAGTGAAAATTCTGAATGCATATTCACATCATTTTGCAAAACTGTCAACACTAGATACACACTTCTTTCTTTGAACTATCTCCCTGTGTTGCAACCCTCATCTAAATTTGAAAATATTTTGGTAAACATAGCTGATGTTTCATGGGTGCAATTTTGAGACCATAAGGAATTTAAGAAAACAGTTGATACTGCATTAAAATCTAAAATTGGCTTTTAAGAATCCATCAGCTTTCTTAAATCAGCAACTATTAAAAAAAACATCCAGAAATGAGTATCTGTAGCTAATCTGCTTTCTCCTAGATTTTCTTCCCTGGAGTGTTGTTTTGGAACTTTTGAGCTCCTTTTGAAGGATATTTGTACATTCTTTTGTGGTGACATATTTTATACATTACTTAAATATGTTCTCTTACTATTACATATTTAGCTTACATATCAAGGTAATTGTATCACAACATTTATCCCAACAGGCTTTTACTTCCAGAGCAGGTTGTCTCAAGTATAGTTGATAACATCCACACGTTGCCCAGATAAAGCAAATAGTTTGAATAAAGCATTATGAGCACTAGTGGCATAACACATTTCTTAGAAGCACAGGTCTGAGAAGATTTCCCTTGGGATGTTACAAGAGCAATGTAAAATAATTTCTTTTGTGAACTTAAATTTCCTTATTAAGAAAATCTCTGTTTTGTTGCCACCACGCTCCTTGGAAAGCTGTGGTGGACTTTGGGGGCTCTGCCCATCAGGAATCCTCTTCCAGAATTCAACCTCAACTCATTCAGCAGTTGTTTATACCAGTTTTTTCTTCTGCAGCCATTGGCTTTCAATTCTCTTGCTCCATACAGTGTCTAAAGATGAATATAAGATGAATATATTTCTCATGTCTCCCTCTGAGATGACAGCCTCTTCACCTTACTCATTAAACTGTTCAGAAATGATGAACTCAAACTGATAGAGCAGAATATTCTGTTCACTTGTTTTTATGCATATCACAGGGGCTGCTAAAGCACATCCCGTGATCATCCAAGTACTGTTTATCTATAATGAGAATCTTGCTGCAAGTTTCTGTTTTACAAAACTCTGCTATTACTCACTTAGAAGAGAAGACCTATGATTTTATATTTTGAATTTGATTCTACTTCTATTAGCCCAGTGTTCAATGTAATCTCAGTTATTTCTATATAATATCCTGATTCCTTGTGATATTCAGGATGCCTTCCAATTTAGCCATTAGCACAGCCCCTCTACTCATGCCAGGCAATCCATGTGAAGCAAGCCAAGCTCAATACTGCCCTGGTAACCTCTCCTGCAACACCATGCCTTTTAGAAAAAAATTCTTTCTTCTTGAATTAACACCTGGTGATGAATTTCTGCAGGAAGAAATAGTTCTTTAGCCCAGTTTTCCAGCAGCAAACCACTTCGTTCTCATTCCATCCATCACTATGCTGAGAGTTAAGACACACAGAGTGAAGCTGTGCCTCCAGTTGCTCACACAAGGGCTGTGCCTGGGCTCTGCCACCTCATTATTCAGCAGATGGTCCTGAGTGACGTGTCCTGGCTCCAGATCTTGGACAACGCTGGGCACGTACTGAGGGATCGGCTGCTGTGGTTGGAGTCACGCTCGGGCTTGGTGGATGCTTTACTCCAACAACCAAGGTCTCACTGACCTTCAAGAGGCCGCCAAAACCCAAACCTCAGCTTGTTTCTTCACTCCTGGTAGCTCATAAGGTAGAAGCCTATAATTCTTAGTAGCAGTAAATACTAATTTTTATGAGTCTTGAATTAATTCACAATAAGCTCTACAGTATTCCATAAAACACACAAGTGCTGAGGGCTGTGCTGAAGTAGGGGTTTTTTATTTTTTGAACAAGAGATAATGTCTGGATTTCAAAACACTGTGGTGGTTTAGAAATGAAGGGTGAAGACTCCTCCAAGAGAGGTGAGGTGAAAGAAGCTGCCCTGCACACCACATGGCTGCCTTCGGCACACCAGAGTCTTCAGAACCTCTGAAAGAAATGGTCCTGCCAAAAACTACTACTGCTTAAGCAGGTTTAACCATTTTTAGAAGCAGTGCCAATACCAAGGCATCAAACCAGAGTCTTTGCCTGTACCTGTCTCCCTATCCCCAGAACAATCAAACAGTATTGTTAAATCACTCGGTATGGTTAGAGCAGTCCAGGACTGCCCTGGAGGAACTGAACCCAAATCCCTCTTCCAAAGGGATCCTCCTTTGCTTGAGCCAGCCACCAGGGATACAGACCTCTGGCCAACAGGGTGAGATTTCTGCAGAGGTGCCAGGGAGCTGGAGGACCTCTCTCTCTCTCTCTCTGCTGAGTGAGGTGTGTTACACGAAGCGCTGCATTTTAATTATGCAATTACACAGAACTGAACGACCCAGCTCTGGAGTTTTGCAGACACAACCCTGCTCCTGGCACCACCTCCCTCAGTGGTTAAACTCTGAAGCCATGTGCAGGGCGAGGAGTTTACTCAAACCCTTCCAAGAACATCAGTAAGGCAGTCCTAGTTATGAACTTCATTCAGCTTCGTGCTCATTAATTCACAGCTGTTTCCCCTTGATGCTGTGTTAGATCAGACATCACTGAACCTGCCTCTCTGGGTGTGTGTACACAAATATGCTTCTCCCTTTGTCCTGCAAAACAAACTCCTAACAGAAAACTGTTTATATTAAAACTAACTGGAATTAAATGCCAATTAACAGTTAATAATAGTCCTAAGATAACATTTCAGATCTATTTAATCCCATAATAAACTGACTGCAGAGCTGACACTGATTAAGTTTCAGTTATTGTTTTGACTCGGAAAGAAACCACCAGAGGATTAAAAAACTGAAATTATCTTAAGCATGAACATCTCAATTGAAAATGCTCCTACCTGCTCACAAGGAGGCCAACATATTTCAGTTCCCTTGCCCACCTTCTCATCACAGCTCTGCATGCGTGAATGTTTTTGGAGGTTTTACACTTATTTATTAATTACCTCTTCTTTAAGAAAAGAAGATGGACTTTTTCCCTGCTTCTCTATTCCTTCATAAACTCTTTGGCTCACAGATAACAACATATTTAGCCTACCTGGAATGACTATACTGTTCAATTTGGATGATATAAACCTATTTTTCACTTAGAGGAACATGTGTGTTTTCAAAGCTGTGTGAAATACAGACAACAACCCACTAACTGAAGGTATAAAACTAGATAAAATACACACCAACATCACTCATTGCATTCTGTGCCCACATTCTCTCTAGAGTGAGACTTCTTCTCACAGCCCCCCTTGCAACAGCAGTAAGAATAGAGCAGTTTTGAGGGTTAAATCAGAAACAACAGCTTAACATTTATTTTTGTATTTGTCTGTTCCTATATGCCTTTTCTGAACAGTTTAATACCCTTCAGAATCTCAAAAAATTATTCTGTCCAAAAAAAAAAAAAAAAAGGCTTAACCATTTTTAGAAGTACTGGCAATACTAAGGCTTCAAATCAGTATTTGCCTGGACTTGAGGCTTCTTTCTGTGAAGAAAAAAGCTCTGTAATTCTCAAAAAAAGCAGCAACTGATCCTGTAGTGAAGGCTGAACTCTACGATACCCTTGACACATCCTATTTCAGTTCTTTGCTAAAATGCATTGAATAATACATAATGGAAAAATACAAGTGTTGTAACTTAATCTGGGCTGTAAATCCCTGCTCCAGACACACATCCTCCTCCACCACCCAAGTGAACATACAATGGACAGATGAGGAAGAACAGCCTCCATGGCATAGTTGTAACACTTCTGTGTCACTTAGAACGCTTAGATTATTTGAACAAAATTACTTTTTACTTAATCACAGAAGAAAAACTCAATATAGTTTAGAAAAGGAAAAAACCTGGGAGTAATTTAACAAGGTAGCAAAGCTCCCCGCAGCAGTCCTTGGCATGGACAGCACTTGAAAATGGGTGAAAAGCTACAGCCATTCAAGGAGAAACTAGTTTCATCTTGTTTGAAGTAGAAATTCCTACACCACCTAAGCAAACATCCTCATCCCTTCAATAACCCAAACACTTGAAGCCAAAGTATAACACAGCAAACAAATATTTTTTTCATTTTGTAATGAAAAAAAAACAATATTTCTTCATTTTGTAGCATTGTCATGTCTGGGGCACCCAGAATTTTCTGGGTAGTGCTAGGAATTATTATTTCCTATTTTGCACCACTGAAGAATCTAGAAAAAAAATTTTACTCCCATGAGAAGGTCCATATAACTTGTTTCCACACATACAAACTTCACTGACTACATAGAACTACTTGCCTTACACAGCCATTTAATCATATAAAGTGTTGGATATATCAGAATAAGAAAGCAGGAGTCATTAAAAAAAATCAGATTTGACACTAAGACATGCACAAAATTAAAAAGGTAAATAATTGGTTAATGACAGAGATGATGATGTAAGAATAAAAATTAATAATTGAAATGAATACAAGTTTTTGGAAAACTCTTTACAGGGCACCATATAGTACATAGTCTTCCCAAACTGACACCCACAGTGCCTTGATAAGTACCTTACCCATTCTGTTAAATCCAGCACTAACATACTTCCTACCATAAATACTTCAAATATCCATTAACAATAACAGTGTTGCTGTCAGTGATAACAGGATAGCATTAATATGCAAAAATAGATTTTTATTTCCATTATGAAATGAGTATTGTGTCTAAATAATTGTGTCTAGAAAGACTGAAATCTTTGCTTTTTTAAAAAGACAAAATGGGTGCAATGAGAAAAGAAAAAAATTTCTATATCCCAGTATTTACGACCTGTCATTTGCTTATACAGCTACTGATAAATCAAAGATACTAAAAACGTCAGAAGTTAAGCTAGCCCTCTCATTTTCCTCAAACTAGTTTTAGTCGAGTTCTCATTTTAAAATTGTTCAGTCACTCCCTTTGCTGAGTGTATATATTTTGAATCTGACATTTCCCCCACCCCCACAAGAGGAAATCCCATCACCAAAAGGGTAAACTCATTCTCTAGAAGTGACTGTATCTGAAAAGATCAAACTGTCCTTTTGGTCCACTGGGCTTTTGGGGTGAGGAAGAGTGAAATACCTAAAATTTACAGCATCAGTAAACAAAAACAACTGAGGTCTACATTAAATGGCTCACTAGAGCATGCAACACTGTAGGGAAATGGATTTTACAAGGATATAGAGGAGATTTTCCATATTTGAAGAGTCAACCAAAAAGAAACAAGAACAGATAGTCATAGCATGAGGCAATAGGAATGTTACATGAAAATATTTGAGGTTTAATATCCTGATTTGCAATTTCTTATTAGCTAGATATTGTTACAATGGAAATATCTGCTTAAAATTTTGTTTAGTGCAGTTGAAACTTTTAAAAAAGAAGAAAGAGGAGGGAGATAACAGTATGTCAGAAAAGGAGAATAAGAATACAGAGCCTGTGTTTAAGATAACATCTGTGGTCTCAATAAAATATGTAAACCAACTTGCTATGGCTCATTGTGAGCTAGCCATGCCAAAACATTGTCTTCAAGGGACTGTCAACAGCATAATGTGAAGAAACTTATTGATTAAAAAAAAAAACCACTAATTTACAAAAAAATTTCTGATCTTACTAAAGCTGAAGAGTAGAAACAGCCTGACATAAAATGCTACTGCTGAATTGGAACAGTCAAAGCAAACAGAGATTGCATTGAACTAATTCATGCTATTTTAAGTTCTCCTCTGTCCTGGTCATGGGAGGCTGTACAAGAGCAGCAAGGTGTGTCTGTAAGGAACCTCCCCCCTCAGACATGATGGAAGGTGAGGGAGAGTGGTAAATGAAATGTGTCCTCTGGAAGCCAACTTAGTCTCAAATGCTTTAAGGTTTCTGACACTCAGGAAACCCAGAAGCCTGAGTTACTGTGAGGGCTGTGAAGTCCCACATGGGCAGAAGACATTTCTTTTTCATTCTGTTTTCTTACACTGCTACACATTTATTGATTTACTCAGGATTTGAGCAGATACATTTCTTTTGATATTACTCAACCAACCAGTATCAAAATATATAATTGAAGGTGTTGCATATGTGTATGAAATCCACAATTGAGCAGACTGACAGAACAGAAGTAAAAGGTTCATTTGCTCTGGGCTTACATGAATTGCTGCAGTTGAATCTTGACCGTTTCTTCACTGTCTTTGGTAGCAGCACAGAACTGACATCAGTGAAACGATGGAAACATTGGAAAGGATTAACAGGTGACATCAAGTTTTCCTTCAGAATCTCCAGTTAAAGGGAACATTTTGTTTTTTCAGGGAACAGTTGGTATGGCTGATGAGTCTGGTGGGTCTCAGAAGGTTGCATTGGCCATTGGGGAATACAGAATGACCAGGATCATCACCAAAAATTGATATTAATTGCTATAAATAATGGAAAAACCTGGAAGGTTTAGAATTTCATGACATCCTACAGGTGGCCCTGGGATTAACAAGTCCTTGAAGAAGAGATCTGAAGAACAACACAAAGAAGAAATACTGTTGGGAAAATACTGTCCAGTCCTCAGTAGAAAGAACCACAATGCATTATCCTACACAACACAGATTCTCAGAGTCTCCAGAAATCTAGCCTTATCCAAATAAGTCAAGCAACCGTTAATCTCTAAATTTAAAAATATTTTTAAGCTTTTATTTATCCTAGTTGATAGGATTTTTTATAAAAAATAAATAACTTCGTGTACTGACACACAGAAACTCGTTTAAGAGCTGAGCTGCACAAGAGGCTGGATGAATCATTATTAAAATTAAATCTTGCTGATAGTCCTGGATAAACACACATCCTCATCTATGACCTCCAAAAAGCCTCTGGGGCAGCTGCATCATTGGAACTGGGACAGGATGCACATCTCAGATACTGAGGTATCCAAGACTCTCACCCTACACAGGCAACCACAGCAACCTCTATCCTCTCCATTCCAGCTCTAAGCATTTTACAGATCTAACCACTTTATCATCTCAAATGTCTTCATAACAGTTGGATCATCTAGAGGTCAGAAAACATCTTACACTTTTCTTGAAAACACTGAGCATCTACCAAACCTAGGTGACTTACACATAATGGTAGAATTCAAGTGACTTAAAATGTTAGCTGGTAATTTGTGGAAATATGTACTGTTGAAAATAAAATTAGAGGTATGCAGTTTTCTCTTCTAATTATATTCCTTCTTTTAGTCTGTTATATTTTCCAAATTTTTTATATTGCTCACACAACAATGGATTTTCTGTTTCTGGAAAAACACATAACTGCATCTTCTTTCAGCTCCTGACAGCACACTAAGTTATCTTGTCATCTCATCTCAGATCACAAGAAAAAACACCCTACCACCAGTCTTTAATGCAGAGGTTAAGATGCATTTGCTCTCAAGCTCATTCCATTAAACTTTTTTCCCCTGATTAATGGTTAACTGGCAATAAGTTTGCACTTTTTTAGTGATATTTATTGCAGATTACAAGCATCATGCTGAGAAGCACATATGTAATAAGGTTTATTTCTATTTTCATGCTATTCCTTGCCAAAAACGCACGGTGAAACCCATCTGTTGTATTTCCCGTCTGAGGTTAGACAAGAAAAGGAGACTCTACACAGCACTCTGTCACTGCAAACAATATTGATTAAAGCAGAGTTTGGAGATGGAATCCAAAGTGCTTACTCAGAGCAGGCATTCTGCCTCATTGATGCACGCAGATGAAAATGTATATAAAATATGACACACACACACGGAAGAAATAATGACCAGGGGAAGGCAGCTCTGGATTCTGAGATAAGGACCTAAGTAGAAGCTGAATCATCAGAGAATTGTTTCTGTATGCTTGCTCACATGTACCTTCAAACATGCAATTTTTTTGTACCAATGGTTTTTTCATTTGTGCCAATTTAATAAATGAAGACTCTGAAAAACTGAGGAGATATAAAATACTTGGGAGCTTTTCTTTTGTGCCTTGCATAAAGAATGGAAGTGCTCTGATAGGGCAATGCATGCTGCATTGTTTTTCACTTTCTCCCAGAAAACAGACACTGTCCCTCTTTGCAGATGGCCAGCCTTCACAATGTTTTAACTGTACTCATTTCCTCACTCAAGACACAAGAAATGTTCTTCCTTTTATCTGTAAAGTAAATTCAGGCAACACATAATTCAATGCTAATTTAGTGCGTGAAGGAGCATAAGTAATGAGGATGTTGGTAAAATCAGCTGAGATGATGCAAGTGGATTCTGATACACAGAGGAAGAAAGGGCACCAAAATATCAGACATAAATGGAGACAAAAATATCTGATACACAACTTACTTTAGAAGGAAAAGGGGCAGGCAGACACTCAAGAATAGCTTTATGTTGACTACATAGGGGAAGTATTTCAGAATTGGAAACATTCTAGTATTTAGGAATGTATGGGCATATAAACCATAACTGAAACATGCAATTGTACCCCCCAGAGGAGACTGAGCCCCAAGGGAAAATTAATGAACAAAATAATTGTAGGATCTACCATCACAACATACAAGGATTTAAATTAAAATATAAAGTAATTCAGCTTCAACACCAAATTTTGGAAAGTCGTTTGCACTGTGGATACAGAGATCAACAGGACTGTACAACTTCAGTATAGGCATAAACACACAACATATTTTCCTTTGCCCCCTCTGAAAAGTAAATGCACACACGGCTTTTAAGGAGTGTTGCATTCAGAGCTCCAGAAAGGGATGTCCTCAACATTAAAAATAAAGCACAGTGGACAGCCTAAGATACATTTCAGCTTCTAAATGCTCTCTCATCAGGAATGAGTGACTTTTATTGTAAAGATACAGAGACATAGCCAACAGGGTAGCTTTCAAGAATAACTGCTCTCCCACCTAAACCTCAGATCCAAGGAAGTTGATCTGAGTCCTTGTCAGACTCAGATCCTTCCTTCCACCTGAAGAACCTAAAGGAGGAGCATTATCCAAAGTACAAGTTCCTTTACATTTGATTAGAAATGACAGAAACTTCCAGATCATGTCATCTCAAGTAAAACCTTAGACAATTTATAGATGACCTTTCTTCTTGCACTCATGATCTCGCTGGCTTAACTGTGACTCATCACATTGCTGCAAAACTCAGGGACACAACTCTCAATTCAGGCCAGAAATAAAAAGTTTATACAGCAAATCTCCACAGAATTTGTTAAACCTTCTTCCGTGGATCAGAGTTAGAAGGTACTGTGCCCAAGGGTGCTCAGCTGGTGCCTCCTCAGAGAAACAGGCACTGCCAAGGGTAGTGAAAACAGTAACGTGGTTGTAGTAATACAGACATCAAACAGCATCTTGGCAAACTCCAAAATTTTGTATTAGTGTTATATTTCAACAACCTGAGAGATTACATTTCAATAAACCAGAAAATTATGCATCTGAGGATGAGGGTCCTTTAAGTAGGAATGTTTGTTTTAATTTATTTGACTCTCAAGTTCAACAAAAAGTTTCCTGTTATCACACAGATGTTTGAGGGAAGGCCAAAGAAAACAGTTTTACCAGCTTCATTCTATGCATCTTTACATCTCTCTGTAGCTCTACTACTTCTTGGACTGACATTAAAGGCTCCATCAGAAATGCCAAAGTTTGCCAGATATTTCTCCATTCTTCCCTCAGCTTTATCAGTCCAATAGAAAGACGTTGCTCTTCAAAAAAAAAAACCACAAGTCAACACAATCCTGTATTTGCACAGCCTACAGACACATTCATGTAGAATTTACACATTTAGGGGTATAAAGAATGCTTGGCACAGACATAGAGTTTTAATTGAGACCATCCCCAGGACTAATAAACTGTTCTAGAAATGACACATCACCCCCTTTAATTTGTAGATGCCTGTTAGTTGATATCTGCTAGTTAATGTTTGCATCACTGCCCTTATTTTAGGGCAGATCCCCAGTTCAATGCAATTTACTGGTAATTAAATTTTTACTTTTTTTCTGAAGATAAATCTTATCGAGTGAAACTACACCTGCCTTATCTAGTACCCAAATCTCTGGCGGTGTAGAAAGATCAGTTCCATAATGTACTGGATGCAGTCCAAACCTGAGAAATTACTTCTATGTACTCACACTCAAACAAGTTGAAAATCTTGGAGAAGTGTAGCAAAGTGGTTCTGGTAACTGTATTACTAAAGCAATAAAATCAACACACTATTTTTACTATTTGTTTAGTAATAGGACTTGACAAATATAGAGCACTGTAACAGCAAACCAAAATCCACTTACATTTTTATTGCTCCTGCTTCAAAAATACGAAATAAAAGATACCACCCTTTTATTAGACATAAGTTTCTTCATTTTCTTGTTGTAGTTTATATAACTGCTATTACAAGTTAGACACTTCATGAGGCAATATTTAAATATTAAAAAAAAGAAGCCGTGTACTAACAGAACCAGTTTGTTTTCCAAGAACGTTTTGCATTACTGTACACCGGCAGCAGAAATATATTTGTGGTTTCCATGTGAAAACTCCCGAGTATGAAGGAATCTGTCCTTTATGCATGATAAAATCTCGTGACACAGCAAAATATTGCTGCTGCAGTGTCCTCAAGGTACGCCCTTCGGAGAGTCCTGTGCTGCTCACTCACAACTGCTGCAATAATCCATTAAGTAAAAATCATTTACATGCACAAAACCAGCTCAGCTGAATCATGAAGTAAGTATATAATAGTTATGTGCTATAGCTTTTTAGCTTGATAATGCTATTATTTTTTTTTTTTCACATTTGCTCTGTAAATATGTTTCAATTATTCCTTAATACGGACAGTTGCTTGAATAGGCAAATTATTAAACACTAAGTAACACTGTTCTATAATAACTTGCTGGGGGTTTTATTAAACTATATACAGACTTTTCACCTTGCAATAAAACCAGTAATGAGTTAAGCCTCAGACAGATGAGTGTTATCATCCTTTCACACGTAAGGAAACAACTACAGGGAGAAATTGCTGCCACAAGGACTCTAAGCACAGCTGGTTACTCCTTGTTGTGATCTCCTGTATCTTTAATCACACACCACGCCACTTGTAGGGATCTGGTCACAGATGTTTTATGTGATTCAATCCCATGTTGTGCATTACTGCAAGTAAAGGGAGCTACTTTTTTTTTTTTATATATATATATATATATATATATATATATATATCCTGCTTCTCTTTCTTTGAATACTTCAGCCATTCTGAGCTAGACAAAAAAAACAAAAACAAAACACAAAAAAAACCCACAAAACAAAACAAAAAACACCCCCAAAAACACCACCAAACAGTGATCTCTAAAATTAATATTTTTTACAACACCTATAAAATGGATATTTGAAGTTGTGAAAATCATTATTAATTGCACTGCCAGGCTTAATGGGGAAGTATGAGAAATGCACAGCAGCAGGTACCTGAGGTTGTAGACACTGAAGTGCTGGGTTATGGACTGTGCACTACAGGTGGGCAGCATAGTTCTGATTTCTGACTCTAATGATAAGGCTGAAAGTTTGGCAAGGAAGATAGAAGCCTTCCACAACTGAGGGTGCAAGAAAAGCTTGTGATGGGTTCAGACCAAAGATCCATCTTGCTAAATAGTGGTTGTTTTTGTTTGTTTTTTTGTCCCTGCCCTGCTGCTAGATTCAGGAAAAGAACAGTGAGAAAAAGAAGACAAAAAAAGGGCAAGACTTGTATTTCAGAATCTCTCCCTGCCACCAGCAATTTGCCATTCAAGAGCTCTATCAATCAGAATTGTTTCAGCAAACCCAGTGGAGTTTTCTCCCACGAACCTATTCACTCTTTCAACCTTTGTGAAACTTCAGGAACCTAAATTATCCTGCAGTAGAGCTTCATAACTCACCTAATGTATGAAGAAATGCTTCCTACACCTACACACAGCAGTTCCACTCAGTGCCCACTGGTTACCACTTTGAGAACGGAAACAGGTTTGCCAAGATAACAGGAGAGGGGTTTTGGACTCCTGTGCAGGAAGTAGGACATTGTTTTCAATCCTAGGGCTGAAGAGAATATTCTACACTTCCATTAAAGTAGGTCAAAATCATCTTCTTTATTCCCAGAAAGGGACTCGAGGTTCTGACTATCAATAGCGTAGAGTGCGGTGCCGAGTCAGGTACTTTTCAAGCACAGCTCATCAAGACTTTTGCAAGGAGAAATGTTAGTGCTCCCCACTCCTGCTTGTCAGTTGGATCCACATACAGCCACAGAGAAGATCACAAACTTCAGGCAAGTCCTGGACTATTTCCTAAAGGCACATGCTTTCAACTCCAACAGCCCTCACCAACCTCCCAGGTCTTCACAGGATGCCACTCATAGCTTGCCTACCTGAAGAAAGCACCTTCAAATCACATCAGCAAATCTAAAAAATCCTGAGTGCATAGCTTACTTCTGTTAAGAGTTCTCATCTTTACACCACCCCAGCTCTTTAAATTCTTGTTTCCTCCATTTGGTTGGTGGAGGCCAGAACAGACAGCTCAACAGTGTCAATGCAGGCTGCAGCTACAAGACCAATAATCAATATGCTGTCAGCAATTTATGACTTAATAAGATACCATGGGCATCATTGTGTGCCTGAAACATCAGGTTAGAATGGCTTATCCCTTATTATGAAATACAGTAAAAATTACGAAAATTAGGACTAGAAGAAAAAGTGGCAAGAGAAAATGAGAGCTGAGGAGTTTCCTAATGACCTGATTCAGCTGACAGCTCACCATGCTTATGCTCAGTTGCTGCACAAAGGTTTTATGGTATTTTGCAGTGTAAGTAGACGTATCATAATAAAATTTCTGTAAAATGCATTTTTTCTACATCACTTCTGTATTGACTAACACTGAATTCAGTGAATAACAACCTGGTTTATCATGCAATCTTTTATCCCACTTTATTTTCAACCAGACAAATGTTTTTAGAGAAGACACTGTCAAATTTGAAAAACATAAAACTGGGAGGATTATAGCCAAGCTTCACAGAAACTGAGTTCTGAAAACATCCCATCCAGCATACTCTAAATGTTTCTATCAAATTTCCTGCCATTTAAAAATATGCTAATCTCAAGCATTAATGGAACATCTTCAAATGGTGAGTGCATCTTAAAATAACCTTACCAACTGCTGAAACCTCATGTCTAGATACATTTTTGTCTTAGTAGCAGCTATGCTGATTCTCTTCTTGCTGATGACATCATATGACCAATGTTATTCTTGAATAAACCTAAAAAGGAAAAGCTTACCCTTACCTTCTGCAAAGGCCAAACAAAAAACCTTCCAGCAAGTACAACAGAACCAAATCAGTGAGCTAAATATTAAAAGACATTTCCTTGTACTTGACTAGCAACTTGAGTGTTGTTGTGGACAACATCTTCTACAATATAATTAGCACCACGGGTCACAACAGATGATGGAGCAGGTGCAGCTGAACACTCAACTAATGCTTGACGGTAACTGGTTCAAGGGCCTGATACTTTAAGTGTCAAAAAAGACAAAATATTGGCAACAGTGTCAGCATATCTTGTTTCTTGAATTGTCATCAGTAGATAAATATTGGAGTGGGGTTTTTTGAAATTAACTCCTTTTCTTCCAGCTTATACTTTCTTACCAAATTAGTTTTTATTTTCTTAACCCATAATCCTTTAATGCTACTGAAAGAACATAATGTAATCAAAATGTCATTGATTAAAAGGGAAATACATCATAAATAGAAACCACAAAAAAAAACCATTATGCATATATCAATAAGGAGGACAATGTCATCTGGTTTTGGATGTAAAATCATTAGGCATTACTGCAAATCTCCAACACAGATTATACTCCTAATGTCAAGGATATGATGATATCTTGAATGTGCTTCTATGTATAATTTTAGCTTTCCCTCCCCCCTGCTCTGTCCTTCACAGCCAAGGAATGCTGCAGAGAATCACTTTTCTAGAACTTTACAGTTTGCAATACATTTACCTAAAATATGAGGTTCTAGCACTTTTGCCAAGCTAAACTCCTTTACATCAATTCAATCTTTCAGACAGTAAAGTAGCCCAGCTAAATTAAGTTTAAATTTATGGACTTTCTACAAATCATGAAAATTCTGCTTCTACTACTTCATGAAGTCTTTATTTAAAAGACAATTTAAGGTTTATAAAAACACTGGCATCTGTAAACCTGGCAGCCTAAGTCAGGGTCTGTCCCATGCTTCAGCTACATTTGAAAACTTACCAAAAATCAAAACAGCCACTTATACTGCCGAAGAAAGGAGGGAGTATTCAACAGTCTTTTAAATCAACTGCAACTAATAAATCAACCTCCTTTTATGCTGGATGTAATGTAGTTCAATTATAACACCAAATTAAAGATAGATTTTCCACAGAAAATATACCTCTATGCTCCTATGGAGAAATGCTGATAAGACTTTAATTTCTGTACCTTGTGGCAATTCTGGCTTATGGAATTGCTGCAAACAGGCAAAGATTTCCAGGAACCAGAATTCCAGGAACCAGTCCAGCCTTGATAAGACAACAAGCTCTGCCACACTCAGGCATCAAGAGGGAAAAAAAAAAAGAACAAATACAAACTGCATCCAGACCAAAGAGCTGTACAAGGGACACAAAAGACAGAATGGACACAAACATGAGGCAAATTAGAGGTCACAGCTACTCCAAGACCGAGGAGTCAGGTGCAGGAATACCTTAACTACCTGTTTAAACATGCTTTTTAAATTAAATACCTCATTTTTGGATACAAAATATTTGATTACATTTTCGAGTGATCTGTATTGTGTATGTGTACTTGCATACACTCAAAAGGAGTTTTAAGAGATGCACGAAGTTATTAAAAATAAGCACTCCAAAATGTAAGTGTTCTCTTGTCTGTGCCAACTGGGCTCAATTAGCACAATTATTAGACATTCATAACTGACTTGTATAGAATGAGGTTAAGCTACCTTTTCAAACTTTGAACTCCATCTTCCTATCAGAAAAATCTTCTGTCAAATTTTATCAGTGCAAAAGGATAAACCAGCCTGTAAGTTAAAGCAAGTTTAAGCTAAGTTACAAGTCTACCATGTAAATCATTTAAAAAGAGTGCTTTTAAAACTGCATAAAATTCAAGGTTTTTATCTAGAACAATCCAATAAACTTTATTCAGCAAATGTGTTTTCCAATGAGATGATTGTACCAGGAGGTACAAGTTAATCACCCCTCAGGAGCATTTCATGGCTCAGGGAAGACCACAGCTTGTATCCAACAAGCCTTTGACACCACCAGTGGAGCTGACATCAAAACCTCATTGGTATTTCTTTTAAAATGGAGGAATTCACAACTTCAAGGCAGGGCAGGAGTGTTTTCTATGAGTGATCCCTTAGTACACAGTTATATCATTTTAAACAATGTGGAAAACTATGATTTTAGGAACATATTTGCAGGTGGTCCCATTCATAAAAGACTAATGCAAATAAAATCAGAGTGAATGGAAGAGAGTTGAACATTAAATTAAAAAAATAACATTTAATGCTAATGAATTTCAGTGGAAATCCACTTGTGTATCACCAAGCAAAAAAAAATCACAAAGAATAATTTAAGAAACATCAGAAAACCAGGAAAGAAACAAAAATTATTTATTTCCTCATTAGAAAAGAGAAGCAGAAAAACAAAGAACATGAGACTCAGAATTGCTGGGGAAAAGGCAGCTAAAGACCACATTTGACTGCAAGACCACACACTATCAGATGCACCAGTGCCTTTCAGGAGCTGCTGTGAAGTTTCTTTCACCAACTATTTCAAGATGCAGTCATGCCGTTGATTACTGTACTCACAAGCAACCTATAAAATAATCACTGATTTATGGTTAACACAGATAAAAGCAAGCAACTGACTAAAAAATTCTTCATTGGATGTTTGCAGCTCTGGCATGAACTTCCTTTTACTTCCTTCCATCAACATCTTGGACAGGGGACAAAACTCATCTAATCATCTGACATTTTGAGAAGTTTCACAGACTGACACACAAAAATTAAACAGGAAAGGATTTTGTAAACTTTAAGATTATAATAACTAACATTTCAGAATTCTAGTGAAGGATTAGGTACCAAGGAAAGTTCAAACCAAGTTACCATCCCTTTCAAAAACATCACAATTTAATTTTATTTAGATACAGCTAAGAGATAAGGGAAGAAGGAAGAAAACATGGTCTGGAAGTATATTACTCTACTTTTAGAAATATGTTTTTCAGGGCAAGCTTCTTATGAGATGAGAGAGGAGGCATCAAGGACATGAATAGCCCAGTGATGAAGGCACTCACCTCAAAGAGAAGAAACAGTCCATAGTTTTAAATCTCCTTCCAAAACTTACATATACAGAAGCACTAGAAACAGAGAAGCTTGAATTTCCCTTCCTGAGTCATTACTGAGCTTAGTTATCCCTTTTTTTCCCCTGACACAATGAGTTGAGCTTGCATTACCCAGCACACAGCAGCAAACAACACAGAAAGGGTAACAAACCTCCCTTCAAAAAACTAATCAGGTTTGGATTGATGATAACTTGGAACAGACAGTTTCCCTGTTCCAGAGAAGCCACCTTTACCTATTAACCATTGCTAAGAGCAGTGCTTTGAGAATCAACTTTAAGACTCCCTGGTCTAGGGAGGGAATGTGATTTGGGTCTGATGATGGACATCACTTCCTTGGCCAAGGAGAAATCAGGTGGCATTTCTTATTTCTGTCTGCAATATCTGAGCACCTTTCACACAGATTTGCAAAGGAAGCCAGGCTCACCTAATTGTGCCTGTCCATCTACCTGCTGGGCCCTCTGTAATTAAATCTTTAACTCACCCAGCGAATTTCAGCCAAAAGCTGCCAGTAGTCTCAAGGAGAATTAAGAAAAAGGGCACCAGATGAGAAGGCAGACACAAATTAGAGGCTGTGCCCTGTGAAAGGCTCCAGGAGGACATCAGCACTAATCCCTTCCACGACACCTGCCAGTCTCCAGACACGGCCTCGTCAGCACACAGGCATCTGTGAGGAGCTGGGACATGCACTGCACATGAATTTCTGGAGAGAAGCACCTCTGTGCTTCCATCTCTCTGCAAAACAGGCTCCAGATGACTTGTGCTGCCTGTGATCACAGGAGGCTTTTGCTCGCTCTGCATCTGCCTCCAGAAGAGCTCACTCGGTTTGAGGATCCTGCCTTGTCATATGCACAAAATGCACACAAACCTGCTCAAATCTGCAAGAGGAAAGAAAATTCAGAAGGTCAGGACTTTGAGCAACCTGGTCTAGTGGAAGGGGTCCCTGCCCATGGCAGAGGGGTTGGAATGAGATGATCATTAAGGCCCCTTCCAAGCCATTCTGTGATTCTCTGATCTTGAAAGTGTAGAGTATACTTGAATTTCATCCATAAAGTACAAAGGGATTTCAAGGTGCAAGAAATGTCAAGGTGCTGATGATTTTAGATGGGTTTTGAAGTACTGAGAAAACCTGCCTTCCCCACAACTCCTAACTTTGGGTGTCTACATCCTTTTGCAGATCTGGACTGAAGCGTGTTGCTAGGCTGCCAACAACTGCCAGGCAACAAATCACAGCACACAGATTGAAGCCACGCTTACAATGCAATATAATGAGCATGTTTTATTGTTAAGAAATCAATAATCTGCATTGCCATAATAAAATGTAAAATGTGATTACGTTTTTCCCAGGGGGTAGAAAAAATAAGAATAAAAAAACCTGTAAATCATTCTTATTGCCTTTCCAAAGTAAAACTTATACATTCATTCTTCAATCTGTTATAAAATCAAATTAATTTCCACTATTAATGAACAAAACCTCTCTCGTTGCACAACATGTAATTAAGAGTGATACTACTTCTTTCTGAGCTCCTTCTATTCAATGCCCTATCAAATTATTAAAACAAAGCAGTTACTATGGTAACTAATTCATTCTCTGCATTATTATATTGTTTCTAAACATCAGTGTCGACTCATTCTGACTTACATGCCCTAAATTCCAGTTTGAAATTCTAAACTTCTTTTTTGTTTGCAGAAAAGCCCTTTACAATCTATGCATTCATGCAGATAAGGATAGCCAGAGTGCAGCTGCTTTTGTTTTGCAAGAAAATGTAACTGCTACTAAATTATTTGAGTTTGATAAATTGATGATTCCTGCATGGAAGTGCAGGGCAGCACTTGGGGAACAAGCATGGGAGTCTGTGGTGCATTGCAGAAACGGGCAAACATGACCATCTGCAGGTTAGCAAAACTAACAACAACAACCAAAAATGACTGGCAGATGTTGTGGAAATTAAGTAACACCTGCCTAAGTGGTATTTGATATCCAGGAAAAAAACCACATGCGTGGGACTGATGCAATCTTCAAGACAGAAAGGAACAGCAGGAAACAAGAAATAGTGATAAAATTGTCTGGGAAAAAGTTTTCTTAGCACTTAATAAAACTATTCCTTCAAATGTGTGCTCCTTGACAAAAAGAGGCATTTATCGTGTATTTAATTAAAACTTATAATTATTCTTGATTACCTATTAGCAGGAGTCATAGTCTAATTGTATTCGAGTGTCATTATCTAGCACACAAGGAAACTTCCTGAAAAATACAGGTAGGATCAAAAGAATAAAGAGTCTTTACTCTTCATCTTTTGCTCTCCTACTGCCATTGCCTGTAATTTTTATTCTGTTTTTTTGCTGTGTCTCCAGTTAATTGGCAGAATGAAAGGTTTGAAAATTCAGTGCATGGGAGGATACTTTGAAAAATAAGCATCAGGGGAAAGAGAAACATGAATAATTTTTAACAGCTAATTTCTGGCTTTAAAAAAAATCCCAAATACATCTGTTCAAAGTCACAAGCAATTTAAATGTAGTTCTCATAGGAAAGGGTGGAAGAAGGAACCTTTTTATTTAAGTATCTGAGCAGGGCCACAAACCACTGCCGAGTTCTGGATCTCCAGTGGTACCAAAGGGTGTGTTTTCACCTGCAACAAGTGCCAGGTATTTTCACAATTAGCAAAGCCTTGTGTTTCAAAGGGATTCCAAGAGTATTACAACAGCCTGCTGCTATTTATATCCCAGAACATCTCTGACTCTTTTCTGTCACAGAAAAAGAAGATGCTGAGGCAGCTTTTGTTTTTCTAACCTGACTTCAGAAGAGCTACAGGATAAAACACAGGTTTCGTAACTCCAAATGACCTGCCCATCAGACCACAATGACATCTCTAATGAGGAGGGACATCTCTGTTAGATGCTCCCTCCCTGGCAAAGCCTCCATGCAATTCCTCCTGTTTAAGGAGAAGCACCCTTCAAGTTCAGAATTAACCTCATGGAAAAAGGACACAAGCATGGAGCAGCAGAAGCCTCCAGCACTAAAAGACTGTCTCCACTTTTATTTTCTTGTTTCCACTTGCATAATCATGCTCCCATCCTGACTGCACTGAGGGAGGAAACAAAATAAAATCCTTTTTTGCATCTCAGACTGCACTTCCCTGAGGATGGGAACTGCCTCTGTGAAAGCTGAACATGACTGCTTTAATTAGATGACTACGTAAATTTTTCAGTGTGTTTACCTAGACACTTAATCTTTGTACAGTTCAGTTTTCCAGAGCACAGTGTAAAGCAACATCAGAGCATCTTCCCTGACCCCAGGCAAGTACATATTACCATCAAGTACTTAAGACTTCTAAAGCTTTTAAAATTTTTACCAGGCACTCATCTGCACTGTATAAAAGCTAAACATCTAGTCTGAAAATATTTTTATTAATAGAAGAATAGGAGGAATAAATTCTCTGGAGATTATTCAGGAATTAGAGGATGAGGTGTGGTTATGTACTGGATTCTGACTCAAATATCTAATACTACAAATACAATTGATACAACTCTGTAAAACCAGTGCTATGCTACATTATTTTCGGTATTTACTACTGTCTTTGACACTGACATTAAGGGAAACTATTTTGACTTTACTACAGTGTCAATATGCAACTTTCTGAATAGATCACAGCTGAACATAGCTGTTGTAACCAAGCAGCGTATTTTATTTCAATATGGCAATCAAAATGTGACAACACAGACAAAATGCATGATGCTGGACACCACAAAATTGCAGTTTTTCTTGACAACATTCATAACTTAATTCAGTAACATGAACATTTCAGCAAAACTTAAAAATCTCAGATTCTTTTCTCTGTGGATTTTTTTCCCCTCAAATTTTCTTACTGAAGTAATGCTTTTCATTAGCAGCTGCTATTTAGTATCATTTAGAGCAAAATGGCTTTCTAAGCCAATTCTCTTTTCATACATCTTGCATTGTTACTGTAATACCTCTACAACATTGCAGTACTTAAGTGGATGCAAATCCAAAGCCTGGCTAGGTGAAGACTCAGATGCAGGTTACTGCAGGAAGCCAAAAGAAATCTAAAAAACGCTTTGCACTGCAAATACTGATATTAAGGAAAAGCCAAAAACCAAACACAAGCCTGTGCATAAGCATTTCAACTCTAATTCTAATGAGATAAAGGATGCTTTTGCAGTAGGGTAAACATAACCCAAATATGCAGATAATTTTCCCTTGGAAAGAGGCAAACAATCTTGTTATGTTGAGATTTCTGGTAGCATCATTTATTATTTTATTATTTAAAAGTCAACTTATCTTAGTCCTTAGAATATCCTCATGATTCTCTGAAGGCAACTTTTACCTAATTCTCTCTATTACCACATGATCAAAAATATTGTCGAAGTTTTTAGAAGAAAAACACAAAAAAATAGTGTTGAATTGTTAAAACATGCTTGTATGCCATGCATGAAAGTGTGCATTTTATGTTAAAACACTTGTATCTGAATTTAAATTGGTTTACTTATAGAATATTCTTCTATAGGTTATTCATAGAAAACTCTGCTTGCTTAAACACTTTCATTTGCTGCACTTCAAAGGTTTGATGGCTGCTCTTGCAGAAAGATTGGGGTAGCTTTTACTATCTGATTCCTAATTTAATTTATACTGGATTGCTATGGAGAAAAGGAATTTACTCCAGTTCAAATCCTTATGTATTTGCCAAATGCACTTAAGGTTAGAAAATCACATTTTTGCAAAGGTTAATTGGTACTTTATAAAGGAGCTACTTTGACTTAGGAAACAAATGATAAAATATTAGGAATCTTTTAGCTCCCTCTGCTGCCCTAATCCTTCACTAAGCCGCCTCTTCTGAAGTCTGTCAAAGACACCAAGCAACGAGGCAGCCCATTAATCCCTTTTTAAGAAACATTTGGCATATTAAGTATGCCCAGTACTAAGATCAGTGCATAGGAAGAAAACTCTATAAAGTATTATTTGATTTACTATTGCCTGTGCATTTTATTAGTGCTTTTCTTTCTCTGGTATCTGTTGCAAGTGAGACAATGAAGAACATGTTCAAATTTGGATGCCAGTAAAACTGGTAGCTCTTATTCTCCAAAGAACTTGACATCTGCAATTCCCACTCACATAAGAAAGAGCCAAGGGCACTTGCTGCCTGGGAACATTTATTCCTCCTTCCTGTTATTTACAGATCAACTTACATGGTTCAGACCAACTTCAGTGAAAAATCCCTTTTGAAATTCAGGGAAAGCCCAGGCCTTGCCAAAGTAGGCCATCTTCTTATTAATATGAAGAAAACTTGACTCCCTCATTCACAACTGCAAGGGGTCAAACCACAGTTTACACAAACTAGATAGGATCCATCAATGGTCATGAAAAAACACTTTGTATTTGTCAATCTGGTACTTCCCACTTGTTAAGAAGCCAAGCTCTTACAAGCTCAAGAAAAAGAAATTAGGAAAGAAAATACATTTTTCTTCTAATTAAGTCACTCTTTATTACAAGATTTCTCTATCAATTTGGGAAGACAACCAAATTCAATTCAGATCTGCTTTTTTCCCTGTGCATTCCTCCTGGAACCGTCAACATATTCCACATCAACTATGAACTGAAGATTCATCTTGTTAAATCTCAAGTAGAAAAAAGAAGCTCTAAAAACACAGATATTTCCTTACAGGGAAAGAAAGCCCAGGCCATATCCTTGAATAGAAACTATTCATTTATCATGCACTTTCACTGTCCTTCAAAGTGCATCACACTTGGGTATTTGCCAATAATCAAACCTTCCCAAAGAAAGGCTGCCCTTCATAAAAGCAAAGATGAGAGATTTTATCTGAAATTCCAGAAAGTCATTCCCTTAATATGCACTTTCTTTTCCAATTTATGATCCCAGCCAACTCTTCATTTCTTAGGTAATAAAGATTCGCTGTTAAAATAGCTAAAATACATTCCAAGTTTTCTTCTGGGCACTTTTTTTAAAAAGATGAAGCAACATGCATATAAAGAATAATATTAATACTAGTGCTGCAGCAAAAGGAAAATAAAATATTGTTTGAGCATTTTGAGTTCTAAGATGCTTTTTGCTTCATCAAAACCAGGAGAAAAAAAAACAACAACCCAACAACAAAAACATCTGTCTGGGGACAGACAGGGTCTTCACAGACTTGTACTTGGCACATGTTGCAGTTTTTGCTGTATAAATATCACATGAGGTGCTCTGGGAAGAAATTCCTGGTTTCAAACAATTACCTAATTGGGAAACTCACTCTCAATTTTCCAGTTCCATTTCCAGCATTGTGCTGTACTTTAATCCCTAATACCTGTGCAAACAAGCAAGAAGAAATGAGAGAAGTCCCTTTCTTCCCCCACCAGTGTTTCCTAAAGCTTGGAAACCCACCAAAACAATGTATAATAAATATATAGTGCTCAGGCAGACGAAGTAATGTATTTAAAAGTAATTCCCAGTGTTCACCAAGCCCGTTCACAGACAATTCAGACAATTCCCCTGCATGCAGCCACCTGTTCTGTTCCTTCCTGCTTCATCTATTAGCATCCAGCAAATGCAACAGAGGTCAGACATCCCAAGGTAACTGCCAAGCAATGGTCAGTAAAACATACATGCATTTAATTACGGATTTCTATAATATAAGCAAATAAACAGAATTGTTTACAGTTTGTCACAATATAAAGCACAATAATACCTTAATTAGAGATAACAACTTTTCAAAATGCCAAAAACATTCTGAGTTTTTCAAATTACCCACAAAATGAACACATTTTATTTTTGCACTGTGACACTTCCAACTGTTCTGCCAAATGTATACTACTATAATTATGCTTTGCAATCACCAGCATCACCGGAGAGGGGGACAAAGAACAATATAATCAGTAACTAATTAATCTTTCACATGTCTTGATACCATTTATCTCCAAGGGAAGAATCCTAAATGTTATTTTACAAATTGTGAAGTGAGTTTAATATTAGCATCTCAGAGTGCCTCGAATCATGTCCTTATGCCTAAGCATAATTCACAGTTACTGGTGGAAGTTAGAAACCAGAATTTAATACCTGGCTTTTTAAGGGACAGTCTTCAATGGCAGAACATCGAAATGTGCACAAAAAAATATAATTGCAAACAGCTTGGGGATTAAAAGCAAATATTCAATTTCATATTTAAGAAATCATCAAAGAGAATCATAGGTACCTCAGAGACAAAATCACTCAGCTACATTATGTTCAAGAATTCATGAAAAAATACGTAGTTAATGTAGTTAGCAAGTTATTGCAGCCTATTTTTAAGTGAACTTGCAATAGAAATGAAGTGCATCTTCAAAATATTCTCTTCTAAGGGAAAGTTGAAGAGAAGAAAGCAATGCACAAACTGATCAACAGAAAAGCTGACTAAGAAGATAAACCACCTTTAATAGCTCTACAGCTCATTACATTCCCTGAGCTTTGTAAAACATCACACGTATTTCTAAAATATCAAATATTTAGGTTGTGTTATAAAAGGCACATAAATCAGAGAACAATTCTGCATGAATAATTTTTAAACCTGAACAGGACCATATGTAGCAAAAAGCCATTATAAAACAAACCAACCCCCCCTAGTTTTTATCCCTTTTCACACTATTTGAAATCATCAGTCAGGGAAATGTGTTTACAAGCCTCAAAGACCATTTGAACACAAGAGCAGAACACAGTTCCAACACTTGGGAGCCAAATTAAGTTCCCATAGCTATAAAATTTCAAGCATGTTTCCATATCTGTTTTTTTACCCTCCTCCTCCTGATCATCTTCTGCCTGGCCTTCCCACTGTATTTTCCCAACCTGGCTATTTGGTAAATCGGATTAAGGAAGCAGAAGGTGGCTAAAAAAACCCCTTTGTTTCCTACATTACTTTTCAAGTGGATCAATTCCCTCTACTGCATGGACACACAGATTTTACCATAGGATGGATGCAGTGAATTGTGCAGAGTAGGGAAAAACAAGCCAGACAAAAGGCGCTGATTAAACAGCATCACTGGATGTGAGCACAGAGCCTGGGGGAAGCCACTGCTATTTCAGTCACAGTGGCTGCTGCTCTGTCACCTCTGTCCCTGGCAATGTTCCTTCCCATGTCATCACAGACTTCTTGCCTCTAAGGTTGTTCTGTTGCTCACCATAATAAGCCCATAAGGAGGCTGAGATTGCACTGAGCTGCTCTAACTGTTGGCTGCCATCAAAACGGACAGGTTTGTCATTCTTCGTCACAACTTGCTGATTCAGCTGACTAACACAGGCCAAAGGAAAAAAAAGTTAATATTCTCCATTTTTTATTGAAGAGTTGGATACAGAAACTCTAGCATGGGGAGCTGAGCCTGGGAGCAGAGAAGAGGGGCATGCACAATCCTAGATCAGTTCTAGCTGATCCAACTGCAGAGATGCACAGAAAGTGGGGTAGTCTTCCCAATTTCATGGTTCTCTGCAGCTAGTTCCCCATTTCTCTGAGCAGGGATCAGTGTCCAGTGAGCAGGTTCAACAGGCCACTTGGCCAAGCAGATTAGGTAGGACACAGTAACAGTTTGGACCTGGCAACCATGGGTGGGCTTGACCAGTTTTAGAAGACTGACAAGGAGATTAATCACCCAAACCAAAAGTGGAGCTGCACCCTTTGATACTCGGATGAAATGTCCCTTTCTCTAGCTACATTAGGCTAAACAGTCCCAGCAACCCCACTGAGCTTTTCCAACTGCCCCTTCCATGCAAATGCTCTGTCAACTTCACAGTTGGAATTCCTGGACTGAGGAATTTACCAAAATGGAAAATATACCAACAAAAGGTTTTAGTATGAGTCAATTTCTCAATGTAGCTCACCGTAGTCACACTCACATTGGCACAAAGAAAGGGATAAAAATCCACTGCCAGGGACTCCTCACGCAACACAGCTGCTGGAAAAGGGTCTCAAGAGCAACATGTGGAGGAGGCAAAGGTTTCACCTCCAGTTCACATCATTAGACATGATTAGACAGAAACCATGTGCCCACCAGTCTGTACACTGTCTCCCATCATGTCAAAAAGAAATTAACTATTCCCTTGCCTTTAGGTGAGAAAATAACATTTTAATATAAAAATTCATTTAGTTCAGACCATTCATGTATATTCTTAAAAACAGTACAACTTATTTCTCGACCAGCTTTCATACCAGCTCTAAAATCCCTTTTAGAGAGAATGGCAGGAATATGCAATTTCTCTTTTGTGACCTAAGGAAAAGTGACAGACGCAAATGATTACAACTCCTTTAACTAGAATTAACACTACTTTTTATTAATACTCATTTAACATTTGGGGGTCTCCTGCAATTTTTGTTTTGTTTTCATCTGACTTTTTGCTTCCTTTCAAGGATAAGATAGAAGCTGTTAAATCAATCTACACAAAGCAAGCCTGTAGAGAAAGACTCCCGAGAGTGCTATGTGGTCATTTTGCCATTTTGCAATTGTTGTTTTATATAAACCCACAATCCTTTACAGTGTTTGGGTAGAATGTTGTAAAATGCTAAGATGAAAGCCAATTCAATTGTAGAATAGGTCACAGACTAGTTTCTTTTATTTGTCTAGATCCGTTTCCACCCAAAACCCAGCATTTGTACACATCCGATATTATCTCAACAGGAACTACAACTCAGTTAAAAATAGGCAGAATGACCAAAAGAAAATATCAGAATTCCACAAAACTAACACAGTTAACATGAGAAATCAAAATGTCCAACCTTCAAATATGCGATCCAGACGTTGCCGCTTCACTTTGTGTTTGTCCATTAGAGACATAAAAGTGGAAGCTCAAAGAACGTCCCCACACAGCTTGGTGATGCTCTTCTCACACCAGCCACCAGGCAGAAATTCTCAGTCTTTTATAAGCTTATTTCCACCTGTGAACAGAAAGATAAAATTTAAAATACATCATTTTTGGCACCTTTGTCCAGATGATCCGGAGATGATCTGTATGCAATCTAAAGAATTTAAAAAACCCACAAAGTTCTTAAAGCATATTAGGTGAACTGGTATTTATTTCACAGCAAACTGTCTTCTAAGCACAGAGATACAAAGCACACAGCACAACTCAGACAAACCAGTATGGAAATGTTCCAAGACAGCTGCTGTTTTCTGCCTTTTCACTGTCAAATACTTTTCTGCCCTTCCACTGAACAAACCACGAACTAATTCAGGCACCTCGGGCAGGCACAGGTCCATATTCCTATAAATTGACAGAAAAACGTTCACCTGAGATGAAATTGGAAAGCCACAACTTTGCATCACAAGGCTCACAGTGAGAGAAAATACTCCTTTCACTCTTAACTTTCAGGCTCTTGATGATAACGTAATCCAGAGTTTCAGCTTGGATGTAGAAGGAAACCAAGTCAAGGGGCACAGACACAGGGCAACGCATCCCGGTGACAACAGAGAATGCCAACATCTCTATCAACCAAATGGCATTTGGAGCAGGTTTATGCATGACTAGGCAAAGCTCTTTGGCAGCAGACACAGCCAGGCACTTTTCAGATACCGTGGAGCTGGGCAAGGCAGCATAAGGGCATTGCAACAAGCAGGCTGCATTTTAAGCCAAACCACTGAGAAGCGGGAAGGGGGGATGGGGAGAGAAGAGGAAAAATCCCTCAGTGAGAACCTAATCACAGCAGTAGAATATAAAATGCACATGAGCAAGTGGACGTGGTAAAACTATGGATACAGATGCTTTAAAAAGCATAATCAGAGCACCACTTCTATTCACCTTTCAATATCTGAGTAGACTTTGAGAAACAAACACAGAGTACACTGCAGTACAAGCACTGTGCACATTAAAATGAGCCAAACAATCCACGTTCCTGTTTCTTTTTATTCCTGCCCAGCAACTTTCAACATCAGTGGATAGGATTAAATGGCCTTACAAGTGACTGAACCTAGAAATCTGCTTGTTTCTTTCCAGAGGCTGAACTGCACTAAAACCAAACATAGGCACATTTCATTAACATATCATCAAGATGCATGAACTCCGAGTGAAATTATAAGGAAAAATATTTTGAGTATCAAAAACTGCACATTTGCATTTAAACTAAGTATCTTTACCAGTACTGCTCTGCTCAGTGCATTTGGACTTTTATTAAAGTTCCTTCTTGTGTTTGTTTTTTTTTTTTAATTTAAAATGGAGTTAACGTGCAACATTTATCATGCTTTTAACTCTTCAATTCCCCTCCACAGCTCTTTATCCTCAAATTCAAGATTCTTCTGCTGTTTTGCATAGTGTCTGATTTCAGCTGAATATAACATCCCATCATGAAGGGGAGAAGAAAAATTGATGAAGAATGCAGAATCCCATTTTTTTTTTTTTTACTTCTTAAAAAAACAAAGACTGTTGCTATTTTAGAAATTCACTTTTACATTTCTCAACATTGGTATTCCTCCAAAATACAGTGTTCATCAGTATTGAACGTGGCTGTGTTATAAAACTGCACAAGCATTACATCAAATCTAACATGCATTTTATAATCTTAAAAGCCAACTATGTAAGTATAGAACTATATAACCACCAGCCTTGGCTTAAGCCAACACCCCAAATCTGTGCACAGGATCAGCTTTAAACTAGTCTTGAATTTTGCTTATCATTTCTCTTTTATAATCCACTTCCTTCAATTATCACATAGAAAGATCTAAAGCATAAAAACCAAACCAGAATATAATGAACATTTTAAACACTAGTCTTGGTTTAAAATTGTATAGCATATTTAATTTCCCATCTTGTAGAAACATACAGGCCTGCTGGCCTCCTTGTGCTGTTTTGTTTATTCATTCAGCAAAAGATTTTTCCACTGTAGTCACTCTGCATACAAAGCTGGATGACAGCTGTGAAGAACAGACCATCTGTAACTATTGACCTACCACTGAAAGTGTCACCAGATGTTTTCTATCTGCCTACAGTAGCTTCAAAGTGTACCATATAAATCAAGTAATTTTTTGCTTTCAAGCATTGTTTTAACATTATTTTATTGATAGTAAATTGTCATAAGTTTAAAAAAAATTGAGCAAAAAATAAATTAACACGTTAACACCATTCTAAGTTGAACGCTCATACAGTTTTATTACACATCATGTTCAAACAGAAAGAGCAGATGATGATATGGGAAGTGCTTCCCAGCAAAACAAAAGCCTTGTAATTGTGGAAGTGTTGGTTACTGCAATTGCTAAAGCACAACATGAATAATTGTATTTGAGAAATATACAAGCACAGTGCCTGATGATCTAAAAATCTGATCACCAAATACCAAATAGTATTTAAGACCAGACTTCTGCAGTTCAATATTTTAAGATTAAGTGAGAATCCAAGTGATTTAAGAACATATAGTGCTTATCATATATGTCAAGTAGCATCTACAAAGCCATCAATACCATCAATGCACAGAACCCTTTTGAGCAGTACACATTTAAGATCAAAATATACACTGTTGCAAACAATATTGGAGTTTTTCCTTCATTTAAGCAGATGATTCTAGTGTATTTTTAAAGATAACATGTCTGGGCATTGCTGGAGCATTTAGCTCTTTCTTAAGGAAGGAAAATCTTTACTCTGAGACTTCAAGATAAAAAGAAAATTGATTCTCCAACATATTTCCAGCAGAAAGAGCAAATCCTACAGGCTAAAACAGAAATGATAAACAAGTAAGTCAACTTTGAATTCAATTTTCAAACCAGATCACGCTAGTAATGAATAAAGGATGAACATTAGCTGTGACTGAGAAGATTTGAAGGAAGGCCCAATCAAAACCCATGATGTCTCCAGAGAAAGAGGATGAAAAGGAGGCAAACTAAGAAATTATTTTTTAAGAGAACAAAACAGTAGGCTAATTATTATTATTACACACCCTGTGTATGTGTGGGTTGTGATGAATTCCACAAGATCAGAGAAGGACTCCCCTCCAACCCAAAATATTGCAGCATGCAGTGTTGGACCATTTCCTTGGCACCAGTCTAATGGGGGAGTTGGGCATGGACCAGATTGTTTCAACTAGATCTAAACAGAAAAACTGCATCCCCTCAGATGAGTTACCTCACTCTCAAAAAGATCCAGAGTATAAACTCTCCTGAGCACAGACCCTCACCCACAAACTGCAGAAGGTTGATTTCTACCTTTGCCCCACTGTCAGTTGCAGGCAGAGATTTGTAGGCCACCCCAAATCACAAGATTAAGCATAAGAAATCCAAACCAAAATTAAATTCACAGAAGAGATTGACAGGTCATTAGAGGATAAGGCCATGAAGATCAGTGTTACCCTTGGGAATCTCAACCTTCACTTAAGTCAGCCATTCTAGCTTACACTCCTTTGTCTGAAACTACAGTGAATTATTCAAATATTTTTTCTTTCTACTAACAACTATCAAAAAGCATAAGGTAAGGCTATCACAAGAAACATTGTAAGTTTACTTGCTAAATTCCAGTGCCATCAGTTTCGATGATAAAAAATTAGATAAATATCCAAGACAAGCCAGACTAATGCCTTACTTCTTCTTCCTTCCCATCCAAATTGATAACATCTCTATTTTCCATCACACCTCACAATCCTTGAAGTGGCCATTCTGCACAGCCCTGGAAGCAATAAGTAAATACAATCAAAGTGTTTTTCTTCATGTTAGAAATACTTTAATTTTCCTAAATAATTATAGATTTTGTTTTGCAGTAACTGTTTCAGTTAGTAAGCAGATCATTTAGTCCAACCCTCCTGCCATGGGGAGGGACAACTTCCACTAGACCAGGTTGCTCAAACCCCATCCAACATGGCCTTGAACACCTCCAGTAAGGAAGTCTCCACACTTCTCTAGGCCATTGTTCCAGTGTCTCATCACCCTCACTATCTTTTTCATAAAAAGTCTTTATATTCAAGTCAACCATACTTCAAAGTTATTACTAAGAAATGGAAATGTATCTAAATTTCAAAATATTTCTGAAGTACAAAAAAAAAGTATCTTGTGTTTGGCAGAAGAGAGGATCTAATCATGTTGATGAAAAGACAAAAGTAAAATGACAAAAATGCTAAGAGAAATTTCTTTTATTTGAACATTAACTTAAAGATGTATTTACTCTGTAAAGCAGTCAGCTTTCTGAGGCTGTGGCAAGAAATGGGCTCTAACTGTGAAAAGGAAAAATAAAGTTTATGACATAAGAAAGAAACACTCTACTTTAAAAAGGTCTATTATTTGTAGCTGAACCTTTCTAATGTCACTAGCAGCAGTATCAGTTCCGTGTAAAACAGAAATTTTGGATCAGAGGGCTGGTGTTTCATAATGGAAGTTCAGTAATGCTTACGTCTCAAAATTATACAGTGTAATACACCTAAATATGGAATATAACAAAGAGAAATATCTGATTTTCTTTTCTTTCTATATTCCATTTTATAGAAGTATTATTTAACAGTTTTTATCCATTGGTGTTTGAAAACTTTCCAATTAAAGATACAGAAGAACCTCAAATAGGAGGATGAGTAAAAGAGGACAAAGACTTTTGTTTGGGTATTTCTTCAAATGCAGCAGGGACTGCTACAACACTGGAACATCTTCTTTGGAAGTTCTGCAGGACAGCTTTTGTTCTTGCATCCTTCCCTGAAGATCCTGTGACTTACATTGAAGACTTCTGCAGTATGAAACCATCACATTACAATTGCTGTGCTCAAAAATATCCCTGCAAAGATTTAAGCTACACTTAGAAATAAGTATGGCACATTGAGCAGAACAAAAAGAGATTAATTGCCAGAAGAAAAAGTATATGTCAGCCTTTTTGTGCAAAAATTGAAGTTATTCCATCTTGTCTTATGAAACCTAATACTGAATTAAGGAGGAAATATATAATTATATTTGCCTGTCAGACAATTTATCTTGCCATTAAGGATGGCTAAGCCACTTTGCCTTACCATTAGATGTCAGTACAGTCTAAGAGAAACTGTACAGGGAGCTTCAAGATCAATAAATTAATCAAAAAAAAAAATGAAGCCATTATGAAATTAGACACCAAAACACATGGTAGCTACTCAGAAAAGGACTAAAACCCCAAACATTCTAATGACATTACCTAAATCTGAGGTGAATCTGTCTCAAAAAGATGGAGGACTAGAAAAAGTGCCTGAACAGGCAGTAAGCATGGTCCAAAGCATGAAATAGCTTGCTGAAAAAGTGCCCCAACCTGAAGACAGTATGACTGAGTAGAATACAACAAAGGCATATAAAATACACTCCATGTCTGAATTCAGTGTCTGGGGAGCACACAGTGAAATAGCAAGCCAGAATATTAAAAACAACAGGAAGATTTGTCATGGAGTATGTAATTAAATTGTAACATCTGGTGTCACAGGCATCGTGGATGCCAACCTTAAGTGGTTCTTAAAAGGGATAAGACAAGTTTATGGAAAACACATCAATGGCCACTGATAATAACAGCCACAACACCAACCCAGGTCAAAAATCCATAAGCTGGTAAATGCCAAAGGCAGGGAAAATGTCAGCACATGCTTTGTTCTCACAGTCAGCAATGACTGCACTGTGTTCCACTGACCAAATGTCTGTTTGGTTCAGCATCCAGCATTTGCCAAGAAATGGGGTGCTGCATTAAAAGAGCAAGAGCAGAACAAACAGGATTATTTCCTTCAAGCACAAACCAGTGGCCACTTCTGGAGCCAGAACGGGAGAGATGGAACTGCAGCCCCTTCCCACACACAGGCACCCCTTACATTCCTAGGAAATGCAGAGATAAACTACAAAATGGACTGATCCAGCCATGAGAAAGTGAGGTTCACAGCTCACAGGGACGCACAAAAAACATCCTAAGTGCAAAACAAAACTGAAGTAAGTTATTACTCGTTAGTACCACTAACTAGTTAGTACTAATACACACTCAAAAGGTACTACTGGAATCATCAGACTGACCATCTCTCCAATGTAAAGCCTAAGAGACATCTAGAAAATCATCATAATTAAAAAAACTGCCAGTGCCACGGACTCCACCACCCTAGCAAATGGAAAACTCTTCCAACAGTAAGTGTCCTTTATTTCTGACTCATTTTCCTTGTCAGTTTGGCTTAAACTTCCAGTGGTTGGATTTTTCTTGCAACTTTGCCTGGCAGACAGAAGAACTCCCTCACGTTCTTTGCACAAGTACCTCTTAGTTATCATCAAGCCATCCCTTGGCCTACTTGCAGAAGAGACCAAGCTCCTTGATACTCTCCTAGGAAGTCATATTTCTGATCCTAAATTGTGCCAAACCTGTGCATCCTTAAATTCAAGAGCAAGTCTCTAAAATACTGGTTAGTGAGTGCTAGAACAAGACAAAGCCTTGGAACTGCAGGAGCAGTTACATCAATATCCAAAGTAGAAGAACCTTTACCACTCTCTGTCACAGTCCTTGAATACATTCAGGGACCACATCTGAGATTAAAAGACTTTGCACTCGCTTCAGCATTTTTTCATCTCCAGTGAAAAGCCAGTTCTTTTTAGGATGGGGTTCTCTACCCCAGGAAAACAGCCAACAGTCTCCCCTTCTGTATTTATAACCCAAAATTTGAATACAATTTCACAGAATCATCCAGGTTGGAAGAGAACTTCAGTATCATCAGCACTTTTTTCTCCATTTATGAGTGAAGGTGTTTTTTCCTGTTGATAAAAATGTTCAAAATATTGTCAGCACACACTAAAACCAAGGCTTATGGGCTTTTGACATATTGTTCACTATTTTTTAATACTGTGAATTCCCTTTTGGACTATTACTTCTTTTTAATTACTTTAGCACCAAATAAAATGCCTTCCAAAATTTAGTGTAATAATTTGATAATCATAAGCACTTATTTTTATGGCACAGGACTGTAAAATGGCCTTTTTGACAGGAAATATGGTGAAAACAGTAGAAGAGGTTGTGGTAGTAACTCTATCATTACAAGCTTTTTACAAGGTATTTGTCTTCACCATAAGGGTTTTTTTCCCAGAGCTTTTTTTTTCCCCTTAGCAGCATTCTCTCTCAATTATACAACTGTCCACAAGCCAAAAATTACTCACTGCTGAAAATGAATTACTGCAGATGTGTATGACTACAGACAGATGGGAAGCATCTCTGCTATCTCAGATTTCTAGGTCATGAATAAAACTTCATTGAAGAACTCAAGCTATTAGAAAATTATTAAAGGCTAGCGACCTAAGACATGTACATTTTTAAGTAAAATTGAACTGATTTCTGTAGTGTCAGAAAACACTCAATTGAGCAATATTGCAGCTATGATTCTCATCAAACAGTATCTCTGAAAACTTCCATTTCAGGTATTCAGCACAAGCTTCTTCAGGAAGACCAGCATTGTAACAATCCTCAGTCTCAGTAACAAACAGATTTAAAGGAAGGAAAATGAAGAGACTGGTGTGGTCTAACATCAGGAACCTTATTCACTCACATGTTGAATTCCTGGCTTTGCCTCTTACTCTCCTGACCTGAGGAATTGAACCTGATGGATTCATCCTTCACTTCAGCCACAGCTGCTTTGGTTTGTAAAGCAACACAGATCCACAGCCCAGTGCCCAAAGATCCTGTCACAGCCACGGCTTTACAAAGTACTTTGGAACTTCCTAACAAAAGCCATCCAGAAATGTCAAGTAAGTCAGTTGCTAGATCAGTGTTAATCACTTCTGCATTTTTCAAAGCCTGAAAAGAAAGAAAATTACACTGAAAGAAGATCAATCTCCATTCAGGTTTTTTTTCTGAACAGACAGAAGAGCTGGAAGCCTTCATCCTATTTGGAGATTTGGATAGAAGAGACAGCAACTGTGTAAATGAATGAAACAATCTCAGGGACTTTGAGAGACAACAGCAGTGAAACTGGACTGCCTCAAATTCAAAACAGAAGATCATCGTTATTTGAATCAGAAACTCAAATGAATAATATGTATTTAATATTTTGATGCACCTGAGAAAGCATAACAGGATGCAAAGTATTAGTCAGCGTTCATGACAGTAAAAAAGCTAATGCCTTGGTTAATGAATTCTCTAAGAAAGGAAACAATTACTGGTGCATTTCATGAATCTCTCTTGCTAGAAAGGATTCAAACCACTGAGGAGAAAAGATTACTTTTAATCTTTTATTGATTTATTGATCCTTTTTTTTTTATCTCCAAGAAAGACAAACTCACATCAAAATGCCAGGCACATTGACTGTGTGCCTACTCCACATGTAAAAGTGGTTCATCTGTCACAGATCTACTATTAGAAGTAGCCCATGGATGTCCAGAGACCTGTGCTTTACAGCTTAAAACTCCTGGTTAAAAAAACATTTGCTTGTGCAGTGGAAAAGAAAGAGTGGGTAAAAAAGAAAGCTCTATCCTGAAAGTAAATAAGAAATCACATCTAAAGACATTTAGGTTAGAAATTTAGTTACAGCTAATTAAGTTTAGACAAAGAACTGTGGGGCTGGTGTTTTTTTCCCTACACCAAAAAGCCTCATGTTGGATACTATGAGTCCAAAGGAAGCCTCTAAGCTGATGAAAGGTTTGGAGCCCTCTGCAATGGAGACAGGCTGGGAGGGCTGGGGGACTCCTGCCTGGAGAGGAGAAGGCTCCAGGGAGACCTTGGAGCACCTTCTGGTGACTAAAGGGGCTTCAAGAAATCTGGAGAGGGACTTTTGACAAGGACATGGAGTGACAGGACAAGGGGGAATGGCTTCAAACTGACAGAGGGCAGGGTTAGATTGGATATAGGGAAGAAATTCTTTACTGTGAGGGTGGTGAGACATTGGAATAAGTTGCCCAGAGAAGCTGTGGATGCCCCTGGATCCCTGGAAGTGTCCAAGGCCAGGCTGGACAGGGCTTGGAGCAACCTGGGATAATGGAAGGTGTCCTGCCCATGGCCAGGGGTAGAACTGGGTTTTCTTTAAGGTCCATCCCAACTCACAGCATTTTATGATTCTATGGATATGTGCATCCTTGCTGCTGTAAGAAAGAACATGAAGTACTGGGAAAACATTTTGGAGATTGAATACTTTACTTTCCACTCAAAAAGTAAACTGAGTAATATTTAAATATTATGATTGTGCATTATTTCTTCAATATTACTTTTATACCTAGAAAATATTTTAGTGAAATAACTTTCTACAGATAAGGTAAATAAGATTCTTGGTCACATTTTTTGTTTGCCCATATTACTGCCCTGTGGCAACAACCTACCAACACAGCAGGATCAGTATTACAACACCACAAACCTTAGAATATATATTTTTTCCCCCCATGGATAGCTAACATTGCATCTTTTCAAGATGCCAAGATATACAGTACTGCAGCACTAGATTGGATACACCTGACATCCTTCATGTAAGGCATCTCTAAGCCAAGTAGGTATAAATTAATTTTGTAATATTTTGTGTTAGAGTACTCATTACAGATTTTAAGAAGGGAAGTTTAGCTCTTTCATCCATTAGCTACTACATATATCATTTTTGCTCAGTTACTAGAAAAAGAAAAAAAATCAAGAAGGAAAAAAATAATAATTTTGCATGAGTTGATTTCCAGAGACTGTTTCCAGTTATGTTCTGGTTGAAAAAAGAAAATACCAAGGATAAAGCTTTGTTATTATAGCTCCTACTCTTCAGACTATAGCAATTCATTCCAGTCAGAATAAAAGATACGTGGTCTGGGTATTGATCTATTGCTTGCTCATGTGTCCAAGTAAAACTATATTTTTCAGTAGTACCTAAATTAAAAATATATTTTTTAAAAAAATTGTACATTGCCATATATAAATTACATGTATTTGGGGTTGTTTTGTTGGGGTTTTATTAATACATTACAAATGCTGGACCATTTATTTCTCCCACTTTAATGAGAAGACAATTTCTATCACCTAAACATACTAAAATGGTAAAGATCAAATCGATTTACTCTGCATTTTCCATAAATCAATATTTAAAATATTATAAATTATGCAATTTATACATGATGATTGACAACATTTAGCAACAGCACTTCTACATTTCTTTAACATTTCTGCAATGTAATTCTACTGATTTCTGGTACATAAATCCTCTGGAAGTTTGCGGAGTCAAAAGATCTAAGTTTCTTTATGAGCAGGTATAACTACATTAAAAAGGATTTTTTCAGTGTACCACTAGATATCATGAAAAATGTCTTTCCTTCTTGCTAAGCAAAAAAGGCAATATAAGACAAGAGACCAAACAAGTGACAAGTGTCATTTACACCCTTTATGTTTTAATTTAAGCCATCTTTGTCAAGTTTTGCACCTTTACCCACAGTCCCATCAGCCACAGAATATTCTGGTTTGGAAGGGACCTTTAAAAACTATTTATCCCCTCCATGATGGTCAGGGACACCTTGGACTACACAGGGTGACTCAAAGCCTCATCCAACACTTCCAATGATGGAGCATCCCTGGATGCACAACCACATCAAGATGTTTTATTTTATAGATCCAAAACAGTTTGCAAGTGCTATAAATTGTTGCTCTAAAAACCCCAACTATTAGAATAGCTGTTTGTTAAAGCAGAAGATACTACTGAATTCTACAAAAATACCTACAATTTTAATCCCAGTTTATTTCCCACTGTGGCTCCCTCACCCTTGGACTCCTGGAAACAGCTACCCAGCCTCAAAGGATCACTGACCATCTTTCCACAATCAACTTTCATATGCGACCACAGAAATTGTTTAATTAGAAATTCTTTCCCCCACGCTTTGGTGCCAATCTCCATCTCCTGACATGACATTTCATTAAGAAATTTCCAGCCAACTACACTCCCATCTCAGTCACAGTAATACAGTGCACTTTCACACCTTGCTCAATTCTGTACACAATCTTCGTCGCAATTACAGGGATTGCTTAGGTAGAAGATAAATGTTAGTGGCTGGGATATTGAATCCTTTATCACAATTGAATGTGGGGAAACAAAGAATTAAAAGTACAATTATAGACTCACATCTGAAACTGGCTGACAACTGGGTTTGGTATGATATAATATATTGTAACCAACACTACTCATTTTCCAAACTGATTTTGTTTTGTCAATATTCATCATTTAAGCTCATCCCGTCATTATTTCATTCAGTAGGAAAGCAGAGGAGAGAATTATAGTCCTTGCAGGCTGCTTAGCTGAAGGTCTGCAAAATTTGCTTTCAGATACACAGTTTTTGAAGTAGATTTCCCTCTCTTCTGTTCACACAGTGCTGAGATGTCACTTTCTAGAGAAAGGACCTTAAAAACCTGGGACCTGTGTTCTTCATCTCTGCATTCAAAAGTTACCTTTAAGAGCTCTCAAACATTACAGAGCAGCAGCTTGCTCAGTTTTTGAGTCCCACTTCAATGCAAAACTACTTGGTCTTTCAGGTGAAGCAATTCTGAAGTTTGCAGAGCAAGACAAACAGGCACTAAAATAATTAGGTGTGAGAAAACTTGGGAAGCTTCCCCATGCTCATGTCAGAATGCAAGAGACACCAATAACCTGGCAGTGTAAGTCAGTTCAAATGCATGAAACTTTTGTTTTATTCCAGAAGGGTTTTAGTACAACTACATTCATCACAACATCTCAATATCTTCCTGAGATATAACTGATGTAACTATGAATTACCACAGTTTATACTCTCTCTCATGGCTGGGAAGAGAACTCTCTGTGCAGCTAGATATTTTTAGTTTCCTTATTTGAACATATATGCTGGTTTGTATCTGTTACAGAAGGAAGATCAAGCAAATGCACTTGGCAGCTGATCTGGAAGGTGATAAGACCATAACAGTCTTTAATGGAAATTAATTTCAGTCCTACACTACACTAGGAAATAAAATTTCCAACCCATATTAACTTGAAGGTTAATTCTCCTTGATTATTTA
Source organism: Trochalopteron elliotii (assembly GCA_024734555.1). Classification (NCBI taxonomy): domain Eukaryota; kingdom Metazoa; phylum Chordata; class Aves; order Passeriformes; family Leiothrichidae; genus Trochalopteron; species Trochalopteron elliotii. Next base: position 1,149,449 of record JANPWX010018938.1, read on the forward strand.
GAATGCTTCTGTTACTGAAGAGGGCAGTTTTAATCAAGATCTTTTAAACTGTTGTAAGTTCATAACATCTTGAAAATAAGGCCAAAGCTGTGAACATAAATATTTCTTCAAGATCTAAGTAGAGACTTAAAAATTTTTTGTAAAAAGATTGGAAGTCAGACATCGACAAAGTAGTTTGCATGCCTCAAGAATTGTGTTCCTTAATTTTGGAAGAAAGCTGGAGGTGTGAGACGAGAGAAGTAGCATTGCACATCTGTGCAGCACCCAAGCCACCACTTCACATCCTCAAACCTCTTAACCCCTTATCAGGCAGATGGCTATAAATGAAGAATTACTCTTGTGGGACTCCTCCTAGAGGAGATGTGGTGGTGTCAGACTGTGTCAGTATATACTGAATATGCTTCTTTAAGAAACCCTTGAACCATTTGACTGTATTGATCTCCTGTCAGAGACAAGAATGACATTTCTTGCCTATGAGAATGTCACACTGTCACCAAGAACAGGAAGAGACATCCACTCACCACCCATCAGTGAGTCCCTCAGCAGTGGCCTGTGCTGTTCTCCAAGGCACACTCTGCCACAGTGATGACTTTTAAAAAGGTCTAGATAAAAATTTACATAAAGTAGATACCATTGATTTCTGGTATACTGTGAGCTCTTCCAGTAATGTCAAATGAATTATATTTGGCTAGAATCAGAGTACCTGGAGAAAAACAGAGTTTTTCAGTCTTCAATCCAGGAGTAAAAACAGAAGTCTTCCAGGCAAACCTCACTGTGCTACTTTTAATTATCGGTAGCCCAAATTGTTCATAACTCTTCCACTGGCCAACTTCTTCAAAAGTACCACTCAAAAGGTGTTCATCACAAGATCTGCAGGAATCACTGTACAAAATTGCTGCTTTTGGAATCTACTTTCATAGCTGGGAAACCTTAGTATTTCATGTTTTCCTTACTTTTAGAGCATCACAATGCCTACTGTCTTGTCTTCTTTGCACTACAGCTTCCTCATCTCCTCCTCAAGATGACTCCTGAACTCCGCATGGTATTGCTTATTCCTCCTTGATCCTTCACAGTTGTCTAGTACACTGTGAGGAAAGGAAAGCTCTTAAAGCCCAGCAGCCTGCCTGGATTATCCCCTCAGTTACATAAGAACTGAGAGAAACTTGGGCTCTCCTTTTGAATTTGGGAGCCTGTGTGGAAGGGAATCAGGACCAACTGCCTCTTATTCTTTCCTTCCATAGCATTAACATCTCCACCAAAATACTTGGAACTGTTTCACAGCTTAGTATTAGACCCTGAGTAGCCAGCTGATATTGTCCTGTCTCCAGAAAACAAAGGTGACAAAAACAAAAAATCCACTTTTCTAAACAGTAAATTCAAAATAAACTTCAGAAGAGACACTCCTGGTGTTCTTTATAAAACAAATACTAGGAGGTGCTTGTTTTACTAAGAAACAAAATATTTTTCTCCATGGTCTGAAGAGAGGTTGTAGCAACCTTACTAAACCATACCTGGAGTATGGTTAGAATTGCAACAATGCCAAAAAAATCCTGTTAGAGATGCTCGGACTCTAAAAGTAAGCAATAGGTAAGAAAAAAAGTCTTTGTTTTCAAAAAAATTCTTAAAACAAGTAGACTTAAAGAAAAAGCAAACAGTGGTCAACAACATGACTACAGTATTTTCATATGTAGAGAACTAAGAATGCAAACTACAACTTAAGTGCTCTCATTATAAACACCATAACTTTTGTGTTTCAATTTATTGTACATAAATTAATTTTAAATCAGGTAAAAGATAATAATTATGGGATCTGCATATAGAGAAAAAAATGAGAGCCAGGGCCCAAATAATACTCATCTTGCTTTGGTTGCTTTGGTATTATTTCTTCAGAAGTAGTTCAAAGACTGCCGCCAGAATATAATGACCCTGCAACCTTTTCTTGAATGTTTGAATAACATAATAATAACTACACATAATTAGATTTGAAAACATAAAAGTATTTTGCTTCAATAAATAACATCAAAAGTTATAGACTAAGATGAGTGTATTTGCCATTATATCAGAAGCAAATAAAAAATTGCTCCCTGAAAAATCAAGTCTTAAAATAGACCAAAGTACAACATGTGCCTTTGTTTTATCTGAGTGTTGCATATCTGGACTGAGATTGTTAGCTTCTCTGTGTCAAGATCTAGATGAAAATTATCTGCATAAAGGGAGTAAAATGTCAAATTCTGAATATCTGACAATTCTACAACAGATGGCCTTAAATATTAGTGATTCAGTTGTTGCTGGCATTGGGTCAGTTCTTTACTTGTTAATTAAGGACCTGAATTTTGAACTATTATTTTGCTATAAAATGCCCATCGGGGAAAAAAAAAATTAGAAAATGCATGACTAAAGATTTTAGAAAAATTGTCCTCTGTTTGTGCAAGAATTTCCCTTCTGGCTGATTAATAAAACTCCAGGTTGGGAAAAAACCTCCTCTCCCAGTTGTTTTAATAAGACCCAGATCTTGCTTTTAGTAAATACTGGCAGTATGCAAGGGCAGAAATGCTCAACCCTACCCATTTCACCTCACATGAGGATATATTTTATATTTTATGATGCTCAGATAGCAAATGTTCAGCCTCTTCTTCCAGAAGGCACAGTCTGGCTCTGGAAAGCAAGTCACAGGAGGGGTGACAGGAGGCTGTTACTTTTGCTCTGCAAAGGAATATCCAGAGTCAGTCCTCCTCCACCACAAACTGGAGCTTGTCAGGAGTTCAGTCATCATTTGTATCACAAAGCTGAGTTTGTCCTTCTCCTTCAGACAGGACCTGCCTCTGCCTGTGTGTCACTGCTGAATCTCCCATCTCCTCTTCCCTCTTGCAGCTGAAAACAGAACATTGAATCTTGTCTAACTTTCAAATCCACCACAAATTACCCCAAGATGCTCGGGGCAGCTTTAGCACCCCCAGAAATGTCCCTGTCACACTCATCCTGCCTTGGGAATGGTCCCAGCAAGGGGGGGAAGGAGTGCCATGGTGCCATGCCACTTCTTAAGTTGGCTACACACAAACAGATTCTTGAACTGGAGTCAACTGAAGGAAAGTGAAATGCCTGAAAGAGATAAAATTCAACAGTGCTCATTAAGTTCAAGATCATCCTAAATTATATTGAAGTTATCCTTTAACTGAGGAAAACCAAATAGCAAGAAATAGCCACCACCACCACCACCAACAACAACCTCTGTCCTTGATATTTTCTTTCCATTGGCATGTCCTCTGTGTGGAAATCCATTCCCCCAAATCACTTCCTCTAAGCCAGCCTACATTCACATTGGTGATGAGACCCTTGCCAGCAGTTACCACTGGGAGCAATTCCTCAAAGAACTTGAAACTAAAGCTTCTTCCCTCCTGAAGCATCAGTTTGTTATCTGATGCTTTGGAATCTATATGCAAGAGCACATAAGGGTTGGCAATTATACAGTTGGGTATTTATAAACTCTGAGAATATTACCATATGTTAGAAAGCAAAAACGATATACCACTAAATAAACTTTCTCTTTCCATTAGATGCACATTCCCTGAAAAAACAAAACAATTAGGCAGTAATCAGCCTTGACAATACATATTTAAATGTAAGATAAAATTACTTTTTTTAATAGGAAGAAATTAAATTTTGCGTGAGTATGTGATTTTCAAGTATTTCTATGCAGTGACAGATTTAATAGGAGCCAGAAGATGCATTTGAAGGAAATGGAAATATTAAGCTTAGAAATCTAGCATTTATAATTTCTTTACTTTACAACTACCCAAACATTGCTCTGAAATACCATGGAACACTGATTTGCTTTTAAATAGTAGCAATATCTTTGACTTGTGTATAAGGCAAACACAGCAACTTCAGACCTTTTAAATTAAGCCTTGACAGGTATTTCACTTCATTTATAAGTTACGCTTACAAAAATGTTTAATTTAAATGGCCAGTAAGTACAACAATCACCTTTTAAGAATGCACCCATTTTGAAAGAAATCCTTCTTGACACATTTCATTTTGGTTTCCATCCATGTAGAAGCAGTTACCTAATGTTTAGCATAAGCTGTGGATGCAGTTGGGGAAGTTACATTGGTCAGACTTGGCAGTGGATAAAATTGCTGTTTCTTTGCTTTTTGTTTGATGTTAGATGGCCATTTCTTACTGGCTCTGCTTGCCCCAGAGGGCACAGCTGGAGAAGTGCAGAGCACAAACACAAGGGGCTCAGAAAGAGCAAAGCATCTGTCACTGTTCACAAAGTGAATCACTTGACCCATTCTAATTCTTAATTCTCTATTGTTTATTAAAAGTAGCAAATTTGACAACACTGAAAAAAAAAACCCAACAGAAAATTAAGAATCATTAAAACAGCCTATAAGCCTGAGAACAAATGACTGCCTATGGATCAAGTGAGCAAATTTTGATCACAGGGGGTGAGGTATTTTTTACTGCAGATCCCAAGGACTGAAAGAACAATGCCATAAATTAATAACAGTGAGTCTATAAAGGTTGAATTGATACTGACATCTTGGATATTATTACAGTAAATGACAGATTAATGGACAAAGGCATGAGATCCCAAAAGTCATCCTAGATATTTAATTACTAGGAAGTAACCAATATTCATATTAATTAGCAGAGCTAAAAATCCCATCGAGCAGTAAATGATTTCAAAGGAAATTTTGGCTATAACAATTAGAAGTTAAGTAGTAACTTAGGCCAATGCCAGCATAGAATAAATGATTTAATGATCCCCATAGAAAGTTTTATTTTACTGAGATCAATATCTGACCCCTATTATACACTAAAAGCCATGCCTAAAACCAATTATAAGAACTATTGTTGGTACTCTCAATTACAAAGAAATTTCCTTCTCAATTGTCATTCCATCAAAATTAAATACATAATATGGAACTCAATGTATCTTTCTGGCATCTCGAGCAATAGGAGCTACTGAAATTTAAACATTTCATTAAAAAAACCCTGCAAATCTTCAGTACTCAACTTCCTGGATAATAAAAAAAGCAAAGAATTTCACACCAATATATATTTCTAAATGCAACATCTTGCTATAATTTCTAAGTGAATCATGGAATGGATTTGAAGAGGGTTGAAAAGGACCTTAAAGATCATCTCATTCCAACCCTCTACCACAGGCATAGAGACATTCCACCAGATCAGGTTGCTCAGGACCCTGTCCAACCTGGTCTTGAACATGTCCAAGGATGGGGCATCCACAGCCTCTCTAGGCAACCTGTGCCAGTGCCTCACCACCCTCATCGTACAGGATTTCTTCCTAATATCTAACCGAAATTTCCTTGCTTTCAGTTTGAACCCATTACTCCTTGTTTTATCACTACAGTTCCTGATCAATTAACATCAATAGCAAGACTGATTAACCACTGCACAGGAAAAGAAAAAAGTTATGAACTTCAGATTTTACATTATTAAAAGTATATTTTAAAAATATTATCCCTTTCAAACTTGACTTTCATCAAATGCAACAAGTACCCCATGCAAAATAAAGGGGTTTTGTGATGAGGTGAACCTTTTTAAACTAAAGGTGTATATTGAGTCTCTGCCGTTACAAAACAAAGGAAAAATTTCTTCACTTAAAAGAGTGGTCGAGTGCTGGCACAGGCTGCCCAGGGAAGAGATGGAATCACCATCCCTGGAATTATTCAAGAGACATGTGGATGTAGCACTTGGGGACATTAATGGTGAACACAGATGTGCTGGGTTAATGGTTGGACTCGATGATCTTAGAGGTCTTTTACAACCTTAATGATTCTACAATTTTTACAGGTATTACTTTTTATACTTATAAAATCTATATATACTCTATAAATCCTACTTGGCAATAAAACATTTATATTCCAATTTTGCACACTGTCTTTGCTCAGATCACATCTTGCTTGTGCACAAATTCTGCTTGTGACTGATAGCTGGCAGTAACAAGGATAATTGTCACATATCAATCAAACATCATGTAAAAAGGCAGTTAAACTGACAAAATAGGACCTGAATGATGGCATACTCAATTAAAAATCAAGAACTAATGGAAATAAGATTCTTGACTAACTTGACTTCCCTCATGCTTGTCATGGTCTACAAGCAGGCTGTTATTGCATTAGTCTAAAATAAACTAGTTTTGTATTTATTTTATATATGTGTGTACATAACAGTCTAAATCTTTAAATAGCTTCATAAAAAACTTCCTACTGTGCTAATGCAATAGGCACTTTTGAAAAACTTGCTGGCTATTTAGATCCAGAGTCATTCTAATTTTGATGTTACACCAGTTGACTCACAGGTTCATTCAAACATATTCATGTTTCTAGAGTTATACCTGCTATTCATGACAGACAGGAAAAAAATATCTAAAAACAAAAGCAAATAACAAATACCTGCTTTTCAAGTCCATATTCAATTTGCAGTACTTATACTATTGTTTTCCTTCAATGAGCAATTCCCTCAAAAGATTAATTTTTTTTTAACCAAGTTTGTTTCAGGAAAAGAAATACAGCTTCCAGAAATTATTTGAGGAACAACTGTTAATCTCTTTAGTACTGGAAAGTGTAGTTATAAACTAGACATTAACCTGAAAATACACTGGACAATCATTATGGAAATAAGTGAGCAGCTAAGGAAGCACATCCCTTAATAGAAAGATGTAAGTAATGAATACAGAATTAATGGGAAAGTTCTCCAGTTCCATTGCAAAATTGAAATTTAAACCAAAGGCAAACTTATAATGAATTTTGGAAAAAGACTTTCCTACAGCAAGATCATTAAATGCTTTCAAGTTTTTTAAATAGACAAAAGAATAAAGCCTCCATATGAAATATAGCTGTAAAAATCCTAGGTTATCAAAAGAAATGTACAGTAATTCATCTAGACAGTTCTCACTCTAATGCCACTTTATGATTACTGAGGTTAAAAATGGGATCATGAAATAAAGAAGATTAATTTCTCAGAAGTTTTTACAGCTGAAAGTGGACACTAAAGATTAACTACAAAGACAAGAAATCTAGGCCCTACGAGGACGAGAAAATTAGACCATCTGTATTACATCAAGTATTACTTTAATGCATTATTCTTGGCTTTTCATCAAACTCTGACCCTTATAAACATCCTTTTTGTTTAAAGCTTTAAAGACTACAGCTGTTCTTATTACTAGTTCTGGAAATCACTGCTCAAAACCTTTAAAATGGAACATATCTGAAAAGACTGAGCAAAACTGATATTTACCAAAAAAAGCTTATAACTAAAGTAAACCTTCAACATTCTGAAGATGAAAATAGCAAGAACAAATAATCAGGATAAACACAACTAGCTTAAGGAAACTTCAGGAAGAAACTATGAAATATGGAAAAATGATTTAAAGATTATATCCTGGGTATTAGTGAATATTGAAATATAAGGCACAGAAGGCTTTTCTCCTCTGAAAATAAAAATAAGGATCTGTTTACTGGATTTAAATTTGTCATACTGGCTGCTTACTCTAAAAGTTAAATTAGAATGAACCATTCATAATTCCAATATAACTTGGAATAACCAGCTATAAAATGACAGTAAGAAAATGTTGGCATCCATTTAATTCATCTGTTCCAACCCTTTTACTGAAGTAGTAGAACAAAGTTATACAAATGTCTGTGTTCTACAAACAGCAATAAAAAATTACACTGCATAGATTCTAAATAAGCACACACATCAGAAAATAGAAAGGATTTGCTATAGCTACAAACCAGTAGCCTCCCATCCTGCACACATTTGATGTTTTAATTCTCCAATATATAATGACAAATGTATGAGAGCATCTCTCATGGTTTTAAGACCTAAAATAAGCTCGGCAATCAATTTCTATCTGGAGTGATCTTACTGCAGTCCTTACAATAAAAAATTATAGCAAACAGAATCAGAAGCAGAGCAGCTTTATTGCTCTGAGGTTGCACCTGAGATAGCCAGGGATGAAATGTAAGAATTAATAAGCAGATATGGCAAAATGGCTCAAAACCTTGCTCTGTGACACATTGCTATCATTCTCACAAGAGAGAACCAAGTTTTTAGCTATTAAACCATTGCCCATCTGCTGCTACAGGTAGGCCCTAAGGTCTGCTGGCCAACCAGAGGCTGCAGGACTCCAGTGCACAGCCCAGAATAATGTAATTTTAAACAACCACAGCTGGCTTAGGTAATGTCTAGAACTACACCCTCAGCGTTCTGGCAGCTACAGAGAAAACTCAGGAAAGCCATCCAAGCAATTTGCTTTTATGTCATAAAATAACCTAAGGAGTTTTGTATACCCAAAGTGAACTCTTACTCTCAGGTCCGATCTGTCTTCCCAAGAGGCATGGAACACTTCTGGAATTCTTCATTTTTGACATTTATTTGATCTTCAGATCTCAAGTACATTTGTACAGCTCCAAATATAATCTAACTGAACTTCCTTAGGCTACTCCCCTGGGAATGTGCCAATGAAATTCAGAAGTCTACTGTCATAGAATCACAGAATATTTAGATTTAAAAATCATCTCATTCCAACCTTCCTGCCGTGGGCAGGGACACCTTTCACTACACCAGGTTGTTCAGAGCCCCACCCAAGCTGGCCTTGAACACTTCCAGGGATGGGGCACCCACAGCTTCTCTGTGCCAGGGCCTCCCACCCTCTGGGTGAAGAACTTTTCTAATATCCAACCTAAACCTTTCCTGACACAACTTCAGGCCATTTCCTCTCAGCATCTGCCATCTCAATACCCATGCCTGTGCACCTGCATCTCTTCTGGCAAGAGGTTAAGAAAAAGGTAAGATCTGCAGTTTCCAGACCCCCAGGCCCTATTAGGCCTGGTCCTATGTTTATAGCAAACAACAGCTTTAACATCAATACTCCAGTAGTATGATTTCTTGGAAAATTTGTGTAATGTCTTCTGCCAACCCGCTGCCAAAAATTTAATGCAGCTGAACATCTGCAGCCTCAAAATGGCAAATATACAGAGGTCACTGGGCAAACCATGAAATCTTCCAGAAACACCACAAGGACTTCTTTTCCTGAAGGTCAAAGTTCTAATTCAAAAGATTAGGTATTCCCACCTTTGGGACAAAAAACCAAAACAAACAAACAAACAAAAACAACCCCCTAAACACCATAAAGCTCAAATTGTTTGCAGTACTACTTCTAGTCTTCAGGACTAAAATCTACATAAAACCTCTCCAAATCTCAGAGGAAAAACAGCTTTATTCATTTATGAAAAACCATGATTCAGAGGACCTCCCCTCCTTTTTTCTACCAGCAATGAGGCAGAATGGCACTCTAGAAATGTTCAGTTGAGTGGAATTTCAGGTGATCTCACATTTATTACACAAGCTTAAAGCAGAGCACCATACCTAACAAAATGAGATTCAAGTGATTCTGCCTGTATGCTTCTGATTCAGAATAATGTACAGTCAATTTACTTTCCAACTGTCCTAAAGTTTTTTGTCTGAAGAAGAAATCAGAGGGGAAAAGGACTCAAAACAAACATGAGTACAGGCACCACAGGACTCCCTGGTTTCACACCATCCAGCAAAGAGCTGTGAAGAATGTGACAGCCAGTCCTCTCATCTGTGATTCCTTGATGTCTCCTCCCAAAGCACTTCAGTTTCAAGTGAACAAGATGAAGATGATACCTTTATCCCAGTCCTTGAGTCTGACACTAAAGTCCTTCAGTAGACTAATACAAATGAAAATAAAACCAGTTCCTTTGTAAAGACCTAAGACCTCAAATATATAATTAAAAATAAACATTGTATCAGTATCTACTAGCATTGATTTAAGCTTATTTGAACTGAACAAAGTCAAATATTAAGTTTTTACTTCTTTGCTTTAAATGCTTCTACATAAGAGCAAAGACATTTTATTTATATAGTTATCCCTGGAGAGAGAGCTCAAGTTATTTTTTTAAAGACGGTGAAACCCTGAGCTTCAGATGCCTACATAAGATGTACTAAAAAGCCTTAAAGAAGCATTTATGTTCAAATATTAGTGTGATAATACTCATACTGTCAACAAGGGAAACTGAATCTGCAAGGCATGAAAAACTTTGGAGGTCACCAGTTTAAAAATCTCAGTTTGATTATTCTGCAGTAATTAGAACTTTGCTTCCCCACAGCATAAATTGTCTCAGTGTAAAAAAAGAAAAAAAAGTCAGTAAAGCAGTAAAAAAAGGCCCTTACAGTTTGATATTGATTCTCTTAGAGTTGTTCCAAAGGACAGTGTTTCTTCTTGAAGACAAAATATAGACTGTCTTCTTTTCTAGTGACAGCCACACTAACTCAGCTGTCTTCCATTGAAAAACATGTCAGACTTGTCCCTGCTAGAACAAGGATTTTCCCCCAGAAAAGACCTCAGAAATATATTTGTAATATTTTCAATTATTTTTTCCTCCCTTTCAGAGAAAACAGTTAGCCACATTTCACTTTTACCTTTTGTTAGATCCTCCTTCCCCTCGGTCTCGTTCTCAGCTACAAACAATTGAAAGCATCACTTGTAACTGTGAAACACTAAAATGGGATTTTCTTCATTACTCCCCATTATAAAGTACAGTGTAGTAACACTGAATATTGCTCACAACTGCACTGCACTCCAAAAATGCCCATAGTACTTCCTTTCTGTCAAAGTAAACTGCACCTCTACATTTACAGATGTTTTTCTTAGTTAAAAAACAAAACAAAAAACCCACCAGCTACCACAGTTACTGATTCAAGCATTTCTAGCACATTTATTGTGTCTCCTTTTTCCATATATAATTAATATTTGGTGTGTACTGCAAAAAAACAAGACATTGCAGGGCTAGTCTCAAATAGCTAAGGCCTTTAAAAGTAATGTTTAACTTCTGTGACTTGTTCAACCAACTCCAATTAAATCACTTGGTAAAAATGGATTACTCCCAGGAGGGAATGCTGCACATATTAAGTCATTACACTTTTCAGGGAAACTGACATATTCCAGTATTTAGAAAATTCATATAACAGTGCAGTTGGTAAAAACTGATTATAGCTGCACATCATTGATAAAAACATTAATGGATGAATAGCATCTATTTCATACAAACACAATTTTCAATGGGTGAGCAAAAAAAATTCAATTCTGGAGACATGTAGCTGTGTATATGCACCTAATAAGCTACTACCAGTCTTAACTAAAAAGTAATTTAATCCACATATTTCTGTTCTAGGCATCAATTCCTTAAGTGTTTATTAGAATCATTCCAAGTATTTTTCTCTCTCATAGTTCGAACACACTAAATCCTTAAATTCCAAAGGAAAAAAATTACCAAAGATGTTTTCAGACACCCTTTGCATCCAGAAATTCCAGCCAAGATGACTTTAGACTCGTTCTTATTGTACCACCCGGAGACATGAAAGACCTGTTAAGTCATCTTAATAGAGAACTTGTCCCTGGGGTGTCTTCTGCAAGTGATACATTTCATTGACTCTGATAGTAAAAGGGTCATAAGCAGAAGCAACAAATATGCAATGTAGCACTGAATGTACATTCTGGATTTATAAGAGAAAATTGAAAGCATTGCAGCACCAAAACCTAATACACCATTAAATACAGCATAAAACACAATAAATACCTCTATACCTTACTTTTATTATATATTTTACGAATATTTTAAGCCACAGTACATTAAGCTATTTTACACCCAGCATGGGGCTCTGCAGGTGATACATGAGAGCTCCATCTTATTTCTCCTCCTCAGAATGTTCTTATTTATATTTCATATGCAGTTTGTCACAACTTAATTTAAATAGCTGTTAAATAACTGTTAATCTGGTCCTAAACCCATTATATGCTTTTACATCACATTCAAGAAGTACAGTACTTAGAACATCTAAGTTGTTTTTCTGCATACACACCTAAAAATACACAGATTTTAAGACAGCAGCCAGTAAATATCATTGGAATGTATTACAGCCAAGTGTATTAACATTTGTAGAAAGCATGAGATTCAGTGTTCAGTATGAAGAGCAAAGACTGATGTTGAGAAATGTTTCTTTTTTGTAAGCTGATAGGATAAACACACCCCTGGAACATTCCGTCCATGGCAGGAGACTAAAAAAAAAATAATGCCAAATTAGTTGTTCAATGCTGACAGAGTGAATGGGACTTTGCCCAAAAAAACCTCACATGCATTAGAAAAATTCCATCAAAAAACAAGCTTGGTACTGCATCTTCTTTGTAAAGAGTACACCTCAGTCTTCTAAACAGAGATGAACTCTGTCCACTAAAGGCACTCTCACACAATGATGGATAAATGAAGCCATCTTCAAATGCAACTCTGGAAACACAGTATGAAAGGCTACCAAGAAGTCAAAGTGCAAATCCTCCAAATATCTATTGGTCTGAAAGCTCTTCAAAGTAAATGAAGTAAAAAAAAAAGTAAATGAGTCACATGAACAAGAACTTTTAATGTATATTCAAACACTGACTTTTCCCATCTTCGATAGCTGACAAAAGGCTCAAGATTCACAAATTTAATCTCTAACAACAATGAAACAACAAAACCAAGCAAAATCAGATCATACAAACCAGAAAAAAAGGAAAGACAACCACAACTCAAGCTGCCCCTGGACTGTTGCATCTTTTGGGAGCTTTTTTCTTGTCTTCTCAGAGATATTAGATTGTGTCATGACCAAGTGGTACAGCTTTATTGAGTTTAAAATAGCAGACAAAGATTAATGCAATACAGCAGCCTTTATGAACTTACCAGCAGTGTAAGGGCTGGAACTGGAAATTCAAGAGACAAATATAACCACAAGGATGCCCATGAATCAACTGCTGCATCCAGGAGGTTTTCACACTAACATTTTTTGTTTGGTTTGGGTTTTTTTTTTTAATAGTATGTATGCTTTTAACTGAACTGCAACATTTAGTATAGTTCAAAGAACTGGACTAACTCAATTCTGTTTATTTTATTTTTCTCTGCTCATTCTGAAACACAACACTAGCCATTTCTAGATCCATCACTTGTAAAACCTTTAGATTTTTGCCTGTGATGAAGCTTTTTGCTGATGGCATTTATACAGGACAGGTACAACAGACAAGTTGCGCAGCAAAAAAAAGCAGAGGCTTTAAAAAAATATTCAAAATCAGTAAACTTTCAAGACTTTGACTCACTAACACCACACCTTTTGTCCTGTAAGACAGAAAAAAGGTCACCAAAATAAGATGAATCACACAAATGCCCCCAAAACTAAGTGCCTGCCTATGATGCATCAAAATAAATCTTCCCTGTAACTATGTGGAAAATACCATCCTGATGAATTCTGTTAGCTATAGCTACATTTTATGCTTCAAAAGCATTCAAAAACTATTCAAAAAACCCTCATGTGGGAAAATTTGTAATCATTTAGCTGTTTTTCAGAACATTAATACTAGGTTCCTATATATCTAAGTCAATTGATTTGATTCTTTAGCAGCTATACAGATAAACACAAAAATAAACTATTTTGTGAACATTCTGCAGTTCCTCTGAGAGCAGCTGTTACTGTAAACATGTTTCGCTAGAGGCAAACTCTGTTCTTTCTCTTTTCATGTAATTCCTGCCTTCCTCTAATTTTCAAGGTTGCTTTAGTGGGAATAAAACAATAGGAAGCCAAGCCAGATAGCACTGTAGTTTAAGCTCTACAAAAATGTTTCCCCACACAGTAATACATATTTTATACACACAAATCTTCCAGTTCCTGAGAATGCAAAGTTTGACTCAATTCTTGGGTTTGCTGTGGGGTGTTTTTTCAGGGAAAGCTTTTACAAACCATCACAAACTGCACCACTACAGTACTGAAGCTACTCAATAATAACATGCAGTTTTATGCATGAGAGTTTTGAATTACTGTTTGAATTCTGCTTCAGTTACAGCTTAGTTCATATAAATATTTTATTATCAAAACAAAAGTTCTAGTTGATTTTTCTAAATTCCCCTAGAAAAATCAAGCAAAAAATATAAGTTCCCCTTATACTGAAGGGAAACTGGTGCAACAGGGAATTTAATATGGCAGAGATCTTACATATACACACTGATTATTTTAGCATTTCCTAAGACTGGATTTTCTAAGATTGGATGTAGCAGTTGGTGCCATGGTTTAGTTGAGGTGTTAGGGCGTGGATTGGACTCTATGATCTTAAAGGCCTTTTCCAACTTAGTGATTCTCTGACATGAAATCATCTCACACAGAAGCACAAAAACAGATGAAGAAGAACGTATTTATGCACCACAGACATGGATTGACCACAGACACATCATGCTTGACCAGCCCAAATGCAAAAGACCTCACAAAGGACAAAGCCCCACATCTCATAGCAGCCTCAGCTGGGAGGTGAGAGAGCAGGAGCTGCACCAAGGGGTCTCACAGGTTGTAAACTGGCTGCCCAAAGAGGTTAAATCAGTGCCTTGGCTGGTGGCATATAAGCCAAGCAGTTATTAATGTTTGAAATCCTTTTCAGCAAACCAGAGGAAGAAACAAAATACATCCACAGCAAATCCAGTACAGTATCAAGCTTGCAAAGGGGAGGATTGATATAATCCAGAGATTCAGCTCAAAGGAACCTTGATAAACTAGGGGGCTGGGCCAGCAGAAGGGTACCAATTAGAAGTGGAAAATTGCACACTCGGACCAGAGAGACCCCACATCTGTACTGACAGATTGGGAACAGACTGCAGCCCTGCTGGAAAGGACCTGAAAGAGTCAGCTTGGGGAAAAAAAACTATCACAGAACCAAACTTATCTCAGCAGCAGAGAGAAGTGCAGAGCTCAAAAGCAAAGGTGCAGCTTGGGAGGTTCACACTGGTCTCAAACCACGGCACAGGCAGTGCAGTAGTGGAATAAGTTGTCCAAAGAGAAGATAGAAGCTGTACCCTGCAGATCTCCAAAATGAGGCAGACAAAGCCACAGTTGGCACAACCTCATGTTGTCAAGAGCTCTGCTTTGATGGGGAGGCTGGACAAGATATCCTGCAGAAGTCCCTTAAACCCCACAGGCTTGTGATTCTAATCTGCAAGAACCCTTAACAAAAATTCTTCCATATCTTAAGACATTTTCCCTCAGCAAGGTTCTCTGTATTAGCCAAGAGAAGTCTACTTTCACATGTAATTTATCCAGAGTAAGAGATTTTCTCATGCAAGTACAATCAACCTCTGCTAAAACTAAATTTGTTAACTGTTTCAAGGTTAACTATTACAAGCCTCCAGGTTTCAGCTGTTAAGTAACTGGTCTAACTAATCAAAACCAGTATTGCTGTTGGGTGAAAGGAATGTCTGTGATAGTTGCTATGCCCAAGCAAAAAAAAAAAGGAGCTGCAAATTTTCCTCATCCTCCTCTAAAGCTTCTGTCTGTGAGAAATGTTCAGCATTAACTGAAAGGCTGACCTTAGACTAATTGATTTATTGGCTCATGGCACAGCAAAATCTCTCACAGTCTCCTGAGGACAAACCTTGGCTGCAGGGTTGTGTTTTGTTTTGTTTTTTTTACTTTAGCTGAACATTAGTATGTATCTGTCCAGTAGGAAAGACAAAATTAAATCCTGGTCACAGTAGACATCATCAACATCCCATTTGTGACACTGGAGCCAATCTTAGGATCAAGCTTCTTCAGGTGCTCACATTCAAGCAAGGTCTAAACAATGCTTTTTCAAGGTTTGTAATTCTGTGTAACTAAAAATCTAGAACAGACACTTCCATTATTTCACTGGGTTTTTCTGATCTGAAAATACATTCCCTTCTCATAGCCTCCCCCATGTGGCTGTAAAGTTGGCTTAGCTTTTGAATATTCCACCCCTTTTTGCCCCAACTTCTCCACTACACTGAACACAAATTATGAGTCTGCACTCTGAAGACTTCTGTAAAACTTCCCAATGACAACTACTGCCTCTCACTCAACAGAAAGAAATTAACTCATGTTTTCCCAAACCTGTAAAGCCAGACTCCACCAAAACACCTGTGGCATTTTCAAGCAAGCACCCCTGAGCCTTCTGCTGTGAGATGTCTCCCTCACACTTGAGACAAGTTCCCATACAAACATTTAGCAAATTCATTTCGCTCCAGTGGTTCATAACTTTGTACCAAATCAAACAAAGTCTAGAGCCCCTCAAATGCCCAAGTAGGCACTCTCAGAAATCAACTATTGAAGCAGACGCTCCACAACAAAAAAGGTAGAAAAAGATTTAGCACCATCCATATTTTTCATACAGCATCCCAAAAAGCTTTACTTTATCTGAAGGATTAAACCCCACACCTCTCACCTACCAAAAGGTGTTTAGGGCAAAGCAAGTCTAGAATAGGCTGTCTTCCACCCATCTGGTTACATCTGAGGCACAGCACAAGGGAGGATTCAAAGCTGAAAGGGGTGGGACAGAAAGCACAAGAGACAATTCTGCAAGAAAAATGGACACCAGCTGAGGCAGACACCTCAGGTCTGGTTATCTGCTTTTGAATTCATTTCAGCATCAAGTAGAAAGCACTCAAGATATTAAAAAAAAAAAGCAAATATGTCAGTTCAACTTCCAAAGCAGGTTATTCAAGATGATCATACAGCTAAAGGTAAGGAGGCAGTGTTCATTTCCCAGCTTCACAGCACACAAACAACTGAAAAGCCAGCATTCCTACTGCCTTATTCTCAGGCTACAGAAATATTTCTCATAAAAGTATCCCACTAAGCCAGTAAACAAATACATGTTGCCACCTGCTAGAAACGAGAAACAACTGTTCACAGCACACTGTTGAGAGAGCACTGCAAATCTGCTTGTGCCATGTGTACAAGCTGTAAACTACTTGTCTAACTTGGCAAAGAGAATATTAGGGAAACTTTACAAGTCCTTGCACTTGTTTATGATGAGACATTAATTTATATCATTCCTGATTAGATCCATGTGAATATTTTTGATCTATAAATAAGACTCCCTGTTGAACTACATGAAGCTAATTCAAAACAAGACATTCTTTTGCTGGAATGTGAGCAGCTGTGCAAAAAAATAATTGGGATTGCTAGTCAAGGACTTCTATTTCAAAGTATTCCCCATGTAAACATGTTTTTTGTTGTTCTATTCTACAACTGGTTATTGTATTTTCAGTATGATATTGTAACTCCTCGATGTCATTGAAAAGTTGAAGGCAGGGAACCTTTCTTCTCTTTGCAGGGGAGCCCACCAGTGCTCCAGACTCTCACAAATTGTCTGGGTTATCACAGCACAAAGCAATACAGTTTAAACTCACAGAATACAATTATAGAATAATCATCATGTGACTATAAAGAGCCTGAAAAAACAAACTTAAATGTGCCCAATAGTGACTCTTGAAGCAGTTCTTAGTATTTTTTCTTGCAGCAGGTCTTTGGATGTACTTTATACCTAGCTTATAATCTCACTTTAACCTTCATTCCATTCCTAAACTCAGCCATCTGTTATGCCTGAATTGCTGTATTAGTCTGTTATGTTTTCCAGCAACATAAATTTCTTACTTTGTGAAGTCTCAAACATGAATTACAATTTCTCCAGTAAATAAAGTAAAAATTAAATTTAAACTCTCTGCATGATCAAACATCCTCCCACTGTCCAGATATGTGGGCTCTGAAAACACAGATTTGTCTTCAGAAGACTTCAGAAAAAACAGCACTGAGAATGAGCATTTGCTTTCCATGGCTGTAATCCTCTCTTTATTACAATGTCCCTTGGTAGTCTCCAGTTACACACCATAAAAAGTCAAGAGCTGAAATTAATTTTTCTTTAAACTTATTGTTTGCAACAGGAAATGTGTTCAGTTAATTCCAAGTAGGAAGTTGCAACTTTTATTGATAGACTTGCAGTTGGTCAAAAATATTCTAAGTAGTTCAGCTCACAAAAAAGCAGTTTAGGGTCACTTTTCAAAGCAGCATCTGGATTGGTTCCTGAAAACTACTTGTCCAGAGAACATTCAGAGGCTGGCAAAACATCTGGTTAGCAGCAACAGCTCTGATTGTCTCTGACTTTCAAATTAGTGGAAATCCAAGGCCTGACACTTGCACATCAGCCAGGTCAAGGGATGAACATCCCAGGCAGTGGTTACAGCCTTGAGCTTTGCTCACCCCAAACAGAAAAGAGGAAGAAGTGCCAGGTTTAAGAGCACAAGAATCAAAATTACACTGAGGGAACAGGAGACAGGGGTTAAAAGAATGAGAGCAAGCACAAAATTTGATTGTGGTTTTGCTCTCTCTCCTACTTAGTGTCACAGTTTTGTCATCAGCTACAAAATCCTGTAAAAACTTCTTAAACTGATTTTTGGTAAGCAACCAAGAGATAGTTCCCTGATAATGAAACTTCTAGATAAAAATCACTTTATCACTGATTGCAGCAAAAATATATAGTTATAGTAATTCTAGTTTTATATTGGTTAGCTTTTGGAAAACTCTCATATTTAGCAGCTACATATTAGGGGAATAAGGTGTTTAAGGACTCAATAAACACTTAATATTCCATCAAAGAACCAGCTGTATTTTCTGTAACTTATACTAAAATCAGTGCTAAACTTACTGACTAGTAAAAAGCATGGTTAGTACATGCATCCCAAATTCTCTTTTCAAGGCATGTTTTTAGTGCCTTATCAATTACATTTTAGTGCACAGGAAATTTAATTGACACAATTAAATCAGATTAAATTAACATGATTAAGGGTGCAAAATCAGGCATGTCAAAGTTAGGAAACACTAAAATTAGAAAGTAACATGCTCTGCATTTTTCTAAATAGGAAGGAACCTTATGAGATAAATCCCACCTTATTCCTCAAGAATTTGTTTATTGTACACTATTCAAATCCTGCTCCCAAAAAACAAAACCCCAACGATCTTTTCTGTGGCACTTTCAGTTGTAATACCTGAATACTCATACATTCACTTATTTTCATAGAATATGTACTGTGAAGAAAGCATTTTTTGCACTCTCCATAGTAATGAAGCTAAGGATACAAGAGGGTTAAGTTCAGAGGTATTGAATGATTCAAATAGCCAATACAGGATTGCTAGACCTCACTTGTCAAAGGGCACGATTCATACAGTCAAATACTCAAAGTACATCACACCATTCCAAAGGTATGCTCAGTCACAGCTGCTAAAAGAAGGTAATAGCCAAGTGTCTCCCTTCAATTCTCCCAGACAAGAGATTTAATTCTTCATTTGTACAGCTTGGTGTTTGACTATCCAGCAAGTCAATATATCCCAAAGAACAAAAATAATACTAAGATAACCGCAAAAATACTGACTTCTGCTGACTTAGTGAGCTAAACTAGTTTGGCAAGCAGGAGATTTGATGTGGAGGAAGAAAAGTGACAGCTTCAGGAGGGGGAGCGGGATTTCCCCTCTTGGAGGCAATTGTTTGTTGGATCAGGTTACACGTCCTGCCCAGCTGAATGACTGGCTCAAGAATAGACTGCCAGAGCTGGCAACCACCCCAGAAAAAAACAAACCAGGCATCGCAAACCTTTCTAGCAGTGCAAGAACAGAAGAAACATCTGTCTCGTTTCCCCAGAAAACAGCTTTTCTGACTTTAACTGATACTTAGGATACACTTACTATATGTAAGTACACTTACTTACTGTAACTATACTTAGGATACACTTGTATCCTAAGGAACAGATCCATCCAGGGAAAGTACCCACTTCCTGAAAGCCATGCACGTTCCTGGTTCTGCAACACAAGGTAGAAGAGCTCATAAGCAACGACTTCTCTTACCACAGTTTTGCACTGACCCATCTACAAACCAGAGTGCTGGGCACAAACAGGCTGCATAGAAAGTGACACAAACAAGAAATGACACCTCCAGCACACTGAATCAAGCAGAAACCCTGCTGACAACAGAATATATAGATAAATAATAAAAAATTTCATCAGAGTGAACAGCATATCCATTTACCACATTCTGAGGGCATTACTCTGGAAACCTCATAAGTTGTTTTAGTATGCACTGTGCATTCACTGAGCCCTCCAGCACCCGTTTTTAAATGGAAGGAATAAAAATTCTGTCACACGGAACATTACTGATAGTGAAAAGTTTCATATTTGCCATGGTAGCTCTGCCACTTGGGCAGTGACAATGATGGACAGAGAGTACAAAACAAACAGATATAAATTGTCTCTGGGCAACAAGACCAGGCCTTAGGGCTTCACTCCATAAATACTCCCAGCTATGCTGATGCAACTGTTCACAGGAATGCACAGTGCAACACAATGCTGAAATGTTTGTGTTTTACTTAATCAAAGAGAAAACAATCAAACAAAAGACTACAAAAATCCCAATCACCTTTTAAGCACTGCTTTCGTCATTAAAAGCAAAGTTTAGATAGCCAAAAGGAATTAGACTTCAACAGAGGATAAGGGAGGAGGGAACATCAAACTGTATTTTCACATATGACACATCAGAACAGTGTTTTATTTGTCCTACCACCATGCCTTTCATTTCCCCTGGTCTCAATTCAGCATGTGATCATCTCACTGGGAATGGGAAGGGTTAAAGACCTGAATAATTCAATAGTCCAATTATTTTCATTTTCAACTCCTCTGTTCTTATTTTGACAGCAATGTCATTTTAATGGACTACAGGTTCATAGCCAGAACCTCTTTAACTGACTTTTTGAAGTTTCTATTTGAATGCAGTGATTATTTTCAGATTTTGATGAAAACACTTGGGGCAAATTCCAATAAACTAATAACCTGATAAAATTCCAAGTGCAATCTTGCCAAATTTCCAACAAGCATTGGAAAGCAAGAATAACTGTCCTCCTTTTTCAAATGTTCCTCAGCTGGAGATACACTGCATTCTTCTTACCCTTTTCTGAAATGAAAAAAACCCTTCTCTATGGAATTCTTGAAAATATTGTAGAGATTTTTAATGCTACATGCAATTTCATTTTAATGCCTATTTTTAAGTTGCCTTTATTTTTCATCTTCCCTTTAGTTTCCTATTTGCAACATCCCACACTAGTATAAAATTAACACTTGGCGAATACATTTGATGGATTTGTTAGTCACAAACTGCATGTTCCAACAATATTAAAATGACATTAATGAGAAAATTGCAAAGTTTTTTAAATCAAATTGAGCCTTTCATTTACTTTCTTTTTAATAGCAAAATCCCTGACTGAGCTATATTACAAACAAAATATGTTTGTTTGAAATACTGGAAAAAATTCTATTCTGCTGTTTCCATCTCTTTGTTCCACCTTTAGTGTTGCAAATCAGATCAGCTCCTATGCTCATGCCTGGCAATCAATAAACAGTATTCAAGTCTGTATAATTTTTGGCAGTTTGTTGTTGCTTTACTGGCTGTAATTAAAATAACAAGCAATCAAATAGTAACTTAAGTACTGCAAATAAAATAAATTGTGAAACACACAACTTGTTAGCCAGCTTTTACAGAACTAAACATCCAAGTGCTTTTCATCTACTCTAGGTGCTTCCAGAAAGCAGCAAGTGCACTGCAAATTTCACGAGCTGTTTTATTTAACTTCTCCATCCTGGTTGTGCTGAGCTGACTCTAACCAGCTCTCCCATAAGTCCCCAGTGAAAGAGCAAAAGCTCAGAGATTCTACAATCCTATTTCTTATTTTCAAATACCTGAAGTTTATTTTCTTAATTCCTTTCTAGCAAAAAATGTGTAATCCTCATATATAAGTGTCACCATTCTAAATATATCTAAGTGAGAGATAAGGTCAAGACAAATTAAAGCATTTTGTTAGCTTCCTCCTTTCCCCTCATCTTTAAAAACAAGTAACTCATAAGGGCTCCTGGTTTCAAATACTTACACACTTCAAATACTTAAAACTACAAAAAAGTTCTAGCATACTATTTAAAATACTCCTAATTTACTCAAAAACCCCACAAAAGTATATTTATTAAAATGCATTTTCAAATTTGAATTTAAATCAATTGGGAATTAGACAAATTTTAACTGCAGAAAGGAAAACTTAATAAACTTTTCTGAGAATCAGCATACTTGGTCCTGCAATTTTTCTGTATCAACGTACACACTGAGAAGGAAAAACAAGGAATGTAAATTTATGAGTAATGCTAGTAACACAATGAGTGTTATTGTTTGGACTCATTATTTTAAATTACATTATGCAAGCATATTTACAAAACAGTCTGCAAATTCCTTTCCAACTTCTCTAGAATAAAAGCAAAACCATATAAGCTATAATTTAGATTTAGGTACAGCATAGATATTCTTTGTTAAGTTTTAGTATACTAGAGAGGTTCAGCTGCAGCATAAAAAGTAACAGAAAAAGCAAAGTGAACAACAGAGTAATACGAGCTACCTATGGTGGTTAAATTTAATATCAATTCTTTCTACAGGGGATATTTTCAGAAATCATTGTGATAACCAAACATGACTCTTTTTGTGAGTCAAACTACTTCAAAAGTAGCATGAGAATTTCTGTATAGATAGATGGATAGATAGATATAATGTTATTTATGTCGTTTATTTTATTATTATTTTAATAAATATCATAAATTTACTACTACAGCATAGAGCCATTTTCTGGAACAGGCCTGAAAGAAATGTAAAACCTGGTACAGAGGACTCAATGAGAACTCCATTTTCAAGCAACAGGAGCAGTCAAGGGAATCTAGAGAACACTACAACACACTCACCCTCAACAGAATACAAGATTAAGAGCCCAGATTCCCTTCTGAACTTGACCAGACTTTTCCAGCAAGGAAAACCCACATGATTCTAGGGGAAGATACCAGATAGTCTACTAATTTCTTTTTTATAGTTTCTTTGCTAAGTGGTTCCACTTGTTTCAATATCCAGAAGAGCACAGGTTCTTCTATAGACATTTGAATGTAAGAAGGGGGGGAAAGAGAAGATTTTCGAGCCTCTGTGGGCATAAATCAGGTTTAATTTCAGAACAATCTAACAAACTGCAGCCCTTGCTAGACTAACATGGCACATTCCAGCAGCCTTGCCCTTGATTTCAGAACCACATGAAGCACTGCCATGTTTCCATGGGCTGGTGCAGCAGCACAAAGCAGACAACTCTTAAATCATCCAAAAGGAAGTTTCAAGAACTTTCAAGAATTTGACGCTGAGAAAGAGGCAGACAAAAAGAACCAGGTTTGAAAATATAAAAAAAAAAAATCCAGTCTTATGGTAAAGCTCAAGAATTTACCTGTCAATCAGCCATTGAAAACAGTCTGGGAAATAGTCTTCTTAAACCTCTGGATTAATGAACAGTTCAAATTGCACAGTCTAACAACATTTAAGTATTTCCACATCAGAAGTTTGATTTTTATTTTTTTTTCCTTAAAATAGCAAGGGAATGCAGATCCATGCAGACACTACTAAAACAAGTCAGCTGTAAAAGAAAAAAAAATTAAGGTCCTTTGAGTACAAATTTGCAGTAGATAAAACCTTAAATAGAAAAAAATACAGTCTTTGGTGGATGTGTGTTCTAATTAAAAATTCATTTGACCAATTTCATCACACTATTTCTCCAGGTGGAACTCTCTAGATCCAGATTAATTAAATCTCACTAAACACTCTGGCCATGAGAATAAAAAGATACTGTTTCTCTAGCATAACTTTGAATTGTCTGGGCAGACGTGTGAGGTAACAAAAAATAATTCCATCAGTCCTAAAATTGTAGACAGAATTGCCCTTAAGGACAAACACATAAATCTAATCATCAAATTTCTGGGCACAGGTTTCAGGTGGAACAGTAAATACACCACTCTCCTCGAGAGGCTCATTAGGTTCACTCATTCGATGTGACTAAGCCTATGCTGGGAGGACATTAAGGTTTTCTCATTAAATCTCTCATCTTTGGAGGGATGGGAGGGGAGAAGGGGGGTTCTCCAGAAGTGCATTCCATGAAGGGGTGCAAACAATGAGAGTGGAGCCTGACACAAGCAGCACAATTCCCACCCACCTGTCCTGGAAATTCAGCATCTAAATCAGTGCCTGGGCGGAAGGAGAAGGTCTGCAAATGCTGAGCTTTCACTGCCCAAGCAGCAATTGCACAATGACACCACAGTAGGCCAAACAGCTCTGGAGATCAAGAAGAAAATGCTTTAAAAACTCCACTTTCTGAGGAAACAATTCATGTGGAAGTGTGGATCATAATGAACTCCCAAATGCTTCAGCAATATAGTCATGAATAAACCCATGAGGGCTGAATAAGCATTTTCACAAACACACTCAGAGAGTTCATAAAATACCAGGCCACACCAGATGAAAAAAAAAAATGAAACCACAGGATGAAAACGTTCCAGAGCCACATCTCATACCTTTAAAGCCAAACTGTAAAACAGGAAGAAATTATGTGAAAAGGGATGAAAACCAAAACACAGATTGCACCAACTCATTGACTGGTGCTCCCAAACAACTGCCTACGTGTGTCCTTGCACACACTAGGAAGTATTAAAGAACACTTTAATTAAATGACAGATTGAATCTTTAACTGATAGCTCACAGCACTCATAGCTCACACTGGAAATTGGTTAAATATGGCAGTCATTGCCAACAGTTGACTGCCCCAGAATGCATATGCCAAAAAAACAAATAAAACATACTGACAGGGTTATATCCCTTCATTAAAAAGCACAATAAAATAAAAAAAGTGAGACGTACTGAAACTTCTCATAGTTGTGCTGTTCTATTCTTAGGTTCACAGAAAAAGTAACTGGAAGGGAGAGCTCAAGAGGTCACCTGGCCTGCTCCTTTCCCAAGCCCAGATCATCTTCCCTCAATCCACAGAGTTGTCTAAACAGGAGATTAAGGTCTCAGGTAACAGAGACTGTGTAGGATTTCCAGGCAGAGGACCCCAGAGTTTCTGTACCATTATGCTTAAAAAAAAAAAAAAATCTGCTGCTTGGATGGTAATAAGGTTCAGCCTGCCCAACTCTCTCTTGCTTTGATCCAAGTTCAGTATTTCTTCTATTCTTCCACCATGTCTCTACAAATACTTCTTGCACACCTAAAAGCTGTTACATCGACCTTTAGTAACCTTCTCTTCAGATTAAACTTTAATTAATTCTTTTATTCCTCGTTCCAAGTTGGGTTTTCCAAGGCTTAAGTCTACTTGACAATTTAATACAATTTAAAAATTAATATACTTTAGTAGAATTTTGTATCTTGCAATGAAATCTGACATAAAATGAAGTACTGTGAAACAAACAAAAAAAAAATCTTAAAAGACTTCTAGAACAGCTTCACATCAAACAAACATTTTTAAAAGCTGAATGTGAGAAATTAAAGGGTTTCTTTGGTCTCAATATTTTAGCCAACCTCAGTATGACTACAGGTGAAGTAATATATCACAATTTTATCAGTAACTTTCACTGATAAAATCATGAGCAAACTGACAAACCAGATGCTTTTTCTCATACAAGTATCACACTGGCATATATCTTCTTATTGGATTGTTTGCCTTCCCTTGTCCTACAGTACTCATATTAATGGAAAACAAATACCTATGAACAGTTTTGTCATCACCTCTACTGCTCCAGGAGCACAATACATAACTGGTGTGCAGCTCCCACATCACCCTCACTGGCTGTATCAGTTTATGTCACTACACAGAAAGGCATTTCTATAACTATAGATTCATTTCTGTCTCAATATTAAACATGCTATATTACAAAAACATCTGACCCAAATAAAAGCTGAAAGCAGCTGTTGTTTTTCCCACATAATTCTTCCAGCAATCCATCACAGAGAAATAGAAAAAGTCACAAAGCTTCTTTAGAGCAAAAGTGAAATTTAATTTTTTTTAGATTATTTCCAAACTTTAGGTCTTCAACAGTGAAAATCCAATCTCTAAATAACATTATTGCCTGTTCTAGCTCAGAAAAGGACTTTATGTCAGACAGACTTTTATTAAAAACAACTTGTCTTCACCCCTTTGTTGATTTCTCACCAATATTCAGCCTTATATTTTCTGACACTTACAGACAATTTCAGAACCCAATGTACACAAAGAACCAGACATAAGGAACAAAGTCTAGTACACAAACCAAAAAGGAATGCAAAGGAATCCTAAAGGCATGATCTTCATTTTGTCCTGGTAACCCTTGGCCATACCATGACTTACACCACGTTTCTGTATCACCAAGATTATCCCCAGTGATCCCAATGGAAGTGGAAGGCAGAAACAATGTTCAGCTTTAAGAGGAACGAGGCATTACGGTACCAGTGATTTGTTTTAATACCCAACAGATGTTAACAAGGTTTTATACTGCTTGGCAGGGTTTTGCTGTGCTGTAAACCTGACTAAGACACAAGACAGAGGTGGTGGTTATTGCCTTACCTTTCAGGTCTACGTCATCTTTGTAGCTCCCCAACCATAATCCAAATCCATTAAAGCCACATTAAACCATCAGAAAGCTCCAAACACCAGATAAATGTGACTATCACCTTAACCTATGACTTGATCAGCATCAGATACAACAATAGTTTTATACAACAAATTGAATCTAGAGCAATAGAAGTTTCTATGTCATCTTTAAATCACACCTTTTCTTTCTGCTGTCTTGAAGTATGGAGATCTATAACTCATAAAAGCAGCAACCACTTCACCCAGGAGACACAAGCCCTGAGATATCATAGTCTTGTTTTAACACATTTCTGGAACACGTGAGGATTCATCTGGTTGTTTTTTTTTCAGTGACCAAAGAAGAATCTAAGCATTTCCAGCATCAATTCCTCATAAAAAAGTGAGAAATTCCTCACCATACTTCCTCCATAGAAGTGTGCTCTGCCTAAAGTGCATGCTCACAACCAAGCATCTTCCTAAACATTCTCTGGAATTAGAACTAAATGTAACAGCTGTTTAAATGTTATAAAATGAAGTGTGAGCCTTATCCCCCAAAACCAGGTAGAGGAGGGAACAAATTCTTTCTCCTGAGCTCATTCAAACACTCAAAGCAGAAAGCTGCTTAATAATTTGAACATCACAGCATAATTCTTAACCTGACTCTCAAGGATGCACAAGCCCACAAAGAAGATTCCACACTTTGAAACACAGAGAACTGACAGCACCCCTCTTTTGCTTTTTGTGCTTTCACATATGAAGTGTATTCTAGAGTTAACAAAGATACTTATGTTCAGTCTTCTTTCTACCATGCCACCCCACAAATCCTCCCCAATCCCAAATGAAGAATATTAAAAAAAAAGTTTGTCAACACCAATTTTTTAAACACCTAATTGTGACACTCCTGTTGTAACATCTTGTATTACACGTTCATGCCTAAAATGCTTTATGACATTATTGATCTTCTAATAAATGCATCTCCAAAAAGCCTACATCAGGAAGTCTTTCTGTGTTTAGAAAAACAGTACCCTGTGACATAAAATACCTTAAGTTTGGAAAGCAAAAATAGGCATATACAAATGATTAGTAGTTTATTTCACATCTTGCAATAGCAAATCCACAGTCAAAAAGAACAGTAAAATGGAATCATGCCTACTTTGACAAACAACAGCCACAAAAATAAGATGGCAATTTCACACTCCCTCTTGCACTGTAATCTAAGTGACTCTCTCATATCCTCTCAGGTAAGAGACTTAGAAAGTATCAAAGAACCATCATTAATAAGGGAAAAGCAATGCAAAGGATGAATTGGGAAGGTTTTTCACTGGAGAGGATGTGGATGTGTATCAACTCTTGCCATTTGAATGCATGATTTTATTTCCAGGCTCAACGAATTTTCTGCTCTGCTTGAATAGGTATTAGCTCTTGGTAAACAATCCATCCCCACACCACAGGGAAAGGAGATGAAGACTGTAAATTTTACAGTTTAAGCACCAAGTGCTGTTGGCGAAAAGATCCCAGATATTTTCTCTAGAAAAGAGGAAAGATCATATATAGATCATCAGGTGACTACAGAATTTGCTGCAGGACACTTTTTGCTTCCACTTTGAGCAGGATACAGAGACATTGATGAGTCTGAGCCTTCTTTTTCATCAGTAGCACAAAAAGAAAACAGATAACATCATCTGTTACCACCTTACCTGCTACCTCTTAGTCCCTCAGAGCCCACAAAAGCCTTTCACTACAACCAGCTCAGCACATCACTGCAACGTTACTGTTTGTTCAAGTGTCACCACCATTCACAGCACCACAGGTCAGGCTTGCAGAGAACTTTCTGTTCACTCTCACAGTTCTTTAACTGCTGCTTGTGTGAACTCACCTTGTGTTTCCTGTTTCATGCTCTGACAGACTCCTCAGGATACACTTTTTTTCCCCCCCTAGACTGACACAGTGTCCAATAGAAAACTGGTCTATAACTTGGTTTAATAAGGAACTATAAGCAGG
Organism: Trochalopteron elliotii; assembly: GCA_024734555.1. Lineage (NCBI taxonomy): Eukaryota > Metazoa > Chordata > Aves > Passeriformes > Leiothrichidae > Trochalopteron > Trochalopteron elliotii. Next base: position 1,177,786 of record JANPWX010018938.1, read on the forward strand.
CTGGGTAGACTAATCTCCCACAGAGTTCTACCACACATTTCTGAAAACAGAAAACTTTCAAGACCCTTTTCTTTTTGGATTGTACCAGGATCTCTGAACATTCAAAAATTGGAAGCTTTTGGCTTGTCAATTCAAATTTCAGATTCTTGTTCTATCTGGGTTTTGCAATTGGCAACATGACAAATTCTTTTCCCACACCAGAACTGCAGCAGGAATTCCCCATGATGTTTGTTGAGCAGAACCTTCCCAATTACCTGAGAGTCAGTGTTGAAGAGGGAAACCTCCATCACACAGTGTGCTTAGGGCCATGCCACTGCCAATTGCCCTGGATGTTTGTCTTGGACAATGCAAAATACTTTGGGTTGAATGTCATGTTATTTATTTTGGTAGCATAACTAAACAGCGACAGATGTTTGTTTATTCTGCTGACAAGCTGCACCCATAAAGCTTAAGAGATGCACTGCATTTGACAAGAAAATACTGCTGGAAACCACCTTCTTTGATACATCACTGTTTTGTTAAAACCCCATATAGACTCATTTTCTATAGACACCAGTTCCATTACTCATAATGGTTTTCTGAAAGAACAATAGTCTTCCTTAGAGAATCAGCACACACATAATAAAAGACAATTTCTTTGTTACTGCATAGTGAGAGCTAATGTGCCAGTATTTTATTTCATTTAAAATTTGAACTGAATTTAGTTTTAATTTAATCTCGAGTTAACTGTCCTATCCAGAGGTATGTTTCAATTCTGAACAACTAAAAAAATGTAATGCTGAATTACAATCTACTGCCTTATCCTACTTTTTATGAGACCCATTTTTACTGTCAGTCTTGACATCAATGTTGTGAACACCAATTTGAAAAAAATACTGAATCACACTGCAAACTGTGTAAAATTTTCATGGCCCTGAAACCAACACACAGGATTATTTTAACAAGTAGTTGGGCATAACACTATTTCTAAATTAAAATTTCACTGCAGTCCTGAGCTGATGAAATATGTAACATTTTTGCTATCAAAGTGCAGCAAGTCAAATCTAGAACTCTACAAATACCTCTTAAAAATCACATTAAAATTATCTGATCCTTTTAATACCTAATGTTTACATCACACCTTTCATTTCAAGGCTCTAAAATACATGCAAAGACTGATAATAACAAAAAAAAAACCTAATTTAAGAGAAAAACACTGGGTAGGTTCCTAACTCTAGGCAAACTTCTCAGAATGATGGGGCAAATTCATATCCACACTGCATATTTTTAGCCATTTTGCAGTTAATAGGCTTCTTCAGATGTTTTTACTGCATAGTCAATGGTTACTATTTGCAACAATAGTGACTGTCATTTTTAATTAGCATTGGGTAACAGCCCACTAACATAAAAGACTTTCTGTAGTTACAATAAATAACCATGGGCTCATAAAAAGCCCTCAAAGCAGCTTCAGTTATACACTGGTTTCCTGGACTGCAACACACACACAATTTCTTCCAGAACTATTCAAAGTTGGTCATTGCAAACTATGACCAATTTTAGAGCAATTACAAATTTAGGAAAGAAGACTGAAACTCTCAGAAATTACTGCCTGCACCCCTAAAAAAAGCCCATTGTGAACCTTAGTGATAAGAAAGGTCATAGAAACATTCAATATCCTGAGCTGGAAGAGACCCACAAAGATCTTGAAACTGCAGCTACTGGATGGTAAATGGTAACGTTTTAGTAATTACAATTTAAAGCCAAATGGTGAAATTAAGACAACACCTTTCAGGATACAAAGTCATCCCAATCTGAAAGTAACAGTTGAGACTCTACTCAAAAGCCCTCACTTTTTATAACACAAAGCTATTAAATGTATCACAGAGGAGAGGTACTCTAAGGAAGAGTTGGAAAATTGACACCAGGTATTAAGAAAGTTACTGTTCCAGGTGCAGATCACTTCTTATCAAACATTAATTTCCAATTATGACATTGTCAGAATTCCCTGTAAACAGTTTATGGAAATGGCTGTCAACCAGAGAAGTGGCTTCCCAAAAATTACTCCAGTCCAGCTGAGGATATTGCTCCCAAAATATACATCAGAAATGCATAGCATGGTGCCCTGCACATTGCAGCCTTACCTTCCAATTGTCAGAATGTCATCATCTCTTCTCAAAACACTAGAAAATATTTTGTACTCTATGTCCTTTCATATAATTTGAGGTACTCCAGCTGACAATACTCTGACTCATCAATATTATGCAGACAGAAATTGCCCACAAAATCAAAGCACCGGGACAGAAAAGAGCTGGCAAGGAGTTGTTTATTGAGGCAGAAGCAATCATAAACATGCTGAGGAACTTCCCAGACTGTACTCATAATTCTCATTAGAACATGCTGCCCATATGTTAGGAGAAGGGTCAGTTTAGCATTTTATGCTGTAGACCTTTACAGAAAACACCCACTTACATCTTCAGGCTTGCTAATAGACTGTCCCTCTCTCCCAAGAGGGATCTGAACAACCACAATCCACAAACCTACTCAAGACCAGACTGCTGTGCCTTTCCTTACCCAATTCCGACATTGCTCCATCTAGAAACACATCCAAAGGAACAGAAAATCTTACTGGCATTTCTGAGAAACCTGTGACTAGCAGGCAAAGAAATTGCCAATGGGCTCTAAATGAGAGGAAGAAAATTATGTACATGCATTTTAGGACACATTACTGCAAGACAAAACACTGTCAATCAACTACAAACACTGAAACAATACAGAACAGAGGTAAAGATGTAGTCAAATACAGAACAAAATCAAATGCAAGCATACAAAACTTAGAATGACATTGAATGCTGCTGGAAATATCTGCCATACTCACCTATGCATCTACTAACTTTGGTGTGCAATGCTAATTAGAAACTTGAAACTATTCCTTCAACTTGTGTACTCTACTGCTAACTTCCTGTGCTCTCTAGGTTTATACTGCTGCCCCCAGCCACAGCAGGAACAGGCAATCCTCTCTGTGCAAGCTTTTAACATTTCCACAGGTTAAGTTCTCTCTCAGTTAGGTGGGCAGAGATGCTCAAATTAAAAGCAATGGGACATAGATTTAATTCTTATTCAAATTAAGTATCAATAAGGTGCAGAAACCTTGGCACAGCCAGAATTCAAGTGTGTTGATTTTGATCTAGTCTTGTAAGGATCAGAAAAGTTTCACTTTTAATTCCTCCATCAGGGATGAACATACCTTGTTTTTGACATCTTCACCAGCCTAACATGGAGCTGAAAGTAATACACTCTATCCCCAACAGATTAAATTATTTTATCTGCTTAACTTTTATGGCCCAGTGACTCTACAACAATCTTTACCTTCAAGCTGACTTCCCAGGAGGTAAAAATCTGCAAAATCCATTTCCCAATCCCACAGTCATAAAGTAAAATGGGAAATGGCAATTGTTTCTCTAGAGAATCCTTCCCAGATACTTTGACTTTAAAAGTAAACAGGATCTTTTCTGTCATTTCTGTGCCTACATTTGAGGAAACACATCAACCTGAGCACAACAATTTAAATGTACACATCTTTTTGCCTGCTTCTCACAGTCTGAACTCCACTGGTCACCTCTCAACTCAAGTTGAACAATATCATAGACTTCTTTTTTTTTAATCTATTTGTACTAGAGGGCCTGAGGAATGATATAGTAACTGCATTAAATCAAATTCACATCACTTACATGAAAAATTCAGAATGACTATCACTCCCTGATACCACTCCCTAGCTGCAGAGATGAAGGATGAAAGAAGAAAGAGGATCTTAGAAGCTGTTATTTAAAGAATATATTATTCTAAGCATTTTTAAGTATAGCATTTTTTCATCTCTACTTGTCTGTCACAGCGCAGCATAAACAAAGCTCCAGAAAAGATACTCATACATTTTACAGTTTAAAAGAAGATATGAGAAGATGGCACACCATACCCTTTCTGGAGGCACATCAGTAAGCAAAGCAGGGAATTTATGAAAGACCTACAAAAAAAAAAAGGCATGCAAAAGCTTTCAAACCATCATTATTTCCTTGAAAAATCCTGGAATATATTCCAGTTCACACAGGCATTACCAGACCACATTAACCCTGGTTAACTTTCCTCTACAAAACCCAAGCACAGATACCTGAGCAAGGTAGAGAAATACCTCAATAACACAGCATAAGTTAGAATGATTTCCACAGAAACACCACCTGATCTTTACTGTTCTAAAGGGAAACTGTCATGTAGTTGCTGCTTTTAGATTTACCAAGATAACAAATGACATAATTTACAAGACAAAGCATACACTCAGCTTCTCAAAGCTACAAGAATCCTTCTCCATACACACACACTTCTTACTGAGAAATATAAACAGAAGCTGTTTGGATACAAAAGCTTTTATTTATTCTATTTTTTATGTGCTAAGACATATTCCAGGCACTGTGTACTCAGAAAATACCATTGTATAAACAAATTTTACAAACTAAGCCATATTGTCTTGTTCTCCAGATTAAGATAAATATTCCTTTCAAATGGAATACTGTTGGAAAAATTGTTTTTTAATATTAGAGTTCTTTTTAGAATAAAGCTTTCTTCTTTAAACAGAAAAAAGGAGAAGCGCTTTTTAAAAGTGCTAGGGGCTATTTCAATTATATCCAAACACACCCAGAACCCCAAACCAAATCACAGCAAGTGATCATTTGCAGTAACAAAATACTGACTCTGCTGTCTACAAAGATAAAGATACAAGCAGATAACTGAAGCAGGGTCACACATGAAGGAAACTATGACAACTTGAGGTGCAATTTGTACTTCAAACTATGGTTTCCTAAATTTTGTCATCAAGTTTTACATGTAAATGCCCTTCTCTGGTGTCCTGGGTTGACATTGATTAAACTGATCAGATTTGGCAAGTCACAAATGATAAGCCTTATTGTGACCTTATTGTGATGAATAACTTGTACAGGCTGACAGTCTACTTGAATTCTTTCTATACTGTCTCACAACTTTCAGCATTAAACTATCCCCATATACTCTACACTGCACCTGAAACCAATTTACACAACCTCATACAAGGTGCAAATATGAGCAAGAATCATCTGTCAAATTCCTGAGAGCACTTCAGACTTCACATCCCGCTGGAGAATTTCCATGAGAGTTCTCAAAAGGAACAAGGTAAATAGTGCAACATTTAGTGCTGCAAACCCTCATTCACTTCAGCAGACCCAGTGGCTTCAGTGGAATTACTCAGCTCTTGGAGGCTGAGCACAAACACAACCATTTGCACAGGACTTCTCAATCTTGCAATCTACAAATTTACTTGGGAAGGCCAGAGGTTCTCCCATACTTGTGTAAATAGACTCACTGGGGAAATGGAGTTGGTTGAGGTCTTACTCCAGCATCTAAGATGTTGCTAAAACTATACTTCTGGGTGGATCCCAACAGAACACCTGAGCAACTCAATAAAGGCCCATCTTTTGTTCAAGATTTAAACCAGACATGTATAATCTGTCAATACTCACTCTCAAGGTACTAACCAGCCAGCTGATATTCAGCCACCCCACAAAACCCCCATGTGAGTCACAAGTGTCTGAAAAAGCCTCATCAGCACTAACTCTGATTTTTTTTTTCCTGGAAACATTTTATTATCAAATCACTAGTATTTTAATTCTTTTTAATGTTTTAGGGCTTTTGATGCAAATATGTCAGTATCCACCATGTGTTCTTCTGTAAGACAAAATATTGCTTGTCCCAAAATTTCATCAGTAGATACTGAAGGAATTACCATTACACCTGTTTTGTAGATGGAAAACAGAAAAAGGTGAATTGATCCAATACCAAAGAAAGAAAAACACTATTTCTTTCATTTTCACCATTCCTATCTATTAGGTTATACAGCACCCTGTGTCTGAAATATCAGGT